>VWZI01000253.1:51532-145261 GCA_013396835.1 Psilopogon haemacephalus | reverse complement strand
AGTTCTCACAAAGTTACTGGTCCACAAGTGACCTCTCTCCTTCCTGGCTTTATTCATCAGAAGGTTGTTACTGATACGGGGAGGGCCACACGGAGTTCTCCATTCTCCGGTGCCTTCGGTGAGCTCGGCGGGCTGAGCATCACCCCCACCCTGCCTAGCAGGCTCCCCGGGCTGTCCCTCGGCCGCAGGACAGGACCAAGCGGCGGGGGCCAGTCGGGGCGAAGTTTTGGGCGGAGGGCCGGGCGCTGCGGGGGCGGGGAAGGGGGCACGGCCGGGAGGAGGAGCCGCTGCGCGGGCGGCTCCGGCGCTCCGCCGCTGCCGGGCACGGCAGTGGGAGCCCAGCGCTGCCGGGAGCCGTCCGCCTGCCCGCCCGGCCTCGCCGCTCGGCCTCGGGGAGCCGCCAGCGGGGCCTCCGCCGCAGCCGCCCGCAGGTAACGGGACGCGGTTCGCCTCTCGGCCAGCCTTGCCCGTGGGGGACCGGCTGGAGGGCACCCACGGGAGAGGCATTGCAGTCCGGCGCTGCCGCCGTGGGTTCTCCGGGGGGTCGGGGGGTGGGTGGATGCCGGAGCAGTGGGGCTCCTCGGGGTGCAAGTTTCGCCCCCAGCCCGCCCGCACTGGGAGCCGGCGAGGAGGCTGCCCGGCAGTTCCAGCTTGCTTGGCTGGCCCCACCGATAGCACCGGGGCCCCAGGAGACTCTCGTTTTCGGTGCCCCGGAGCGTGTCTCGGAGCCTGTTCTCAGTNCGTGGGTTCTCCGGGGGGTCGGGGGGTGGGTGGATGCCGGAGCAGTGGGGCTCCTCGGGGTGCAAGTTTCGCCCCCAGCCCGCCCGCACTGGGAGCCGGCGAGGAGGCTGCCCGGCAGTTCCAGCTTGCTTGGCTGGCCCCACCGATAGCACCGGGGCCCCAGGAGACTCTCGTTTTCGGTGCCCCGGAGCGTGTCTCGGAGCCTGTTCTCAGTGTACTCGGGTTCTCTGGCACCCCCTCGCCCTTCTCTTGGTGTATCCGTGTTTTCTTGCCTTCCTTTTGCCACTCCGGGAGCCTTCTGACCGCAGGCAAGCGGAGGGTCGGCTGTGCCCAGAGTACTCTGCCCTGCCTTTGAAGCTTGTTTGGGATGTGCCACCATCCCCCAAAGTCTGGGTGAAGGAGGTGGAAGAGTTAACTGCGTGTCTGACTTGGGTCTAGGCAAGTAGGATAGGATTGTTCTCCTTTACACTTGGCTCTTCTCGAAGTGTGATTCCACCACCCTGGGTCAGCTCCCCGCGTTCTCCAAGGGATTTAGCGCTTCAACAAGACGTTGGGGAGGTGTGTGTCTGTGCCCCCACCCCGAGCCGTGTGGATTTATAAGGTGTTCAGATGCCTGCACGAAGTTATACCACAACTTTAGTCTTTCCAGGCTGCAGGGAGCGAGCCGGCAGCGTTTTCGGCTACGTTGTACTCGGGTGGGTTTCTGTGTGGTCGGAAGATGCTCATCGCTGCTTTTTCTTTTTATTTTTTTTTTTCCTCTAGCTCTTTTCTCAGTAATTCAAAAGCTCAGCCTGATTGCTGCTTGGATTTCTGTAATTAAGAGAGAATTTGAGCACAATTAATAGACTCCAGGCACGTATTTCACTGAATAGCCAGTGGCTACCCAAGCTGCTTGGGCAGCAGCGTGCTGGAGATGGCTCCGTGCCTGGCTGGGTGTAGACAAATTGTCAGCGCAGGCTCGTCCTGGATCTTCACCAGTGGGGAAAAAGTGTGTGGAGTTATTAAAGAGTTGCCTTAATTCAGCAGGATGTGTTTGTATTCTACTGGTAAAAGGCTTGGTTTGGTGTTCAGTGTGTTTGGAAGGGGCAGCAGTTGCTCTGTCTCAGAAGCAGCCGGGGAGGAAGCAATAGAAATGTCACTGGGAGAAACGGGTAAGGAGGAAACTAGGGAGATTTTTTTTTTTTTTTTTTCATTATTTGGTGGCATTGAATCTTTCCAATTCAACGGGAAGCTTTGTGTACAGATGCGCTGCTTTATCCTCTGTTTTCGCTGAAGTATTTGGGTAGTATGTTGAAATGGCTCAGATGTTTGATCCTCCCTGGAAGGCACTTCATGTTCCTCTGTTTGTGGTGGCCGAGGTACAGCTTTTGTTGGCATAGGCTAAAATACCTGAATTTAAGCGTAGTGGGGTGAGAAGAGGAAAGGAAGAGCTTTAAATTCTCTGAGATGCTGCAGACTGCCAGCAAAATCAAGATGAAATTTCCACTGCTTCTCCCACCCTTTCTGCAGAGCAGACCTCTGCCACATATTTCTTGGATTACCCCAGCTGTGCGTTTAAACCGGTGAGAGGTGCAGGTGAATGGGTGGGTTGCTATTCCTTGAGTGGGGGATGGGGGACCGTTAATTCACAGCCCAGAGGGTAGCAGGGCTGTGAAGGGAGCCAGAGTACGGGGGGATACAGTAGAATGGGACAAAAACTTCAGATTTCCTTTGCCAGGGGTGGAAGAATCCCTTTATTGCCCCTGAGGTGTGAGAACATCCTGGGAAGAACAGCAGCCTTCCTTTTCCAGGCTCACTCAAAACTTAGCTCAGATCCCAGCAACTTCATTTCCCCACAGTGGAAAGGTGGAGGAGGCTGAGTGTGTTTTTCACCAGAGTGGGGTCTGAGTGTTCACATCCTTGCCCCAGCTGATGGCCACACATGACTGTATCCTGGCGTGATCTCATTTTTTGGCTGCTCCAACATGTATTATGCTTCTCAGGGTGGGGCTGGGTGAGAGGGAAACGGGAATGGTTGTGTGCCTATGAAAATGCTGAGCTGTCCTCAAGTCCTTTGCCAAGTTGCCTGTGTGTTGTTTAATTCAAATAATTTTCATGCACACAGTGTTGCAGGTCTGGTTTAAAAGGCAGAAACTGGGTCTGTAACCAGATGTGGTTATGGCCAAGAATGCCAATGGGGCGCATGAGGAAAAGTGTGACCAGCAGATCAAGGAAGGTTTTTCTCCTCTTCTGCTCTGCCTTAGTGAGGTCACAGCCAGAGTCCTGGGTTCAGTGCTGAGCTCCCCAGCTCAAAAGAGACAGGGAACCACTGGAGACAGTCCAGCAGAAGCTGCAAAGATGCCGAGGGGCCTGGAGCATCTATGTGAGGA
This sequence comes from Psilopogon haemacephalus, assembly GCA_013396835.1. Taxonomy (NCBI): domain Eukaryota; kingdom Metazoa; phylum Chordata; class Aves; order Piciformes; family Megalaimidae; genus Psilopogon; species Psilopogon haemacephalus. Next base: position 142,151 of record VWZI01000253.1, on the reverse strand, counting down.
GGGAAGTCTGATAGCCCTGGGGCTGTTGAGCCTGGAGAAGAGCAGCATGAGAAGGGATCTCAGCAATGCTTAGCAAGAGCTAAAGGGTGGGGGACAAGAGGATGGGGCCAGGCTGTTTTCAGCGGTGCTCAGTGACAGAACAAGGGGCATTGGGCACAAACTGGAATCCAGGAAGTTTCATCTAAACATGAGGAAAAGCTTCTTTGTTTTGAGTGTGCTGGACCCCTGGAGCAGGCTGCCCAGAGAGGTTGTGGCATCTCCTTCTCTGGAGAGATTTCAAATCCATCTGGCCATTGTGATCCTGGGCAGCCAGCTGCGGGTATCTCTGCTTCAGCAGGGAGTTTGGACTGGATGATCTCCAGAGGTCCCTTCCAACCACCTCCCCACCATGCAGAGCTTCTGTCCGTAATACTGCAGTTTGTGAAACCTGAGAAACATCTGTCAGTGCGGCTTCCATTTGTCTCCTCCTCCTGCAGAACAACCAAGCTGACAGCTCAGACTGCCAGGTTTAATGTCCTGTGCTAAACCTTTGGTCGGGTGACCTGTTGCTAGCTGTGACTCACCGAATCAATAAACCCAGCTCCTACTGGGCTGCAGCCACTCTACAGCGAGTGGGACAGGCTCCCAGCCACCTCGCTGCGTGGAGCTGGTCTGGTGGTGGGCAAGTGCTGGAGCTTTTTAAAACCAGCCCCATGACGTGCGCTGGCAGAGCCGGCTGAGATCTTGGTGTTCTCTTAGCAGCAGTGCCAAACACTGAGATTCGGGGGCTGCTCTGCTCTAGGGGTAGGATTTTTCCCTCCTAGCACCTTTTATCTCGCTTTAATCTATCCCAGGTTGAGCACTGTAGGCAGTTGAAGCGGAGCCATCTCATGCTTTGATGTGTGGTTGTTGGCTCTCACGTCTCATTCTCTGGCCTTTTTCCTTTTTTAAGTGAGGCTTGCCATCCCACCTCCCCGAGCAAAACGAAAACAAAAAAAAAGAAAAAAGAAAAAAAAATTTTAAAAAATATNAACCAATAAAAATAAATAGACCATGAGAGAGGAGGAGAAACTGATCTAAAATGGAAGTTGCTCCATTGTGAGTTTTAGGGTTTGGTTTTTTTTTTTTTTTTTTTTTTTTTTTTTTTTTTTTGTGAATGGGTTTTCCTGCCTTCCTCACTGCCTTCTGCAAGATCCTGTTGTAATTAAAATATTGTGACTAGCCTTATGGTAGCCTTTTGCTTGTGGCAAGGATCCTAATTTGATGTCATAGTGAAAATCCTGGTTTCTGGCATAAGGGCAGCTGACATTTCATCAGCTAGTGCATGCCCATGTTGTGGTTTTGTTGGTTTTTTTTTTTTTTCCCCTTTTAAGCCACAGTACTAAGACCATATGGGCAGATAATGAATTTAAGCTGATAAACAGCTTACTGATTTGCCCAAATAAAGGACTTTCTTCCTAGAAAACACGTTTTCCTTTAAAACAAATAATGCAGTTCCTGTGTTTTTATTTAATTATCTGGAGCCCTGTCTGTTCTCACCAGGCTGCAGGAAAACAGACACAACTGCTCCAGGAACAGAAGCTGCTGGATTTATGGGGCCATGGCTCTCAGATGAAGGGAGGACTTTGAAAAAGAAGTTCAGATGCTACAAAACTGAGGCTTAAGGTATCTAAATAAGCAGATGGTGGTCCAAGATGTGTTCTGAGAGTTCAGTGAGGTAGTACATAGCCCTTGGACATCCTGAACATGAGTCATTGCACGAGGTGGTAGCCGGTCTGAGGTCTGTTTGGGAGCTGTAATTAAACCAGATGAGTTATCTGTGCTCCTCCTGGCATTTGTATTGCTGTGAGGCTGCTGAAGGAGCCCTTGCTTGGGGATGTTGATGCAAGATAATCCCTGTTTGGGCTTTTTCAAGAGTTTCTGACTAACGTTATTAGGGTTTGTTTGTTTTAACCTGTCAATAAAGTGCGAGGGAAAGGTTTTTGCATCCATTTTGCTTGCTTGTCAAGGGTTGGAAAGCAACTGGCTTTGGGAAGTGGCGATCTTTAGTTTTCATTTTAAAGTAGTGACTGAAACCCAAGCAAAGTATTTGCATGAAAGGACAAAACCTGTGTATCTCTCCTCCAGGATACACAGGAATGAGCTGTTAGGGATCTGAAATGTCTCATTCCTTCTTCAGCTATTTCTTAGTTCTCTTTTTAAATTTATTTTTATGTTTTTGCCTTGCAAGTGATTGTTAATCTTAATTGGAGGTAGCAAGTGAGGGAAGAAAAAGCTTGTACAAAAGAATCAGTCCAGACAACTCCATTCTTTCTCACGATGCTTATTCCTTCTAAAAACTTCCTGAGCTATTTTGTGCTGTCTCTTCCCCCCCTTCCCACCACTTCTCAGCACTGGCAAGGCTGCTGGACCTTAATTATATTTCATATGAGGATGTGTTCCAGATGCCTTGAGCTCTGCTTGCTGCTGGTCACTGCTATCTTGCCTGTAATTGATATGACAGCTTCGTTGCTCTTGGGCCTGCCATTGCTCATGACTGCGTGGCTCAGCATCCCTCTTGTGCCTGTCCTACATCTGCACCAACATCTCTTGTTTGCTGTTCACTGCTCTTGCAGCCTTGAGTTTCCCACGTGGCCACTGAGTTATCTATCCTGCGGTTCCACAGGCTTTGGGTGAATTCACTGCCCAGCAAATAGTTGATGAGACCGTTTTGGGTTTTTTTATTTTGTTCTTCCTTCCACCCACTCAGCCTCTTGCCTTGGAGCACTGAACAGCTGCTTTGCTGTTTATCTGCATTGGTAGAGATCTGTCTGGGCTAATTTAGTGTGTAAACTGTCTGAGCCTGGAAGAGGTGGCTGGAGGAAGGCACTGATCTTTCTTTGTGAGCCTCACCAGTTGCTAAACCGGTTTGCCAGCATGTTTTTATTTATTTTCACACAGATAAGCTTTGAAGAAGCAAACAGTGCCCGTGCTTGAGCCCAAATAGGATTTGCTTCTGCACCTCTGCCACCTCCTGTTCTTGGGCTCGAAGACTTGCCATTTTCCCAGAGCTAATAAGCAGCAGCATGTGCTCATCCAGGGCAGTGGAGCTGTGCTCTCCTCCCTTGTGCATCCTCAGAGCTGGAGGCAGAGAGGCTCAATACCCTGATGGAGTTGTATGGGTGTGACTGTCGAGGCTTTGAAGTGCCTCTGCAGGTGTCTTGGTACAGGAAGCTTTGGATGACCACGTGCCTCATGTGAATGCTTCACCTGTGGTGGGGTAGCAGGCTGTGGATGTCATATGCCAATGGAAAGTGTTCATGTGGCGTTAGTTTACCCTCTCTAAGTTCAGTTAAAAGAAACCTCAAACCAGTATCTTGTCATTGTCCCCAGAGATGGTGGAAGCGGTGGTTTGAATATCACAACTTTCCAGCATGAGCCTTGTTCATGCACAGGATCTCTTCTGCCTTTGTAGCCCCTCCAGCAAGTATTCCAANTTTTTTTTGTCCATCAAGATGTTCCTTTTGCTATATAAAACCCGATCTAAACTGGAACTTTCCCACTCCTTGAGAAATACATTGAAAGGTCTCTGTAGCAGAGTCAGTTCTTGATCCTGAACAAAGTCCACAATGAAGTTTTTAAACCAGTTTATCACTTCAGGAAGAAACAGAGGATCCTTTTGATGGAACAAGCTGCTGAAACAATTCTCACCTGTGTGGTTGGTATGACTTGGTTGTGTGACAGATCAAAGAGGCTGCATGATTTAGTGAGTTGGGGCTTAGGTCTGAGTTTGCTCAGCTCAGCTCAGCTGTTGGTGATGGTATTTAGCCCCTATCTGTTCTTCCCTCCTGCCTCCCTCATTTTGTGGGAATGTAGCCATGTCAGAGAGCAACTTTCCTGGGATCATCTGCTTCAGTTAATCTTCTGGAAGCTCTTTACTCTCGATGCCTCTGGTGTTAGTGTCAGGACCAAAATCTCACAGTGGTTGTTGATCCTGGGGAGGTGGAACTGAACCAAGCTGCTATTGGGAAGAGCGATGTGGTGTAGCAGAGGTGATGATAATAATAGCTCCTAGATTCTTGCAGCCTTCTCACTTGCCTGGCAAACAGCTTTAAATACACTTTCTGCCATCTCAAATGCCTGCTAAGCCAAACAAGACAGAGGAGGGGAATGGAGTGTGGGACCGTATGGTGACTTGTTGACTGTGGATTGGTGGCACAGCCTGGCAGGGGGCCTGGGGAGCTTGGAGACTCTGGCTGCAGCTTGGCTGGGATATGTTGTGCATGATCACAGCAGCGACTGTTTCAGCAGCTCTGTGCTTCTCCGAAGGCTCAGCACTGAAATTGTAATGCTAGCAGCTCCTTTTTCATGGCCCATTGCCCAGTTTGGAGAAGGGTGATTTTGGTCATGTTGCTAGACATACGTATTTATGGCCCCGCTTCATCTGTTGCATTGAATCTGTTGGGGTATTTTTAATGTTATTATGGAAACTGTTACTATATTTACTCCTTAGGAAAGGCTCAGGCTGTGAGGAGGGAGTTTTTAGAGTAGCAAAGATTGCCCTAAACGATGGTGTCTACACTTCTTCAGGAAGGATGGTCTAACTAGCTGACTGGCACTTTGCCTTCTTCTCAAGACACGAACCTCACAGGGCACTGAGCTGGAACACGCTCTGCTGGGAATGCAGAGGCAGAGTTTGTTCTTGGCTCACTTGAGAGCACAGCTCATTTCCTTGGGGAGTGCAGGGAACCAGATCTTCTTGTCCAGAGAGAGCTGGTGAGGTGGTGTCTTAAACCCTCCGAAACACTGTTTCTCATGGAAGTCTCTGGGAGCTGTGGGTATCTTTCAGATGGACTTCTCAAAACCTGCTGCCGGGGTTAAGTGAGATAATGGTGTGGGAATCCAGTGGATTTGGGATGGGAGTTGTTGGTGCACTCGTTTCTGTCATCGTCTGGAAACAGAAAGCTTTTTCACGCCAGTCTTGCTGTCATAATTGGTGAGCCTTAACAAATGTAATCATGTAGTGGGTCTACAATGGACATAGGTAAGACATAACCGAGTACAAACCTCCAGGAGGTGGTGGAGTAGCTGCCCCTGGAGGCGTTTAAAAGGAGTCTGGATGAGGCACTTAGTGCCATGTGCTTTAGTTAATTAGAAGGTGTTAGGTGACAGGTTGGACTTGAATATCTTTTCTAACTTGGTTAATTCTGTGATTCTGTGAAGGTCTCAGGATGTTCTTAGGAGGGGCGAACTTTGAATCTGATTGTAATTTGAAACTGCTGACTGCCCTTTGCTCCTCTTAGAGTGGTTGGGCATTGGAGCAGGCTGCCTAGGGAGGTGGTAACCATCCCTAGAGGTGTTCAAGAAACATATGGACGTGGCACTTTGTCACCTGATGGCCATGGTGGTGTTATATTGAAGGTTGGACTGGATGATTTTAGAAGGCTTTACTAATTCGAACAATTCTATGATTCTGTAATGTCAGAGGGGATTCTTGTTGCTGCTTACAATGAGAGGCTTATTTTGTGTTCATCCACAATCGTTTGCTACTGCTAGGAATGGAGCTGAAGCCCTGCGGCCTTCTGCAGTCTCACCAAGCTGGATATTATCAGAATAAGATACAGCAAAAGCTGGGAGGTAGTTCTGGAAATGCTCGAGGCATGATGCTGGAAGCACTGACACACCTCTGAAGTACCAATAGATCACTTTGACCTGCAAGGTTTTGCTTTGTCAGCCTGGGGACTGATGATGTCATACTTTGTGATGAGTGATTCCCTGGGTTCACAGTCTTGAAGAGACCTTCCAAACTGGAAAGGATTTCAGCTTGCAGTGATGCTTTGCCGATTGAAAACCGATTCTCTTCATTTAAATGTTCAGACAACCATCAGTTGGGAGCAAAAGTCCGATGAGGTTTAGAAAGAACAGGACTTCTTAGAGGCTGACTGAATTAAGAGGGATTTGTTTTTTGTTGTTGTTTTTTTTGTTTGTTTGTTTTATTCCTCACTGTGCTAAAAGCAGCAGGTTTCTGCTTTGTGTTTTGTGCATTGATGTTTGGATACTGCAGTGGGGAGGGCTTTGGAGGAGAGCAGTCAGAGCAGTTTTAAAACATTAATTGTCTTTGTTAATGCTGCTGGTGGTAGCTTCAGGCTTCAGCTGGTGGCAGATTTCTTGTCATTATTTTGCAACGTGGTGTTCCTTTTCGGCACAGCTTCAAAACTCTGCCCCAGCCTTGGGGAGGAGAGGGCATTGGGAGGGAGGGGCTTTGGACTCCCTTTCCCTTGTCCTGTCACTGATTTGGCTGCTCAGATTGAGCTGAGAGGTGCAAGTGCCAGCATCACTAACGTGGGGCTGCTGTGGAGTCTCGCTGGCTGCGGGAAAGTCTCGCTGCCTTCCCAAGCATCTGTTTCAGCAGCTGTGAAAATCAAGACAGCTCCCTCAGCATGTGGGGGATGATGAACGTTCTTGTTAGCTCATCTCAGCCCAGTGTGTTGGAGCTGTGAAGCGTCATAGCTTGTGGTTTGGAAGTGTGAAGCTTTAAAAAGAGTGTAAGCATCTCTTTTCGGGAAGAGAAGGAGCAGTGGGGAATCCTGGGGCAAAGGAGAGGAGTTAGGTTGGGTATTAGAATCGTAGAATGGGCTGGGCTGGAAGGGACCTCCCAAGCTCATCTAGTCCAACCCCCTTGCAGCCGGCAGGGACATCCTCCACTAGATCAGGTTGCCCACAGCCCTTTTGAGCCTCGCCTTGAATATCTCCAGTGATGAGGCCCCAACCACTTCCCCAGGCAACCTGTTGCAGTGTTCCACCACCCTCATAGTAAAGACCCTTGTTCCTAACATCCAATTTAAGTCTGCTCTGCTTTGGCTGGAAGCCATTGCTCCTTCTCCTATCACTCTGTAAACAGTCTCTCTCCAACCTACTTGCAGCCCCCTTTAGGTACTGGAAGGCTGCTACTAGGTCTCCCCAGAGCTTCCACTTCTCCAGGCTGAACAACCCCAGCTCCCTCAGCCTGTCTTAGTAGCAGAGGTGCTCCAAAGGGAAAACTTTGTTGCAAGAGTGATCGGGTGTTGGAACAGGCTGCCCAGGGAGGTGGTGGAACTGCCATCCCTGCAGGTTTTCAAGAAATGTCTGGGACATGGTTTGATGGCCATGGTGGTGTTGGGTTGATGGTTGGTCTTGATGGTCTTAGAGGGCTGTTCCAACCCAAACAGATCTATAATTCTGTGAATATGCCTATGACGGAGGACCTCAGTGACAATCCCGACTTGTTCTAACCTTTTTACCCAAGGTCTAACCAGATTTACTTGGAGCTTTGCAAAGCATCTGCCCAGGGCTGGATTTTGTTCTCAGCCCACAGGGTGATGCAGTTGCTTTTCCTTTTGTTGTTTTGCCAGTCACACTCCCTCCCTCCCCCTAACCCCCTTCCCCACACTTGCTTCTCATGATCAAAGCACTAAAGATGTGCCAGTGCCTTGGAATAATGCTCAGAAGATCCTCTGTGGGAACAGTTCTTACTATTAGCAACATCTTGTTAATAAAAGGTGTGGTTTCTTTTCCTGCTGTTCCTACTCTTCCTTTGGTTCTTCTCCTCCCTAGATGCTAATTCTTTATGCTCTCCCCTTTTCTTGTCTTGGTTCCTTGGCTCTTGCTTTCAGTTCATTCTTTTATCTCCTAGGGCATTCACTGAATGCTTTAAAAATAATAAATATTAATAGCAGGCCTCTTTGAACCAGCAGGTTCTTTGCTGTTCAAACTCACCTTTTCCTGCTGTGTTTATCCCTTATTAGAAGTTGCTGTAATCTGCAGATAGTAGCTGTAGCAACTTCAGCAGCAGCGGCCAGGCTGGTGACGAGTGTAGGATTATAGCTCCAGGTGGGCACGTGGCAGAGCAGGGGCAGAGCTCCTCAAAGGCACAAAGATGGTTTTTTTCAGTTGAAATATTCTTAGCAAGAAAGGAACAAATGTGGTTGGGTTGTTTTTTTTTTTGTGTGGGGGAACAGAGCTATTTAGCTAACTAGCCTGTCTTACACCGGCTTCCACCGAGTGTCGCTGACCTAGAGAGGATAATCCTGTATTGCATGGAAAATCCTGTGTTGAAGGGGGAGAAACATTCTTCCCGCAGAATATCGTTTAAGAAGGCTGTTCTTTTGGAGGTGATTGCAAGCCAATTCCTTGGCAGTGTCTTTTAAATCATCAGGGCAAGCTGTGAGGTACATCTGTGATGTTACTGTGTGTTTTCTTCTTGCTGCCTCTGCAGATGGGTTTCTCTCTCTCCCTCTCTCTCTTTTCTTAGGGGTCCAGAAGAAAACAGTGCCCCAGCATCCAAAGTTGTCCACATCACGTAAAGGACAGGCTCCAAAGCTTTTACCACAACATGCACATGCTCCTCTGGACATCAGCAATGTTTTTCCTGCCTCAAATCACACAGGCTGAGAAATGGTCCTCTGTTTAACAGGACCACCTCCTGGTTCAGGAGAATCCAGAGGATTCTGAGTTTGATCATTCTAGGTTGAGAGGAGTCCTGAAGAAAGAGACTTCAGGGTGCTGGTTGATGAGAAACTCCCCAGAAGCCAGGCAGCTGTGCTGGGCTGCAGCCAGAGGAGTGTGGCCAGCAGGGCAAGAGAGGGGATTCTGCCCCTTGACTCTGCTCTGCTGAAACCTTACCTTCAATCCAGCCTCCAGTTCTGGTGTCTCCATCATAAGAAGGGCACAGAGCCGCTGCAGTGAGTCCAGAGGAGGACCACAAGGATGATCCAAAGGCTGGAGCACCTCTGCTATGGGGGTAGGCTGAGGGAGCTGGGGTTGTGCAGCCTGGAGATGAGAAGACTCTGGGAGGACCTCAGAGCTGCCTTCCAATACCTGAAGGTTGCTTACTGGAGAGGGACTTTCTGTAAGGCTGTCTAGAGACAGGACAAGGGGGAATGATTTGAAGCTGAGAGTGAGTAGGTTTGGACTGGATCTTAGGAAGAAGTCTTCAGTATGAAGGTGGTGAGACTCCGGAACAGGTTGCCCGGAGAGCTTGTGGATGCCATCTCCCTGGAGTGTTCAAGGCCTCAAGCAGCCAGGTCTAGTTGAGAGGCATCCCTGCCCATGTCAGGGCAGTTGAAGTAGATGACCTCTAACGTCCCTTCCAACCTAAGCCATTCCATGGGGTGTCAGGGCAAACTTCAGGTGGTCTTACTTCTTTCTTCTACACAGTGTTGGCTTGACCTTACTTAAGGGAGGCAAGCTGTTCCTGAGCACAACCTCTCTTGGGTGGATTGCTTCCAGGCTTATGTCTTCAGCAGAAACCACGCTGGTTGCTACTTGAGGCTGGGATTGGCTGGCAGCTTTGTAAGGAAACAATTTGCCTGCAGAAACTGCTGGTTTATTGAAAGCAGTACTGGTTTGTGGGAAGGGGCTGGGCTCCACTCGCTCATCCTTGGGTGAATTTCTTGTGTTTGGGATAGAATTTCTTAGTCAAAACAGAGGTGCTGGTGAGGAGCCAAGTGGTTTGGGTTTTATCACCTCTGCTGTCACCCTTCCAAACCAGGGTCCTCAAAGCAGGTTTCCTACATGAATCATAGAATTGTTTGGGTTGGAAAAGACCTCTAAGGTCATTGAGTCCAACTGTCAACCCAACACAACCGTGGCCATTAAACCATGGCCACACATTGCTTGAACACCTCCAAGAGTGGTGACTCCACCACCTACCTCCCTAGGCAACCTATTCATGGTAGAGATGAATGTCCAAACCACAGGTCTGCTGTCCTAGAGCACGTAGGAGTTTTGCATGATGAATTCCAATGCAAATTCCAAACCTACATCCTGATGTAAAAGAATTCAATATTGTAAGCCTCAAAAAAAAAAAAAAAAAAGTTGCAGGGTGAGAAAAAGCTCCCATCCAGGTGTCCTTGTGTCTCCCCCAGTGGCCTTGCTGTCTGTCCTCGCTGGTTCTGCAGGTCTGTGTCTTCCTGGATGTGCTTTTCATGGAGTGGAGTGAGGAATTTTTGGAGACCTTGGTTAAACAATCGGCAGCAGGATAGGGCTCTGTAGCACTGCTGGTGTCTTTAGGCAGGGTCAAGGCTTTAGGAGGCCACACAGCTCCTAAACCTCTTTGTCCCAGCAGTATTATTAGAAAAGCACCTTCACCAGCCAAGGAAAATAGAGCTGAGTGTTGCTGATACGTTTGTGCCTGGGCCATTGTTAGGGGAAAAAAAATGCTTAGGGCAAGGTCAAGAGAGGAGCTTCTCTGAACAGAATGAAACACTTTCCTCCTGCTGGGTTAAATGCAGTGAGCTCAGCAAAGGCAAGGGAACTCGTGGGGTCAGTAATAGACCTCCTTCTTCCAATTTCTTCTCTCCATTTTATGGAGAGGAAAGTGCTTTTGCTGGAAAGCAGCTCCAAAGGGAGAGACCTTGGAGTCCTGGTGGACAGTAAGCTATGGATGGGCCAGCAGTGTGCCCTTGTGGCCAAAAGGCCCAATGGTATCCTGGGGTGCGTTAGTGAAAGTGTCTCCAGCAGGGCTAGGGAAGGTCTCTGCTCCCTATACTCTGCCCTGGTGAGACCACACCTTGAATACTGTGTCCAGTTTTGGGCTCCCCAGTTCAAGAAGACAGGGACCTGCTGCAGAGAGTCCACTAAAGAGCCAGGAGGATAACTGAGGGACTGGAATATCTCTCCTATCAAGAAAGACTGACAGACTAGGGCTGTTTAGTCTGGACAAGAGATCAATGTCTCAATGGGATCTGATCAATGTCTACAAATACCTGAGGGGTTGGTGTCAAGATAAAGATGCCAGGCTCTTTTTGGTGGCGCTCATTGATAGGACACAGAACATTGTGTACAGGCTGGAGCACAGGAGGTTCCATCTCAACAAGGAGATGGAAAGGAGACACTTTTTTGCTCTGAGGGTGCTGGAGCCCTGGAACAGGCTGCCCACAGAAGTTCTGGAGTCTCCTTCTCTGGAGACTTTCAAAGCCAACCTGGATGCCTTCCTGTGTGACCTCCCCTGCTCTGCCAGGGGGGTTGGACTTGATGATCTCTAGAAGTCCCTTACAACCTCTAACATTCATTGACTCATCCTGTCTTAATTCTTCTTGAAGAGTGAGGAGATACGATTTTTTTTTCACTAAAAGAGTGGTTGGGCACTGGAAACAGGCTGCTCAGGGAGGTGGTTGAATCACCATCCCTAGAAGTGTTTGAAGATTGTTGGGATATGGTTTAGTGTTGAAGTTGGCAGAGTAGGGTTAATGATTGGAGCTGATGATCTCAAGGGTCTTTTCCTCTGATTCTGTGCATGAGGAAAGCAGGAGGGGAGCTCAGGTAAGCTAGCTGTGTGCTTTTGTTCTCTGCAGGTACTCTTTGCAACATCAAAGCCCCTGGATCTGGTTATTCCAGGGCAGCCCAGCAACCCAAATCCTGCTTGGCTGCCAAGACAACCTTCCAGGGACTTTATCTGTTGTAGAAGGTGGGATTGCAAACTTAAGGTGTAGCTTCACCCTTGCACAGGCAAAGATGAAATGCTTCTCTGCAAGGCAAAACATTCCAGGCCCTTGCTGTGTGTTTGAGGTTTAAATAACAGGAGTTTCCAGTTTCCAAGAAAGCAACTGCAGCCTCAGATGGTCCCTGCTAACCTGTTTAAAGAAGGCTTTTTGTTCTTCTTGTGGTAGATGGGGAGTCTGAGCTTGCCTTTTTGGTATCACCCTTCCTTCTCCTACAAGTTCAAGTAGGAGGCATATAGCATGCCAAAGCACGAGGCAACAGAAGGTCTGAGCAGAACCAGGAGCTGCACATAGCTCTGATGGGTGCAGCTCAGAAGCACCACAGGCAGCCCTGGAAGGGTTGTGCAGTGTCAAATTGTCACCTGTGCTCAGCACTGGTGAGGCTGCACCTCAAGTGCTGTGTTCAGTTCTGGGTCCCTCACTACAACAAGGATGTTGAGGTGCTGGAGAGTGCTCAGAGAAGGGCAATGAGGCTGGAGAAGGGCCAGGAGCAGCTGGCCTATGAGGAGCATCTCAAGGAGCTAGAGATGTCCAGTTTGGAGAAGAGGAGGCTGAGGGAGGCCTCATTGCTCTCTATAGCCCCCCTACATAGGGGGCAGCCTCTGCTCCTTGGTGTCATGCGACAGGAGCAGAGGAAATGGTTTCAAGCTGCCCCAGGGGAGGTTCAGGCTGGATGCTAGGAAATATTTCTTCACTGCAAGGGTTCTCAAACATTGGGACGGTCTGCCCAGGGCAGTGCTGGGGTCATCGCCCCTGGCGGTGTTCAAGCAGCCTGTGGACCTGGTGCTTAGGGAGAACATGGCTTAGTGTTGACCCTTAGGTGCTGGGTCAAGGGTTGAACTGGTTGATCTTGATCTCTTCCATCCAGAGGTATTCTTTGATTCTGTGAATGTGGGATGAGCTCCAGTGAGTCTGCCAGGCCCCAGACCCTAATTATGGAGTCCGTGCAGGAAAAAGTGAAATCACCCTAAAACTTGCTTTTATGGTGGGGTTTTGACAATAACAAGGAAATACTTTGTCAAATATTAGATGGCAATAATCTCTTCACATGTTTTCCACAAGAAATTGATATAAGAAAAATAAATATTTTAATTAATCAAGTCTAAGTCCTTCTGTCTTTGATTGCAACATAGCAGATTGCAGCTTCTCGCTGCTTCTGGTTGCAGTCATCAAACGAAACTCTTAAGAGGCTGATTTCTAAGGTCCCCAGGAGGATGAGGGTAAGCTGCTGCTCTGCTCCAGAGACTTAGGCTGTGCTCTTGATGGTAGCTGGATTCAGGAATTAGAGGAGACCTACTTCAGGGCTAGGCTGTTTGCCCACAGAAGTTGGTTTGTGTCTTCTCACTGGTGAGTGACCAGATTCTTTCTGCATCCACTTCATGTCCATATGCTGCACATTTGTTAAGTGTATTTAAATTATTGAGACAAACAAGAATACATGATCCGAGGCTTGACTCTTTCCTCCTTCTGAGCTGCAGAGGGAGGAGTGGAAAAATACCAGTTTGGGCCCCTCAATTTAAGAAAGATGTTGAGGTACTCAAATGTGTTCAGAAAAAGGCACCAGGGCTGGCAAGAGGGCTGGAGCACAGCCCTGTGAGAAGCAGCTGAGGGAACTGGGGGTGTGCAGCCTGGAGAAAAGGAGGCTCAGGGCAGACCTCATTGCTCTCTACCACTACCTGAAGGGAGGCTATAGCCAGGTGGGGGACAGTCTCTTCTCCCAGGCAACCAGTGACAGAATAAGAGGACACAGTCTCAAGCTGTGCCAGGTGAAGTATAGGCTGTTAGGAAGAAAGATTGATTGCCCATTGGAATGGGCTGCCCAGGGAAGTGGTGGAGCCACTGTCCCAGGAAGTGTTTAAAAGGAGCCTGGATGAGGCAATTGGTGCCATGGTTTAGTTGATTAGATGGTGTTAAGTAACAGGATGGGCTTGATAATCTCAAAGGTCTTTTCCAACCTGATTAATTCTGTGAAAGTAGTTGCAGTAAGCTGAGAATTTGGATGGTTGAGCTGCCCTGCAAGTTGGTCCTGCTGAAATGAGGACAGTCTGCACTAGGACAGTGCTGTGGAGGAGTTGCCATAACCCACATCATTCCTCAGCTGTTCCCTGAGACCTTCCACAATTCTCTCTGTGGCTGGAGCTGTATCTCAGTGGGCTTCCACGTCGCAGTTTAGGACTGGGTTGAAGGAGCCCAGAAGAAGCCATGTGATTGATCCATTTCCTTTGGCATCCTGCAAGGTTACACCTGTAGGCTGTCCTCAGACACGGAGCTGCAATCCTCAGCTGTCATCTTTGATACTTTGTGAAGTGCAGCAATTGTGGAGTGGGAGCAAACATTGATTTTTTTTTTTTTTTAATAACTGGAATAGGATTAAATGTAAAGAGTGCCTGCATCTGGCTGTCCTGCAGCTTTGTGGGTGGCTCTGCAGAGCCAGGATTTGTCACTTCCTTCCTCTTTCCTGTTCTCCTGTCCCTGAGCTTTTTCCCTTGTGCTGAGCTCTGCCTAGTGAGGCAAGGATTTCTCCAGATACACCATTCTTTAGCCAGGAGGTGGTGAAACAGATGCTGCTGTTGAAACGGATGAGAAGGTAATTTTCTCACCCTTCCACTAAGTGTAAATGTGTTGAAAAGAGGATTCTCACTGCTGGTAGCATTTGATTGGAGTGTGTACCCCCAGGTATAAATCAGAGATCAGCTGGTGGATGATGAAAACAGTATCAGGGTAAACAAATTGGACATTGCCTAGATTTGTGCTGCAAGCCCCTCACTAGGGGCCTCAACCACCCTTTGTTGTCACTGCAGGTGGTTGAGGCCCCATTCCTGGAGATATTAAAAGTGAGAGTCCACAGGGCTCTGGGCAACCTGATCTAAAGGATGTCCCTGCTGACTGCAGTGGGGGTCAGACTAGATGGCCTTTGGAGGTCCCTTCCAACCCAGATCATTCTGTGATTCTCTGAAGGGGCTGTAGGAGTCATCCACCCACAGCAACCTGGCTTCAACTTCACTTTTTTTGGGGTGAGGACAGAGCTCCAAAGTCCTGTGCTAGGCTTTTCTGTAGGCTGTTGATTGCAGGGAGCACCTGACCTACACCATACCTGCATATGTGCTCACCTGAGCATGCAGGATTGATCTGCCCAAGTGATGGGTGCAGGGTTCTTCCTTTTCACTGCAAGGAGCTGGGCTGGATGATCTCTGGAGGTCCCTTCCAACCCAAAGCATTCTGTTATTGAAGTCACAGAATCACAGAACTTTAGAGGTTGGAAAGGACCTCCAGAGATCATCCAGTCCAACCTCCCTGCCAAAGCAGGATCTCCTAGGGTAGTTCACACAGGAATGCATTCAGGTGGGGTTTTGAAAGTCTCCGGTGAAGGAGACTCCACAACCTCTCTGGGCAGCCTGTTCCAGGGCTCTAGCACCCTCACTGTAAAGAAGTTTCACCTCACACTAAGGTGAAACCTTCTCTGTTCCAGTCTGTAGCTGTTGCTCCTTTTCTTATTGCTGCTGACCAGCGAAAAGAGATTGGTCCCATCCACTTGACACCCACCCCTCAGATATTTGTGCACATTGATCAGATCTCCTCTCAGTCTTCTCTTCTCCAGACTAAACAGCCCCAGGGCTCTCTGTCTCTCTTCATAGGAGAGATGTTAATGTTCAAGTCCCCCAGTCATCCTCATGGCTCTCTGATAGACTCTTTCCTCTCTTCTGAACTGGGGAACCCAAAACTGGACACAGTATTCCAGGTGTGGTCTCAGCAAGGCAGAATAAAAGGGAGAGAAGAACCTCCAAGTTGTGGCTAGCAGATGAAAAGCTACTTTAATCATCTGTTCTGGATGGACTGCAGATGAATTACATCCTTCTCACCTCCCTTCTAAGACCTCCATGAGTTGAAAGGGTTAAAAAAAAAGGCAGAACCATTAGCATTTTGATAGCTTTCCACACATGTATAGCAAAAAGCCTTTAAAATTCAGTGCACTGAGATAATCCTTCAAGTCTAGCATTTCCTTCTCAGCTTGAGGCAACCAACTGGTTTCCCTCCCCCTAATACCTTAATAGAAAGCTCCAAGGAGTTGCCAGGCTGGAAAAAAGCAGAGCCCTGAAGTTCAAGAGGAGCCGTGTAAAGTGTCTGGCCTTTAATTAAGAAAGAACTACAGGGGCATCATCTTTGGTACTGCAACCCCCACCCTGAGATCCTGGGTTCTGTGCATGGGAGCTCACAGCAGAGGTACTCTTCATTTCCCTTCCAAAATGCTGAGCACCATTGCCACCCAGCCCCAGATTTCAGCTGTCATGCAGCATCTCTGCAAAGCCAACATAATGCAAACCCCAACCCTGATTCCACACAAGCTGAGGGCCTTGAGCTTTCGTCAAGTTCAAGGCTGAATTGTTTTAACCCTATTACAATCCCAGGAACAAAGCTGTGCTTTGGAGCTGATTTAACACCCAGAAGCTCCAGGTTTGTTCCTGGGAAGGTTGAGGTTTACAGCCTGACCCTTTATCACAGCTCCAAAGCAAATGGCTTTCTCAAGGAAGCACCTGGGGGTGCCTCAGGGAGGAGGAAGCAGCCACCTCACTTGGTGGCTTTGATTGGGATCGATGCAGTGAAAATGGGCAGACGCTGCAAGAGTGGTCAGGAGTTGGCACAGGCTGCCCAGGGAGGTGGTGGAGTTGCCATCCCTGGAGGTGTTCAAGAAACCTGTGGCCATGGCACTTTGGGACATAGTTTAATGGCCATGGTGGTCTTAGGCTGAAGGTTTGGCTCAATGATCTCAAAGGTCTCTTCCAAGCAAACCAGTTCAATGGTCCTATAACCTCTGCAGAGATTCTGTTAACGTTGTCCTCTGGAGCCAGGTAAACACTGCTGATATCAGTAACCCAAACTATGAACTGAAATGTTCCTTGAGTTGTCTCTGAAACATCTGAAAGCACTGCTGCTGGCTGTGCTTGCCTCCTTCATCAGCACTGGCCAGGCAACCTAAATGCTCAGGAGAGCCCTTGTCACTCAGCTGCAGTATTACCTTTGCTGCTAAGGAGGTGGCTTTCAGGTTTCAGTGAGCTTTCAGTGCTCAGGTTTTATTTTTATTTATTCTTAAGGCATTATTTAGTGCCAGCCTGTTTCATGTCTTCAAAGCATCAGTGCTTTCCATTTTTCATACAAAGAGGGTGGTCATCAGCACCTTTGAGCTGGAAAGGATTGCTGCAAGAACCTTTTTAGGCTTGGAACTGGGAGGGTGCCAGGTGAAGCAAGATAAAGGGACTGTCTGGCAAGGAGAGACTGGAATAAGCTTTTCTTTTCTCATTCAGCATGTGACAGAAGCTCTTTACAGTGATAGTGGTGAGACACTGGCACAGGTTCCCCAGGGAGGCTGTGGATGCCTCCTCCCTGAAGATGTTCAAGGCCACATTGGATGAGGCCTTGAGCAACCTGGTCTAGTGGGACTTGTCCCTTTCCACGGCAGGGGCTTGGAACTAGATGATATTTAAGGTCTCTTCCAACACAATCCATTCCATGATTCTGTGAGGAGATATTGCTTTGCTTGGGGCATCCTGAGCTGGGTTGGGTAGAACACTGGGAAAATCAGCTTTAGGGAACACTGTTTTGATGTGGATTGTTCTAAGGTGATGATCCTGAAGGTCTTTTCCCACCTAAACAATGCCATAACTCTGAATGCCAGGAAGATGTGGCTGGTGCCTAGTGCATGAATCACTGGACTGGTTTCAATGGACTCTTCTCTCTGCTTCTCACACCTCTCAATGGGTGGCCTTAGGTGTTGCAAACAACCCCTTTTAATAAGAGATTATCCCTCCCCCCCCCGCCATGAAATGTTTCTGATCACTAGGGGGCAAAAAAACCCCACTTGCTGCCTTTTTCAAACACTGAGTTACCACTTGGTTTTGTGGCACAAAGTATGTGTTGCTTAAGACTGAGTTCATCGCTATACGGCTTTTATTGTGTTCACAGCATTTTCACAGGCAGAAATCCTTAAACTGTGCAAACCACTCAGCAGTTTCCATGTGCAAAAAAGGAAGGAGCCTGAGCTGCATTCTTCCACCACCACTCCTTCTTCCATGCCAGAAGATGAAGGCTCTGGCAGTGGGAAAAGGAGGATTTGCAGAGGGATGTATGTACATGACAGCTCCACCTCATTCCTGTGATTAAGGATGTGGTTAATCTCTGCAGATTTAAATGTTAAAGCCAGATGCAAACCCCAAATCCTCTACTATGTGTGAATTGATGTGCAATGGCATGGGAAGAGTTGGGCTTTTGGGTGAGCCTGGGAAGCAGATTGCTGGGCTGGCCCAAAGACTGGCTTTAGCCAGTGCAGGTCAGGGGTTGACCAAAGCTCTTTTCACCAGTGTGAGTTAGAGGTTGACCAGCTGGAAGGCAACTCTAAGGAGAAGGACCTGGGTGGACAGCAAGTTCACAGTGAGTCAGAAATGTGCCCTCATGGCCAAGAAGGCTTCCTGGGGTGCATGAAGATGAGTGTGGCCAGCAGGTTGAGAGAGGTTCTCCTCTCCCTCTGCTATGCCACAGCTAGGGGCAGTTCTGGGTTCCCCAGTTCAAGAGAGACAGGGAAATACTAAAAGCAGTCCAGTGGAGGTTGTGAACATGCTGAGGAGCCTAAAGGAGCTCTGTGAGGAGGAAAGGTCAAGAGCCCTGGAGCAGTTGAGCCTGGAGAAGAGCAGCCCCAGAGCAGATATAAGCAATGCTTAGCAAAAGCTAAAGGGTAGAGATCATGAGGATGGGGCTGGGCTATTTTGAGTGGTGCCCAGTGACAGGACAAGGGGGAGCAGAGCAGATCCAAATTAGAATGCAGGAGATTTCATGTGAACTTAAGGAGAAACTTCTTTGTTGTGAGGGGGCTTGGAGCAGGCTGCCCGGAGAGACTGTGGAGTCTCCTTGTCTGGAGAGACTCCAAAGTTGCTTGGACATTGTGATCTTGGGCAAGCTACTGTGAATGCCCCTGCTTTGGCAGTGGGATTGAACTAGATGATTTCCTGAGGTCTTTTCTAATCCCTACCATGCTGTCATTCTGTGATTGAAAACTCCAGTAAGCTATGCCTCTGTTTCTCTGGCCCAAATGCCTCAGTCTTTCCTCATCAGAGAGATGGTCAGGAGACTGGAGCATCTTTGTAGCCTCTGCTGGACTACCTTCAGTAGTTCCCTGTCTCCTTTGTACCCTGCCAGAACTACTAAAATATGCTCTGAGGTGTTCCAATCTCCATTGTAGCAGTGATTATTTCCATGAGGAAGTGTCCTATGCCCAGATTCCCAAGCCTGAAGACACCTTACCCCAGGGGTATGCATGAGCACGACGGCTTGGCCACCTTCTGTGAAAGGGAAACTGCTCTCTTCAAACATTGGCTTGAAGTTAGGCAAAAAGGGGCTGTGAACCAGGCTGCAGCATTCCAGAAGTCAGGCACTCAGTCAAATCACCAGCTCTTGGATGAGCTAAGGTGGTTGTTCGCGTGTGTGGTCTCAGCCTATGGCAAGCAACAGGTAATGAAATTTAGCTGGAGTCTCTTCTGGCTAAATTAATTTACCTCCCATCAGCTGCAAGGGATGAGTGTGTACACGGAGAGCTACTACAGCTCAGCTGATGAACAACCTGCTCCTTACTCCAGTCTCCTAGAAATTTGCTGGAGTCTCCACCTGAGCATCCTGCTGAGCAAGCAATAAGTCATAGCCAGCTGCAAAGGAGAGGGAAGCCCTGGTTAAGTCTCCAGTTAGAGAGTGTTGCCTCTAAACCTTCATAAAACCTTTGGAGCTTGGGGAATTCAGGCTGCTGAGTTTGGGGTGGATGGAAATAGAGGATTTCAAGATTTCACCAACTAGTTTGCCTATATTAAAACCCCAAAGTCTGCCTTTCCCAGCAGCTATGTTGATTCTTTTGCCAGTAGGGAGGTTCCCATGCTTGTAACAAGCACTAGTGCCAAACACATTTTTGTTCACTTGGGAATGTGTTTCCTGGAAGGTTTCTTTCGTCTGAGATGAATTCTTAGGCTTTAAACACAGGAAACATTAGCAGTTGTTGGTTTTTTTTCCCCCTCAGATATCTGTGAGAACTTGTTTTTAACTGAATTCAAATTGTTCCATTTGATGCTAGGCCAGGCAGCAGTCCGTCCTCATCTGCAGCGACTTTGTCTCTGGGATGAGTACCTTACCTAGGAATGCCAAGAGGTCCTGAATGACCTGATCTACTTTATTCATCAATTCTTGGGTGCCCAGAACTGTGCCTCGTTTGGCCACTAGAATGAGATTTGATGTAAAACAGTCTTGGAGAGGCACTTTGACTCCTCTGCATATAAGATATGAGGAGCAAGGTGTTAGCAAAAGCCTTTCAAGCCACTCTGTAGCCCAGCTTGAGGAGACCAATCACTGAAGGAGGTGTTTCTTCTCTGGTGGCAGTGGGAAGGTCTCACCTGGGTCTGACCCAATCCCCAGGGCCTCACAGGCTGCAAGTAGGACATTCTGGATGCAGAACCTCTAGGAAAGAGGACGAGGGCTTCCTCCCAGGAAACACTGAATCTTCTGCCCCCAGAACCATATCCTGGCAGAGTGAACTTGATCATGGTGATGGGCAGTGCTTGTTGCAGTCCCAGTGGTTATCATCTGAGGTGTTTGGTTCTGATGATGTGACACCAGCAGCAGCACTACAGGCCAGAGATGCTTTTCTGTCCATGTGATTTGGCTCTGCATCCTCCTTTCTTCCAAGTCAGGGCTGAAATCTCCTGTTCTTGGCTGCTAAAAGCTTTTAGGCTGGAAATTGTCCTGTTCCCATCATCTCCCAGCTTGGAAGAGAAAAGGAATCTTTTTTCCCCAGCTCCAGTCTTTCTCCTTTAGTGGGATTTTCTGGAAACCAAGGTCAGAATGTGCTTCTTAAACACAGGTGAGCTTTAGCATCTGCTGCACGTGACACCGATCACAGCAGGAGGAAGAATTTGTGTGCAAGCGGAGGAGCAGCCAAGCTTTCACCGCACAATGAAGATGTGGGTAAATGGGAATTAGGATTAGTCCTGGATTTAAGATTCTCGTAGCTGGCTGGTAAGAACCTAATCTCCTCAAAGGCTGCAGGCAGGCTGGCAGCGTTCAGCTCACGGCTCTTGTTGTTTGCAAACCCTGAAAGAAATTGAATTTTGATACTAAGAGAACTTTAATCAGAGCCCTTCAAGACAGGGATGGGAAGAGCAGAAACTCTCAAATGAAGCCTCATAATGTCTTTGGTGTCACAGTCACCCAGCCTGCTAGGTCTGGTGGGGCCTTTGGCAGCAAATTTCCTTTTGTAAGAGCTTAGGATGCTGATTGACTTTGGAAGTGTGTGAATTCCATTCTGAAAGGGGATGGACCAGAGCCTCTCTACAGGCAGAGTGAGTTGTGGTCGTGCCTCCTCCCCCTCGGCTCTGCCCTAGAGAGGCTGCAGCTGGAGTGCTCCGGCCAGTGCTAGACTCCCCAGTTCAAGAGTACTGGAAAGAGTCCAGAGGAGACTACAAAGATGCTGAGGGGGCTGAAGCAGCTCTGTGAGGAGGAAAGGCTGAGAGCCCTGGGGCTGTTGAGCCTGGAGAAGAGCAGCCTGAGAGGGGATCTCCTCCAAGAGCTAAAGGGTGGTGGACAAGAGGGTGGGGCCATACCCTTGTCAGGGGTGCTCAGAGACAGGGCAAGAGTCAATGGGCAGAAACAGGAACCCAGGAGGTTCCATCTGAACATGAGGAGAAATTTTGTTGGTCTGGGGGTGCTGGAGGCCTGGAGCAGGCTGCCCAGAGAGCTTGTGGAGTCTCTTTGTCTGGAAAGATTCCAACCCCAGCTGGCCATTGCGATCCTGGGCAGGCTGCTGAGTGTGCCCCTGCTTCAGCAGGGGTTTGACCAGGTCATCCCCCAGAAATTTCTTCCAAACCCACCATGTTGGAATTCTGTGATTCTAAGTAGGGCAGCAAGCACTCCCCAGTTTGAAGTGCTTAGAGTGCTAAATGTCCTTCAGAGAGGGAGGATCAAGAGGCACCAGCCAAATATGGAGTTCCTCAGTGTGTTGTCGTTAGTTCAGTCCAGCCTTGTTCCTTTGTTGCTGTGGTAGAGAGGAGCTCTAAGTATACTGTGTTGGTGAGTCTGTCCAGGTTCATTGCATTTGACATTAAGGACTATATCACAGAATTACTGAGGCTGTAATAGAACTCTGAGATCATCAAGTCCATCCTAAGCCCTAACACCACCACATCGACCAGACCATGTAACTAAGTGCCACATCCAATCAGTCTTTAAACACCTCTATGGGTTAAGACAAATTGTTGATGCATCTCCTCTTCACTGTGACTGCAACACAACTTTGTGTGCCCTTTCTCTGCTCAAAGTCTGACATTTACTTACCTCAACAATGCCTTCAATTAAATTTTTATTTAGGCAGAGTTCATGCAGGCTTAGCCCCTCATTCTTGACAGGAGAGAAGTATCAAGTTTATATTATAGAATGGTTTAGGTTGGAAGGGACCACAAAGATCATCTAGCTCAAATCCCTCACCATAGGCAGAGACATCTCCCACTAGAATAGGTTGCTCAAGGCCTCATCCAACCTCCAGGGAGGGAGCAGCCACAGCCTCCTTGGGCACCCCATTCCAGTGTCTCTCCACCCTCACTGGAAAGAACTTCTTCCTAACATCCAGTTTAAATCTCCCTGCTGCCAGTTTAAACCCATTACCTCTCGTCCTGTCATTACAAGACCTTGTAAACTGTCTCTCCCCAAGGCTCCTGTAGCCCCCTTCAAATACTGGAAGGCCACTCCAAGGTCTCCTGGAAACTTTCTCTTCTCCAGGCTGCAGAGCCCAAATTCTTGTAGCCTGTCCTCATAGCAGAGCTACTGCAGCCCTCTGAGCATCTTTGTGGCCTCCTCTGGACTCGTTCCAACAGTTCCATGTTCTTCTTGTGTTGGGGGCTCCAGAACTGCACACAGTACTCCAGGTGGGGTCTGACAAGAGCAGAGTAAAGGGGCAGAATCCCCTCCCTTGCCCTGCTGGCCATGCTGCTCTTGCTGCAGCCCAGCACACAGTTGCTGTCTGGGCTGCATGCACACTGCTGGCTCATGTTGAGTTTTTCATCACCCCAGATCCCCAGATCCTGTTCCTCAGGGCTGCTCTCAGCCATTCGCCACCCAGCCTGGAGTTGTGCTTGGGATTGTGCTGACCTAGGTGCAGGACCTTACACTTGGCTTTGTTGAATGCCACGAGGTTGCCCTCGCTGTGTGTGCACGCTGCTGGCTCATGTTGAGCCATCCCTGCAACCACTTTTGGTTCCTTGCTCCCAGCCTTCACTTGGACAGCAGCTTGATCGTTTCTGCCCAAACTTTTAGATCTGTCCTTTGCAAACGGCTTTTCTGTCTGTGTTGCTAGTAGTGGTGATATACTGGCAAAGTAGTGTCCTCACTCATCTGCCTCTCTTGTGTTGCAAACCTCTTTGCAGAGATTTCTAAAGCTTTGATGGTGTCTGCCACCATCAGTCCAAGTCTCTCTCTCAGCCACCAAGGCTGGGAGGATCAGAGATGTATTGAGTGGATTTGAGTGGAAAAACCTGTCTTTACAATGCTGATATGATTCGATATCCCAAAAGAAAATGAATTATCTGCAGAGGTGATGATGGAATGCCTCTCTCTAGACCTCAATCCACTCTATCAATTGTGGGTTGTTTTTTTTCCTAAGCCTACTTCTTACTTCAAGCCCTCACCTTGAGAGATTTCTTTTGATTGTTTTTCGACTGTTCTTGCCTTGTCTTTCTTGCCGAAGTTGCTTTTCCTCTCTCTGTTGCCTTGTGCAGAGCCTCTTATCAAATAATCCTGTTAATCTTTCTAGATAAGCTGTAAAGCACTCACCATCTATCAGGACATTCTTTCTGAGCTGTGAAGTTTCCTTGCATACCTAAAGTCACCCAAGAAACTGTGGAACTCGGTGGATTTTTGCCTTTCCAAGGCTCAGGGAGAGGGGCTACATCATGACTCGACTAAGATTTGAAAGGGATTTTATTTAACTGATTCATGCAAATGCCTGCGCTCCCCCAGTTGTTCTCCAAAGGAAGAAAGCATCAGAAACATGGAGGCAGTGGGAATTCAGATCTCTGCAGGGCCTCACAAGTCCCTTAAAGCACCAGTTTGTTGGAGGCAAGTTAACAGGGCAAGCTTCTGGTTCCACTTGAAAGCCACGGGCCAGGCAAATCCAGCTCCATTTCTTCTGCTGTTCCACTGAATTTAATGACAAGA
This sequence comes from Psilopogon haemacephalus, assembly GCA_013396835.1. NCBI lineage: Eukaryota > Metazoa > Chordata > Aves > Piciformes > Megalaimidae > Psilopogon > Psilopogon haemacephalus. The sequence continues at coordinate 118,482 of VWZI01000253.1, read as the reverse complement.
AAAAGTGGATAGAGAGGGAACCCAGGCGAGCCCAGCAGCCAGCAGCGAAGGTTAGCAGAGACAGGCACGAGCTGTAGGAGCTGGTGAAAAACATCCAACTGACACCGACTCTGAGAGACCTTAACCCCCTGCAGGAGCCAGACAGCTTAGTTTAAGGCATGTAGTAGTTCATGGACAGGCTTTGCGGGCATCTTAAAACTGTTGCTTTGTTCAGTATTAACAGCTGGTTGGAGGGTTTGGTCTGTGTTTTTTCTGGTACGTGGTGGGAGGTGGCAAGGACCACTTCAGACAGCACTGTGAGGCTGACCCAGGCTGGGGGAGGCTTGGAGGGTGAAGCTCAGCGATTCTGAGCTGTAAAAATCCACTGATGCCATTGTTTGCCGTTCTAGCCTCTAGCAAGCACGCAGGGAGCTATTAAACCCCTTTGAACCAACAAAGCCCTCTCACACACCAGCAGGATGTGTCTACCCAACTGTGAGACTTCAGGGGGACTCAGGCTCTCATGGTGGGTGAAAAAATTGAGGCTGTTCAGCCTGAAGAGGAGAGGACTGGACACCTTATAGCTACATTTCAATATCTGAAGGAGACCTACAGGAAGGCTAAGGAAGGACTGTTTAGAAGGGTGAGAGGCCATGGTTTGAAACTGGACTTAGGTTAGACGTAAGTTCTTCACAATGAGAGAAGTACTAGTACAGGTTGCCCAGGGATGTGGTTGAAGCCCTGTCCCTGGGGGTATTCAAGATTGGATTCGATGTAGCCCGGGGTAGCCTGCTCTAGCTGGAGGAGTCCCTGCTGGCTGCAGGGCGGTTGGACAAGATGACCTTGGAGGGTCCTTTCCAATCTGATCCAATCTGTGAATTTGAACTGTGCAGCTATTAGGGGGGAAAAGAGGTGACACAGTCTCCTGGCCATTGGGCTCTTAGGTCTTGCCTCTTAGGTTAAGTGCTCCCTGAAGTCCACTGCTTTTTGATGGCTCATCTGGCCAGAGAAATTGTGCTGTCTCTCTTTTGTAAGAGCTGGTGGAGAAGTCTGAGTGTGAGTAAACTGCTCTCTTGCTTGTGGCTCTTGCTGAGACTCCTCAGTGATGGAATTCGTGTCTTATGAATGCTCTGTGGCAATTTCTTATTCTTCATTCAGTGGAGGTCAACTCTGAGACTGTCAGGGGCTCTTCATCAGCTCTTGAAACTGTACCTCAGAGCTCCCTTAGATCTCACTGATGCTGCTGTGTTTTTCAAAGCACTCATAACCTTGCCTGTGGAAGGCCAGCCAAAGTGGCCACAACAGCTCCACCAACATGTTTTCCTTCAAGATTTCCTAGCTGTGGCCAGGAATGCAGAGCCCCTGTGCTCTGCTGGGTCCATGTTTTCATAGCATTATAGAATCCAAGACAAGAGGTAATGGGTGCAAACTCGAACATCACAAGTTCTGTCTAAACGTGAGGAAGAACTTCTTTAATTTAAGGGTAACAGCACTGGAATGGGCTGCCTGGAGAAGTTGTGGAATCTCCATCTTTGGAGACATTCAGAACTCCCCTGGATGTTTTCCTGTGTGACCTTCTTTAGGAGAACCTGCCTGGCAGGGAAATTGGACTCAATTTTATCTCCAGAGGTCCGTTCCAACCCCGATCATTTTGTGATTCTGTGAACTGTAGTATTGGTCTTGTTGGAAGAGACCTCTAAAATCATCAAGTCCAACTGTCAATGAAAGCCCACCATGGCCATTAAACAATGTCTATGAAGTGCCATGTCCACATTTCTTGAATACCTGCAGGAATGGCAAAATGAAGATGACCATAGTGAGACTGCAATTAGCCAGCACAGGTCAGTGAGCAGGTTTGCAGCTGACACTACGCTGGGTGGCTGTGTCCATCTGCTAGAGGGTAAGGAAGCTTTACAGCAGGACCTGGACAGGTTAGACTGATGGGGCAAGGCTAATTGCATGAAGTTCAACAAGGCCAAATGCCAGGTCCTCCACCTGGGTCACAACAACCTCATGGCAAGCTGGAGCCCTGGGGATGTGTGGTTGGAAAGCTGCAACTTGGAGAGAGACCTGGGGATGGTGACTGACAGTTGACTGAACATGAGTGAGCAGTGTGCCAGGTGGCCAAGAAAGCCAAGGGCATCCTGGCTTGGATTAGAAAGAGGGTGGCCAGCAGGGACAGGGAGGTGATCATGCCCCTCTGCTCAGCACTGGTGAGGCCACACCTTGAGTACTGTGCTCAGTTCTGCATCCCTCAGGACAGGAAGGACATTAAAGTGCTGGAGCATGTTCAGAGAAGGGCAACGAGGCTGGAGAGGGGCCTGGAGCAGCTGGGCTACGAGGAGGGGCTGAGGGACCTGAGGGTGTTCGGTCTGGAGAAGAGGAGGCTGAGGGAGACCTCATGGCTCTCTATAGCTCCCTGAAGGGACATTTGGGGTGGGTAAGGGGCAGCCTCGTCTCTTTGGTGGCAAGCAAGAGGAACGGAGGAAATTGTTTCATGCTGCAGCAGGTAAGGTTCAGGCTGGATGCTAGGAAATATTTCTTCACAGAGAGAGTTACCAAATATTAGAACGGGACTGCCCAGGGCAGCGATGGAGCCACCATCCCTGGGGGGGTATTTTAGCAGCCTGTGGACCTGGCGCTTAGGGACGCGGTTTATCGTTGACCCTTCGGTTGCTGGGTGGAGGGTTGGGCCGGGCGATCTCGGGGGCCTGTTTAGAAGCAGATGAGTTGCGGGTTTACTGTGAGCCGATCCGTAAACAGCGCCGGGTGTTCCGCCGTGCGAGCTGCTGGCGCCGCGGTCCTCATGTCTAGGGGCAGCTCTCCTGCCGATAAGCGATCCTGCCGTCCGCCGGGCAGCGCTGCAGCCAGGCGACAGTCCCGGGCGCACAGTCTGGGGGGCAGCAGCTCTGTTTCTGCTCCCCGCTAAGGCTGTGCCTCTGGCGGCGGAGCGGCGCAGCCTCCCCTCCTAAACCGCTCAGCCTAATCCTCTTTGCAGCCGGCGCTGCCGTCCCCGCGGGAAGCGTTAGCGATATCGCAGAGTGCCGAGGATTCTTTGTTTCCCCCTAATCTGCGAAGGGAGCTGGCACCAGGCAGAAGAAACTTCAACCTATTCCGTGCCTCAGTGGGAAATAATTAGGGGTTTTCTTACCGAGCGGGAGAGCGGGCGGTTGGGAGAAGCCTCTTAGTTGAGATAAAGTAAGTGCGAGGCTCACAGGCTTATCTTGCGCCGTGGAATTCCGGAGAGGACGTGTCCTTCAGTTCTGACATGCCCTGCCTTAGTGCTCGGGAGAAATGAGTCTGTTGTTGGAGGTTATACGAACGATTTCTTCCCCAGAAAGATTGTCAAGCCCTGCAGCCTACCGTGCAGATGCGGTGCTGAGGGGCATGATTCCCTGGTGACTTGGTAGAGCTGGGTTAATCTTTGGACTCGATCTGAAAGGTCTTTTCCGAGCTAACCAATTCCCTGATTCCGTCAGAGCTGCCCTCCCTGGTTTGCTGGGTGCGAGGCACCTCTTGCCAGAACCCTTTTGTTTAAGGGACCCGAACAAAAGGCTCTGGATGATGCTTAATAATGTGCAAATTTGGGTGGGTGGGATAGGCAGAAGGTTAATAGGGCAGAGGAGCAGAGGAGGAGCTGAGCTTAGGAGAGGAAGAGAGGAACGGCGAGGACGTGGCAGCAGGCAGTGGGAAGAGAGAAAAGCAACCCCTTCTTGCCGAGTTAAAGTTCGGAGTGAGTTTTGGGGTAAGTGCAAGCTAAGTCTGCTGAAATAATGACGTTGAGGCCTCAGGTTTTGCCAGGGGAGGTTTAGGTTAGACATCAGGAACAGTCTCCTCCCTCAAAGTGTTGCCAAGCCCTGGAACAAGCTGCCCAGGGCAGTGATGGAGTCACAATCCCTAGATGTGGTGCTGAGGGACGTGGTTCAGTGACGGCCTGGCTGTGCTGGGTTAATGGTTGAGCTTGACCTGAAAGGTCTACTTCTAACCAAAATGATTCAATCGTTCTTTGATTCTCAGCCATGACAGCACGAGAGGCCAGAAGGTGACTCCAGGGGGTGTTCAGGTGCATGGCTGATCCCACCACAAGCAGGACATGCTGTGGGAGTGCTGGTGAGTGGGAATTCACCATGGGTCGGCGCTTCACACTCTCCAAACTTCTCCTTGCGACCTGCCTGATGTAAACCCTTTCTTCTCATGCCGTGGCTGTGCTGAGCTTTCCCTGGAAGGGAAAAGCCGAATTGGGAGAGGGGCAGCCCCAGTCTGGCACAGTGTGGGGCCACAGCTCTTTTCATGCAGTAAAGTGGTCTGCATGCACGTGTGCGGTGTCTGTGGAAGTCCTTTAATCCAAAGCGCGACAAGAGCAAAACCATAAAACAAAAGCCTCTCAAAAATAGCATGAGATAAGGATCTGGAGAATTTGCTCTCTATTTCTTTCAAGAGTCCCATGAGACTTCTACTTTTAAGGCAAGAAATGCAGCTTTCAAGGTCGAGCATTTTTTATTTTCCTCCACCCTCTTTTTCTTCAGACTTCAAAGGCAGTCAGCTGAGAGCTTCTTAGGAATGTTACATCTGTTCAGAGTAAGGGATCCCAGGGAAAGGCCTTTTCCTCTTGCAAAGTGACAGAAATCTGTGCACAAATGTTCTGCAGAGTGCAGTAAACAAACAAGCTGCGTGGGACTGAATGGTGGGCAGCAGCACTTGCCATGACCCTGCAAGCGTGAAGTACAGGACTTGTGGGCTTATGGGCTGGACCTACTTTATTATCTCGCAGTCTGTCAGTGAGTTTGCAGATGACACTAAGCTGGGTGAGAGTGGTTGATCTGCTAGAGGGTAGGAAGGCTTTATAGAGGGACCTGGATAGGCTGGGATGATGGGATCATGTCAGGGAGGCCAAGTTCTGGCTCCTGCCCTTGGGTCACGCTCCGTGAAAACTCCAGAATTGGGGCAGAGTGGCTGCAAACTGCCTGGCATAGAAAGACCTGAAGGTGATGTTTAACAGCGGGCTGGACATGAGCCAGTGTGTGCCCAGGTGGCCAAGAAGACCACCAGTGTCCTGGTCTGGATTAGCAGTAGTGTGGCCAGCAGGATCAGGGAAGTTATTGTCCCCCCCCGTACTTAGTACTTGTGAGGCTGCACTTCAAGTACTGGGCTCAGTTTTGGACCCCTCACTTCAAGAAGGACATTGAGGTGCTGGAGTAGGTCCAGAGAAGAGCAATAAATCTGGTGAAGGGTCTAGAGCACAAGAGCTGTAAGGGGCAGCTGAAGAAACTAGAGTTGTTTACGCCAGAAAAGGAGGCTGAGGAGAGACCTCATCACTCTACAAATCCCTGGAAGGAGGTTGAAGTGAGGTGAGGGTTGGCCTCTTCTCCAAGGAACAAGTGAGAGGATAAGAGGAAATGGCCTCAAGTTGGACAAAAGGAAGTTTAGGTCAGACATGAGGAACAATTTCTTCCCCAAAAGGGTTGTCAAGCTCCGGAACAGGCTGCCCAGGGAAGTGGTGGAATCACCATCCCAGGAGAGATTTAAAACCTGTGTAGATGTGGTGCTAAGGGACATGGTTTCATGGTGGGCTTTGCTGTGCTAGCTTAACAGTTGGACTTGATGGTCTTAAAGGTATTTTCTAATCTAAACTATTCTATGATGGGTGGAAGTTTCATGCTGGTTTGGGTGAAAGCTGATGTGTGGCATCCTTGGGAGTGTTTGGAAATCCTCTCCACACCATTGCAGCTATGGACACTATCAGGTCTCAGGCAGCCTTCTGCATCACTGCCTCTTCACATCTCCAAAGTGTAACTGAACTGCAAAGGGTTTTCACATCAATTATTTCCCTCTTTCTGTTGAACAGAAGGGGGATGGGGAGGGGGAGCTGTTTATGCCCTTTGCCTGGTGCAGCTGAACCTGGGAGAGCAGCAAAGCTTCTGCCGAAGCTGTTTGCTCCGCAGGGCTCCCATGAAGGAGGCCAAGGAGTGTGGTGAGCTCTGTGACTCGGTGTGTGGCTTTGTCACATGTCTGCTCAGGCGTAAGGGTGATGGAAATCTTGGTGCTGCCTCACTTCATGTTGGGTAAGGATGCTTCATTTGTTGCTTTTGTGGGTTTATCTTTTCAACTGGGCTGCTTAAATGAAGAGCAGCAATATTTAAGCTCCTGAATAAATAAGCAGAGAGCCCCTGGCTTCATATTGACTAAGCTGTTTAACCTTCCCCAGCCCAAATATTTACTTTGGGCAGTGAATATCCAGGCAAGTGTAATTCTGACGCTAAAATTTGTGTGCTAAGAATGCTGTAGATTGACTAATCCTACAGAATTCCAGAAATCCCTGTCTGTATAAATAAACTTCCTATATGAAGGATTGCAGCTAAATAAATGTATTCAGAGACTTCAGCTCAGCGAAGCATTATAGCACTTGGCCCTCTTCTGCTGCTGCTTACTTATGTATTTTCATCTTAATCTAAGTAGATGTGGAAAGGAAACTGCAAACATTGAAGCAAGATGCTGTCAGGGAGAAAGTTTATCTCTCAGCCTTTTTGCTAGAGACTTTCTTTTGTCAGGTTTTGACAACAGCTTGATTCACCCAGGCTGTTGAAATTGTTCTTTCTGAGCATTGCGTTCCTGGTGGATCTGTGTGTCATCAGTAAGTTCACAGATGACAGTGTGGCAGTGTTGATCTGCAGGGTAGAGAGGCTCTGCAGAGGGACTTGGATAAATTGGATGGATGGGCCAGTGCTAATGGCATGAGCTTCAACAGGCCAAATGCCAGGTCCTGCACTTGGGCCACAACAAACCCAAGCAACACTACAGGCTTGGGGCAGTGTGGCTGGAAAGCTGCCTGCAGAAAGTGACCTGGGGGTTGTGATAGGCAAACAACTCAATATGAGCCAGCAGTGTGCCCAGGCAGCAAAGAAAGCCAATGGCATCCTGGCTGGGATTAGAAATGCTGTGTTCAGCAGGAGCAGGGAGGTGATTGTCCTCTTCTACTCTACTCTGGTGAGGCCACACCTCGAGTATTGTGTTGAGGTTTGGGCACCTCGTTACAAGAGGGATGTGGAGGTGCTGGAGAGAGTGCAGAGGAGGGCAAGGAAGCTGGGGAAGGGCTTGGAGAAGCTCCTTATGAAGAGCGACTGAAGGAGCTGGGGCTGTTTAGTTTGAAAGAGAGGAGGCTGAGGGGAGACCTCATTGCTGTCTACAGTTACCTGAAAGGAGGTTGTGGAAAGGTTGGTGCTGGTCTCTTCTCAAAGGTAAATAGTGGTAAAACAAGAGGGAATGGCCTCAAGCTGTGACTGGGTAGGTTTAGACTGAAAGTTAGGAAAAAGTTTTACCCAGCAAGAGTGGTCAGGGACTGGAATGGCCTGCCCAGGGAGGTGGTGGAGTCACCAACCCTGGATGTATTTAAAAGTTGTTTAGATGTGGTGCCTGGGGCTATGGTTTAGGGTGCACTTAGAGTAGGATTATCAGTCAGACTTGGTGATCCTGAGGGTCTTTTCCAAATGGAATATTTCTGTGATTCAGTGATTTCCACATCTTTGTCCCCTTCCTGCAACTGGACAGTATAAAGAGTTCATGAAGCTGCACTTTTCCCCAGGGCTCTCTACTACACTCCGTTCTCTTTAATATCTTTATCCATGATCTAGGCAAGGGGATTGAGAGCATCCTGCGTCAGTTTGCAGATGACACTAAAATTGCAGGGAATATTGATCTGCTGGATAGTAGGGAGAATCTACAGTGGGATCTGGACAGGCTGATCTGAGGCTAGTGAGATGAGGTTCAACAAGGCCAAGTGCCAGGTCCTGCATCTGGGTCACAACAGCCCCATGAATGGCCCAGGCTTTGGGCAGAGTGGCTGGAAACTGGCCAGTAGAGAAAAACTTGGGGATGCTGGTTGGCAGCTGGCTGAAAATGATCCAGCAGGTGCCTGGGTGACCAAGAAGGCCACCAGCATCCTGACCTACATCAGCAAAGGAGTGTCTCTTTGTACTGGGTGCTGATGAGGCTGCATCTTGAATGCTGGGCTCAGTTTTGGGCCTCTCCCTCCAAGAAGGACATTGAGGTACCAGAGCAGACCCAGAGAAAGGTAACCAAGCTGGAGAAGAGTATAGAGCACAACTCTCATGAGGAGTGATGGAAGGAACTGAGAGTGTTTATCCTGGAGAAAAGGAGGTCGAGGGGGGAATCTTTCAACCTCCTATGACATCCCAAAAGGAGTTTGGAAAGGAGTCTTGATCTCTTCTTCCAAGTAACAAGCAATAGGATGAGATGAAACAGCCTCAAGTTGTGACAGAAGAGGTTCAGGTTGGAAGAAACTGTTCTGCACATCCACTGAAGGGGAAGGATTGTCAAACCCTGGAATAGGCTGTGCAGAGCAGTGATTGAGTCATCTTCCCTTGAGTATTTAAAAGCCACACAGATGTGGTGCTGAGGGACATGACTTAGCAAGAGTTGGTATTGTTGGATTGATGACTGGGGACTCAGTGATCTTTCCCATCCTGAGTGGTTCTGTGATTCTCAGGTGCCCTACTGGAGATTCAAAACTCACAGCTCAGTTGATGAAAATACACACGCACACTCCCTTAGCTGCAGAGAAGAGCCTGCAGCTTCCAGGTGTTTCCAGCAAGAAGTCTGGCATCTCCAGTCTGCTCTGTCATGCTCGCTGCATCACAGTCTCCCAGGGTAAACCCGTTGGTATAGATATGCTGTGAGCAGATTTGGAGCAGTTTGGCTATGTCCTGTTACTGTATTAATTATCCTGCCTTTGTCAGCTTGAAGCGCAGACTTGCCAGGGATCCTTATCTCAGAGCAGTTCTCTTAACATCTCTTGCTGTTACTCTCCTGTTAGTGGACACTGTTCCAAAGAAGAGAACCCAGGGGATCAGGGTTCTTTTGGCTTTTGTGAAGGGAATAAAGAAGAATGAGATCAATTTAGAGAATCGTAGAATGGTTTAGGTTGGAAGGGACCTCAAAACCCATCCAGTTCCGACCCTCTGCCATAGGCAGGGACACCTCCCACTAGAACAGGTTGCTCAAGGCCTCATGCAACCTGGCCTTGAACACCTCCAGGGAGGGAGCAGCCACAACCTCCCTGGGCAACCTGTTCCAGTGTCTAATTACCCTCACTGGAAAGAACTTCTCCCTAACATCCAGTTTAAATCTCCCCTCTGCCTGTATAAACCCATTAATCCTTGTCCTGTCATTACAAGACCTTGTAAAGAGTCTCTCCCCAGCCTTCCTGTAGCCCCCTTCAGATACTGGAAGGCCACTCCAAGGTCTCCTGGAACCTTTCTCTTCTCCAGGCTGCAGATCCCAAACTCTCATAGCCTGTCCTCATAGCAGAGCTGCTGCAGCCCTCTGAGCATCTTGGTGGCCTCCTCTGGGCTTGTTCCAACAGTTTGATGTCCTTCTTGTGTTGAGGGCTCCAGAACACAGTACTCCATGTGGGGTCTCAGGAGAGCAGAGTAAAGGGGCAGAATCAACTGTTTAAGGAGGACTTCCCAAATGCATTGCTCATGAGGTTCATAGAAAGCTGATGTATGAGAATTCTGAGAGCAGACTGCAAAAAGGCAGTTGCAGAAAGGGCATCAGGATAGAGTATCTTCAAACAACACAAACTTCCATTTTTAATCATTTGTTGAAGGTTTATTTTCAAATCCCCCAGCTCTCACCAGGTGCTGCTGTGGCCTGTAGCACTGGCTTGAACTTTTACAGCCCAGCAGAGCTTTGACAGCCTCAGTCTTTCCCTGCAGATTGGCACAAGCCAGCCCCGAGACCAGGGTAGGAGAAAGCTTTTCCTGAGAAGTGACTGTTCCACAATTGCCATCTTGAGCTGTTCCTGGCACCCTCCCCTGGTGACTGTTGATGAGAGGAGTTTATGGCACCTGAGGCACTGGTGCCAGCATGTTGTGCTGCAAGGTTGCTTCTCAAGTTGGGCATCCCTGGCTGCTGTCTGAGCAGCCTTTGGTGATGCTGAGAGACAGATGGACACCAGTGCAGTACTTTGTGACACACCTAGCACAGAATCCAGCATGGTGAGGGTTGGAAGGGACCTCTGGAGATCATCCAGTCCAGCCCCTTACTAAAGTAGGGGCACCCACAGCAGCTTGCCCAGGATCACAGTGCCCAGCTGGGTTTGGGATCCCTCCAGAGGAGAAGACAGCACAACCTCTCTGGGCAGTCTGCTCTAGGGCTCCAGCACCCTCACACCAAGGAAGGTTCTCCTCCTGTTTGGGTGGAACCTCCTGGGTTTCAGTTTGTGCCCATTGCCCCATGGCCTGTCACTGGGCACGAATAGAAAGAGTCTGGTCCCATCCGCTTGCCCCCCACACAGCCTTTAGCTCTTGTTGAGCATTGCTCACATCCCCTCTGGGGCTGCTTTTCTCCAGGCTTAACAGCCTCAAGGGTCTCAAGCCTTTCCTCCTCCCAGAGCGGCTCCAGGCCCTTCAGCAGCTTAGAAGCTTAGATAATTCTCCCTCTTTGAAAGGGACTGGTGGGGGAGGAGTTGCACCTTGCTTTAGTTACCACCATGCTCCATAGGGAAATTTGTTTTGCATCCCATGCTGGGTTAGTCAGGCCTTTCAACACACTATCTGAGGAAGAATCACTGCAGCTGGCCTGCTAATCTCATTGCTGTCCTCAGATAAGATTGTTATCGGAGTAATTGTCTGTTTGCTCCCCCTCAGGAGTCTAATCAGTGTGGATTGTGCCAGCTCCTCCTGGGGCAGAGGAACTTGGGATGTTGATTGCCCTCAGAAGAAAGCAGGGGAAAATGCTCAGTGTATATGTAATGTAAACTTGAGCTTTGTTAGGTGTTCCCAGGAAAATTGGCTGGGAATGACTTGCTCACACATGTTTCCTGGGCTTTGCAGGAATATGTTTGTTCTGCTGTGAAAAAAAAACAAACAAAAAAACACAACCAAACAAAAAAACCCAAGCAACAAAACAACCAAACCCTAAGTTCAAGCAGGCAAGTTCATGTGATGCTTGCCTTCAAAAGGCAGAGCTGTGCACTGATGGATCTGGTGCTTTCCCAAGCCCTGAGACACAGCGAGCTGATGTCTGCAGAGGATGCAGGCTTGTAGACCTTGGTGTTCCAGCCAGTGAATAATGCTCAGCAATTAGTGCTCCTGCCCTGATTTCAAAGCAAATTACAGGGGGTGGGTGGATTTTGCTGGTGGGTATAAAGGAGGCTCAGAGATGCTTGGGTTTCATATATCCTTCAAGTTGGGACTAGAGCTCCCCTCTTGATGTCTTTACCCAAGGAAGTGTGCTGCTCTCACTCTTTCTGGTGGTGAGCAAGCCATGGGTAATGCAGCACTCTAGTGAGATACAGAGATGTTGTGTGCTTCTCATAGCGTTGTTTCAGTTGGAAGAGATCATTGAGTTCAACCTAAATGACAGACATGAATGGGATGAGAACTCTCTCATGGATGAGAATGCTCAGATGTAGAGGTCCCACAGCCTGCCACAGGAGTTGTGTAGATAAGGAGGTCTACTCGTTGCAGACCTGTACTATTTCTAAGTTCCAACAGTCAGCTCAGCACAAAAGGAAAGATCTCGTGGAGCCATCTCCCAAAGGAAGCAGTGGGCTCCCCTACACTGGGCAGTTTTAAGATTCAGCTTGCATGGATGAGAATACTGAGATGTAGAGGTCTCACAGCCTGCTATGGGAGTTGTAGATAAAGAGAGGTCTGATCGTTGCAGACCTGGTCTGGGTTACCATCTCTTAAGTTCCAACAGTTAGCCCAGCATGAAAGGCAAAATGCGATGGAATCATCTTCCAAGGGAAGCAGTGCCCCTTATACTGGGCAGTTTTAAGACTCTGCTTGGCAGGGTGCTAGGCCAGCTCATTTCAACTAGAGTATTACCTGGAAAGGCTGCACCAGATGATTCAAGGTCAGGCTCAACAAGGCTCTGAGCAACCTGATCTAGTGGAAGGTGTCTGCTCACTGCAGGAAGGCTTGACTAGATGATCTTTGGAGGTCTGTTCCAACCCAAATCAATCTATGGTTCTGTGATTCTTGGGGTCTTTTTTCAGCTGAGCGTTCTGAGATGCTGTGATCCTGTCCTTAGTGCTGTTGCTACTGCCACTGAATCATAGAATTGTCAGGGCTGGAAAAGACCTCAAGGATCATCCAGTTCCAAACCCCCTGCTGTGAGCAGGAACACCTCACACTAGATCAAGTTGCTCAGAGACACATCCAGTCTGACCTTAAAAACCTCCAGGAATGAGGCTTCTACCACCTCCCTGGGCAACCTGTGCCAGTGTCTCACCACCCTCGTGGTGAAGAACTTTTTCCTAATATCCAGTCTGAATCTACTCACTTGTAATTCTGCTCCATTCTCCCCAGTCCTATCACTACCTGACACCCTAAAAGGTCCCTTTCCAGCTTTCTTGTAGCCACCTTCAGACACTGGAATACCACAATGAGGTCTCCTCAGAGTCTTCTCTGAAGACTGAATAACCCCAACTCTGTCCTCACAGGAGAGCAGCTGAAACCCTCTGATCATCCTCATGGCCCTCTTCTGGACATGTTGGAACATGTCTAGAGCATTCTTGTAACAGGGGCTCTAGAACTGAACACAGTACTCTAGACAGGGTTTCACCAGAGTGGAGTAGAGGAGCAGAATCCCCTCCCTCGCCCTGCTGCCCACACTTCTCTTGATGCAGCTCAGGATGCAGCACGTGCACACTGGCAGCTCATATTGAGCTTCTTCTCCGCATGAGGTCCTTCTTGAGGTCCTTTCCAACCTAGCATTCTGTGACCCTGCCCTCAGTGGTGTTGCTGGCGCCACTGAGGTGTTGTGTGGCTCCACCAGATCTGTATGCTTGGGTAACTTGATGAAGCTTTTTGGCTTTCGAGTGTGGTACCTAAAGCAAGCTTAAAGGGCAAGGACATAGTGCTGAAGAGAGAGCTCGTAGCTGCTGAGCTAACATGCCTGAACTGCTGAGGCTGTCAGATTCAGTCAGGCTGAAAAGGTGTTGAATGAAGCAGGTTCTTTCAGGCACGTGTAAAAATCATCTTGGGGACCTTGAGACTGGGAAGGCCACAGCTGCTGCTAGCCTAATGTGCGCTTGGCGTGCACAGTGTGGATGTTCTCAAGAACCTTTATGGCATAGTGTGCTGCTTCCTGCTCCATTAGGCTTCAGATTGCTAATTGCAGTGGTTGTAGCATCCCTTTTAGCAGGGACCATGGCTGCTTTACATTTGCTGGATGAATAAAAATAGCTTTTACATCTCTCTCTAGCCTGGACTGTACTGCACTGAAGAGATGCCAGAGACTGCGTTTAGAAAAGGGCTTCTGGAACTGGAATTAATACAACTGCATCAATGTGTCTAGTAAACAGAGCCTTCAGCAGATAGGATGTGGTGGCCACACTGCTGCTGGAACCCAAACTTCTGTACCACTGCACCCCTTCCTCTGACCCAGCTGGGGTGAGCTGCCCAAAAGCCAGCAGTGTGCTCTTCTGGCTTGGAAGGTCAATTGTATCCTGAAGTTTATAAAAAGTGAGACCAGCAGGTTGAGTGAAATTCTTCTCTCCCTCTACTCTGCCCTAGTGAGGCCACTTCTAGAAGGCTGGCCCCTGGAGAGTCTAGTGGAGGCTGCAGAGATGCTGAGAGGAGGTTTAGGTTTGGATATTAGGATGAATTTCTTCATTTCTTCCCCAAAAGGTTTGTCAAGCCCTGGAATGGGCTGCTGAGGGTAGTGGTGCAGTCCCCATCCCTGGAGGCATTTAAAAGCTGTGTAGATGTGGTGCTGAGGTACATGGTTTGGTGGTGACCTGTCAGCGCTGGGTTAGCTGTTGGACTCAATGACCTTGAAGGTCTCTTCCAGTCTAGACAATTCTATGATCTTCCTAGCAGTCCCTTTCATGCTGTGCCTTGGACTGACCACCAGCTCGCAGAGTGGTGAATCAGAGAGACCCTTAGCAAAGCTAACCACTGGAGTTTTCAGCCCTTAAAGTTAGCTGTCCTGGTCTAAGTTGAGTGGTCCTTGGTGAAAGAGGATCTGCCTTGGGAATTCATGAAATTACATTGTGAAACCAAACCCTAGCTAAGTAACTGTGGCATGAACATACCTCAAGCGAGTTTACTGCTGCTGCCAGCAACCATAAAAAGCTTTTCTGGACTCTATTAGCAGGTGAACAGAAGGGATGTTACAGAGCTGTCAGACCCAGCCTGTCAGCCTTGTCTTGCCACCCTCAGGAGTACATCACATGACTGAGGTGTTCCTGTATCAGAGTTGATCTAAGGATTCTCCTTTGCCCCCTCTGACTGTGGTGGCTTCTTTCAGCAGCAAGTTGGAGATGCTGGGATAACAAACTGTTCTGCATAAAGATGTTCTACTCAGCCATAAGAACGGCCATGCATAGTGCAAACAGAGGTAAATTGGTCTTGCTAAATAGGAATTTCAAGAGAAAATGTAGAGAGAGCTTTAAAATTGAGGCCAGCAATCAAGCCATGGAGCTGAAGATGAGCCAGCAGTGTGTCTGGGTAGCCAAGAAGGCTACCAGCATCCTGGCATGATCAGCAATAGTGTGGCCAGCAGGACTAGAGAAGTGGTTGTCCCCTGTACTAGGCATTGATGAGACTGCAGCTCAAATACAGAATTCAGTTTTGGGGCCCTCACTTCAAGAAGGACATTAAGGTGCTGGAGCAGGTCCAGAGAAGAGAAACAAAGCTGCTGAAGAGTCTAGAGAATAGGTCTTGGAGGAGCAGCTGAGGGAACTGGGATTGTTTAGCCTGAAGAAAAGGAGGCTAAGGAGAGATCTCTTCACTCTCTACAACTTCCTGAAGCGGTTTTGGTCTCTCTTCCAAGCAGCATGTGATAGGATGAGAGGAGATGGCCTCAAGTTGTGCCAAGGAAGTTTAGGTTGTACATGAGGAACCATTTCTTCCCCCAAAGGGTCATTGAGGTCTGGAACAGGCTGCCCAAGGCAGTGATGGTGTCCCAATCCCTGGAGGGATTTCGAAGTCATATAGATTTGGTGCTGAGGGACATGGTTTAGTGGTGACCTGGCAGTGTTGGGTTAACAGTTGGACTTGATGATACTAAAGGTCTTCCCCAGTCTAAATGATTCTCCATGGGAAGCAGGGTGGCAAGGAGCAGAAAAGTATAAGGAGAATTATTTTACTTGTAACCTCTTAGGCATGTTGCAAGGAAATTTGCCTCATTTTTGTGCGCTTCCCAGTGATCTTCATTTGGCTGGATTAATTCACTGAGGTTCTGTGCAAACTATGGAGAGGCTTTAGACTTGTAGCAGTATTTCAGTTAGGATGTCTTCAGCTTGGAACCTTGTGGAAAAAATCCAACTGATTCCAGTGAGAGCCTTGCGAGGCATTAGCCTGATTTGGAAGGAAACCTTAATAGGAGTGATTTTCTGTAGACAAGCACTTGACTCCTGTAAGGCTCTTCCATCACAGACCTTATTGTGGCCTTCCAGTATCTGAAGTGGCCTACAAGAAAGCTGAGTAGGGACATTTTAGGGTGTCAGGTAGTGACAGGACTGGGGGGAATGGAGCAAAACTAGTAAGTGGGTAGATTCAGGTTGGATGTTAGGAAGAAGTTTTTCACCATGAGGGTGCTGAGACACTGGCACAAGATGCCCAGGTAGGTGGTGGAAGCCTCATACTTGGAGGTTTTTAAGGCCAGGCTGGATGAGGCTCTGAGCAACCTGATCTAGTGTGAGGTGTCCCTGCCCATGGCAGGGGGTCTGGAGCTGGATGATCCTTGAGGTCTCTTCCAGCCCTGACAGTTCTTTGATTCTGCTATTCTGTGAAATTGGCTCTTACCTATAAAACACAGAAGTCAGGAGAAAGCTTTTTTAAAAAAAAATATTATTTCTTAACTGCAAAGAAGCATCAGCAGCCCATGGGAAAGCAGAGGGAAAACTGTTCAGGTGATCTGGGGAATCAAGATTGCTTTGAAGTGAAGCCAAATGTGATCAGCATGAACGTTCTGGTTACAACACGTCACAGCCTTTCTAGGGCAGAGGGCTTGTTTCACACCTTCTTGTCTCTTAAGCACATCAGATTGTGTCTGTTTAAGGCTGGCTTGCACCTTTTGGGTGTTTACCAAAAGGCAGATCTCAAAGAACTTTTCCTTCTTCTGTTGAATACTAGAAAGGGGTCCAGTTTCTCTTGTTTTTCCAGATTGATTTCTCTTCACGTGGTCTGGATCTGTCAGTAGTGTCGCTCTGGTAGTGAATCTCAGTGCAATGGCAAGGTTGAAGCACCATAGCTCAGTGAAAGCTCTGTTGTTCACAAAGTCCTGTCCACTTTACTCTGCCCCAAGTGACTTGTGGTAGAGAAAGTCTAGGCAGAGATGCATTCCTTTGTGATCTGCTCTAGGTGATCCTGCTCTGGCAGGATGGTTGGACTGGATGATCTTTCAAGGTCCCTTCCAGCCCCTAACATTCTGTGATTCTGTGACCTGTCTTCCTGCCTACATCCTTTTGCAAATGGGAGCATGATGCCTAGAGCCTGGGGTTTCCATGGGTCACAGATCTGAATGTCTCAAGTTGAGCTGTCAGGGACAGTCCCCACAGCTGGTGCTAGAGTGCTGAGAGTGCTCTCACTTTACTGGAGGTGTCACAGGAGATGGGCAGTAGCCTCATCTTGTGAGGCTACTTGTGTTGTAGCTGTATTGCCACTAAATTGTAGAAGGCATTAAATGTCATCTAGGCCAACTTCCCTGCAGTGACCACGCAGAGATGGTAGTGGTAAATAAATGCGGCTGTGGCTTCTAGAATCTTTCAGCCTTGCCTGGCACACACTTCCAGGAGAAAAGGAGAGGACCAATCCTAGTCCTGTGAACTAGAAGTGCCCAGAGAACCTTTCAATAAAGAGTGTGGTCAGTAGATGGTTCCCAGTTTCGTCATGCTCCTTCCTTACCTCTTCCTACCTTTGGGATTTGTACGTGAAGGAGGACTTTGGTCTCTATTCAACAGCACAAATTGAAAGCTCATTGCCTGATGGCTTTTTGCTTCACATTTGCTGCTGCTTCCCATCATTAACAGCAGCAAAGTGGCATGGGGTGAAAATCAGCACTAATTTGGGAGCTTGATTGCCTGTGTAATAAGCTACTCTGTTATTCTTTGGCAGGAGCAACAGCTAATATATATATATATTTATTTTTTTTTTTTTTCTGTCGGAGCCTAGAGATGACATTTTAGTCTCCACTGTCACTAATCTATCTGGGAATGACAATCAGAGTGATAATTACGTGGGAACTGCAGGCTCTTNGGCTTCTGCATGAGCCTTGTACCAGCCTCCAAGTTAATCCCTCCAAGATTATGTACCATTATAAATCTCTCCTCACAGATGAAGTGGCTGCAATTAGGCAAAGAGGTCCAGACTCTGTGGAAAAAAAAAAAACCAAAAAAACCCAACCATAAAACAACCCAACCTCTGAAGGACAAAAGCAGCCTGGCTGTGCATCATGAAGTGGTGGGTGGGGGGAGAATCTTACCACTCACCTCCAGAAAACAGAAGCTCCTAGGCCATAGTGTCCTTTTGACAGTGACAGTAGGACCAAACTGAAATTCTTTTTTTGTTTGTTTGTTTGTTTGTTTGTTTGCAAGTGCAAGCTGTGGGATCTTAGGAGTCATTTGAAGCTGTTTGTGTGTCAGTTCTCCCTCATTTCTTTTCTTCCAAGTACACAGAGAATATTTAATGTTGTTATTCCTGCCTGAGCCCTGGGAAATCAGAAAAGATCATCAAGACCCTGCTAATAGGCCGACAAAACCCCCAGCATATTTAATTAGAGATTATTCTTTTGATGTTGTTTGGGCAGATCTTGATGCTTGTGTGGTTGTGGGGTTTGGTTTTTTGTTGTTGGTTTGTTTTTTGTTGTTTTTTGTTTTTAATCAGGTTACTCTTGGGTAACCTTCTGGATACTGAACAACTTCCCTGCTTTCATGAATGTCGAAGCCCCTCAAGGTTTAAGTGTACTAGAGTGTGGTTAAAATGATTTTATTTATTCATTTTTAGTATTGAATTCTTTTTTTTGGCTAGGGAAAACAGAGATAACTGCCTCTGCTGTAACGTTATCACTGCTTTGGGCAGGGCTGTACTATGACTGACTTTCTACACCCAGTTTAGGAATCCATCTTCAAACTATTGCCTGCTCCAAGTTCATTCTTGCCCCAAAATCCTAGTGGATGATAGACAATGACTTAGTTCCTGGTGGTTAGGTCTGGTGGAGGTGGTGGTATTGCTGTTCTTTTCTGGAATAAACCTTAAATGTAGGAAGCTGAATCATAGAATGATCTGAGTTGGACGGGAGCTCCAGAGATCATCCATGGGATCACAGGATGTCAGGGCTTGGAAGGGACCAAAGAGATCATCAAGTCCAACCCCCCTGCCAGAGCAGGACAGTCTAGCTCAGGTCACAGAGGAATGCATCCAGATGGGCCTTGACAGTCTCCAGATAAGGAGACTCCACAACCTCTCTGGGGAGCCTGTTTCAGTGCTCTGTGACCCTTACAGTCAAGAAGTTTCCCCTTGTGTTGAGGTGGAGCTTACCTCCATTGCTGCAGCTTACATCCATTGCTCCTTGTCCTATCCCAGGGAGCAAGTGAGAAGAGCCTGTCCCCTCCCTCCCGACACGACCATTTTCCTCTCAGAAATACTTGGTTTGTGTCTCCTTCAGGTTCTCTGAACTGTGTGAGCGATCATCTCTTATTGCTGGTAGCTTGAAAGGGACCCTCAAAGGTCATCTTCTCCAAGCCTCCTTCAGTCAGAAAGGACACCTCCAACTAGATCATGCTGCCCAGGACCACATTGAGTCTGATCCTGAATGTCTCCAGGGATGAGGACCTCAACCACCTCCCTGGGCAACCTGTTACAGTGTTCCACCACTGTCACTGTGCAGAACTTCTTCCTGATGTCCAACCTATATCTGCCCTACTGCAGTTTCAAACCATTGCTCCTTCTCCTATCACTCCAATCCCTTCTAAACAGTCCCTCTCCAGCCTTCCTGTAGGTCCCCCTGCAGATACTGAAATTCATTTATGAGGTTTCCACCACGCCTTCTCTTGTTGAGGCTGAACAGCCCAAATGTTTTCAGCCTGTTTTCATAGGAGAGGTGCTCCAGCCCTCTGATCATCTTTGTGGCATCCTCTGGACCTTCTCTCTTGTGTTGAGAGTTGGACAGAGCACTCCAGGTGAGGTCTCACCAGAGCAGAGTGGCAGAATCACCTCTCTTGACCTGCTGGCCACGCTTCTTTTGCTGCAGCGCAGGCTGCCATTGGCCTTCTGGGCTGCAAGTGCCCATTGCTGGCTCGTGTCCAGCTTCTCATCCACCAGCACCTGCAAGTCCTACAGAGCTGCTCTCAATTTCATCACCCCCCAGCCTATATTGGTATCAAGGGCTGGCCTGAGCTAGGCTGTCCCATGTGTTTTCTCAAAATGTGTTCTCCAAGCATGCTACGAGGTCTAAGAGAAAGGTCAAAGTGTTCAAGTAAAGCAGAGCTGAGGTCAGCAGGCTGTTCCTACTGTTGTCAGTAATGACTTACTGCATCATTCTTCAGCTCCATGGGAGAAAAGCAGAGGGAAACAAGCTGAGGGTTTTGTAGCTGATAGAATCTCCAGCTGTGGCACTGAACCACGAAGTGAAACCCAGGCTAACAATGTGCTGACGTCAGGCTGGCCCAGAGAGTTTTTTGTCTGGGGATACAAATGGTGGAGTAAATCACCAGCTATGTTTTAACAGCCATGGTGGCTTTGGCCTGCTTTCTGAACTTGGAGGCAGGCAAAGAATGCAACACAGCATCTCACTTTCCAGCGTCTGACCAGCCAGCGACAGGGTCCTACACATGCTGGAGGCTTAGCGAGGTGAATGTCCTGACAAGCTCTAAAGCAGCGAATTTCAGTTGGTAGGCACAGCTGAAATATGGGCTGTGTTAAGCACCGGGGTGGTTTCCTCCTCCTGCTCTACCAGCAGAACTTCAAGCTGCTGTTTGGGGTGGCAGAGAGTGCTCAGCTGCTTTGCACAGCAGACAGCGCTAGCGGTGAACAGCTATGGTAGACAGAATCCATCCTGTCTGGTGAGAGATGTGACTTGTGAAGTAGCTGACTTCTGGAAACAAGCTTTCTGCAGATACGTTTTCCCACCCAACAACAAAGGTCTTGTTTGGGAATGCTTTTTGGCTGCGGTCCCCGTGACCCGCCCTGGGAAATGCACTGTGCATTTGACTTGCTCTCACCAGAGGAGAAAGGGAAAGTAACACAGCTGGGGTGATTTACTACAAAGTTTTGAGGCTAATTGCCTCATATGTTTAATTAATAACTGACACATTCTGTCCCTCAAAGAGCTTGGAGAACTTCCATCTGGACCCCTAGCGATTACAGCCTGGAAGCCATCCCTGTAATTAAGGAGCAGGCTAGAGGAGGCCTGTTCCCATTATGGGCAATTATTGTGCTTGCTACTTCTGCCCCTCCTTTTCTTAGGAAAAGGCTGAGAAAAGAGGGCTTGGAGACTAATCTGACATAACCCCCTGAGTGAAGGGGTGCTTTGTCTACCCTGAGGCTGAATGATGGGGTGAAGCTGTGGTGCCAGCATTCCTTCTTTCAACAGGCTGGCAGGAGGCAGGCTCTCCAGACAGCAAAGCCAGGCTTACCCTGCGTGGGTCGGCCAATGATAATGGCCAAGGTAGAAAGAACTAGGCTAAAAGGGACAGCAAGGTGTCCTTGTGGCCAAGAGGGTCAGTGATATCCTGGGCTGCATCAAGAAGTGTGGCCAGTGGGTCTAGGGACGTTCTCCTCCCCTTCTGCTCTGCCCTGGTGAGATCACGCCTGGAATACTGTGTCCAGTTCTGCGCTCCCCAGTTCAGGAGAGACAGGGACCTGCTGGAGAGTCCAACAGAGAGTTATGAGGATGACTGGGGGACTTGAGCATCTCCCCTCTGGAGAGAGACTGAAAGCCGTGGGGCTGTTTAGCGTGGAGAAGAAAAGGCTGAGAGGGGAATCTGATCAATGTCTGTAAGTATCTGAGGGGTGGGTGTCAAGGTGGAGGTGCCAGGCTCTGTTTGTTGGTGCCCAGTGATAGGACAAAGAACAATGGGTACAAGCTGGAACACAGGAAGTTTCACTTCAACACAAGGAGACACTTCTTTATGGTGAGGGTACTGGAGCAGGCTGCCCAGAGAGGTTGTGGAGTCTTCTTCTCTGGAAACTTTCAAAACCCACCTGGATTCATTCTTGTGCAACCTACCCTGGGTGATCCTGCTTTGGCAGGGGCATTGGACCCAATCATCTCTGGAAGTCCCTTCCCACCCCCAACATTCTATGATTCTGCTTCTTCTTCTCTGGGTCTCTCCCTCCCCACTTCAGACTTGGTTTGACAGCCACTCCTCCAGGGAAAGCTCTGCCTGCCTCCAGAACCCCTCAGAGCAGAGGATGCTGTGTCTTTAAGCCTTCCATACAGCGCTGAAATGTTATGACAGAGCATCTCACAGGGGGATGCTGTTTCCATGGCAACCCCACACTGTAAGATAAGCAAACTGGATTTTTTTTTCCTTTTTCTTTCTTTTTTGTTTTTTTTTTTTATTTTCTTTTTAATTTTTTTTATCCTCTTAGAGAGGTTCAAGAGCAAGGAAGGAATGAGGCGATCTGTCAGCCGGCGAGACTGGAACAGAGGAAAACCATGGCCATTAATCCTGCAGCCCTGGTTGCTTTGTGTTTTAATTAGCCACTGTTATTATGGCAGGGAGCACGGGCGCCTCACCCTCTTGTGGGCTTTTGAGGGCTTTTGTGTTTGTTTCTCTTTATATCTCCAATTAAAAAAAAAAAAAAAAAGAAGAAGAAGAAAAAGGGAAAGGAGGGGAGGGGGAAGAAGCTTTGCTAGGGTATTGAATGGAGGGCTGCAATAAAGAGCCTCAGGAGCTCTGTTGCAGAGATTGTATCCCAGGGCAAGGATGGGAAGCTAAGCTTGCCTGGTGGGGAGTGTATCTGCCATTTGCAAACTGAGAGCACATCTTGGGGCAACCCCAAGCACAAATGCAGGCTGCATGGATGATGGATGTGGAACAGTCCTGAGGAGAAGGACTCGGGAGGGTGCTAGTTGATGAGAAGCTCAACATGAGACACAACTGTGGGCTTTCTGCCCAGAAGCCAGCCAAATCCTGGGTTGCATCCCCAGCAGTGTGAGCAGTAGGCAGAGGGAGGGGATTTTGTCCCTCTGTTTCCCTTTGCTGAGATCCCATCACCAGTGCTGGGTTATGTCTGGAGCCTCCAACAAAATAGGGACATGGAACTGTTGGAGTAGGTCCAGAGGAGGGCCATGAGGGTGATCAGAGGGCTGGAGACAGGCTCTCAGAGAGTTGGGGTTGTTCAGCCTGGAGAAGAGAAGGCTCTGGGGACACCTTATTGTGCCCTTCAAGTATTTGAAGGGAGCTGAGAGAGACATGAGAGCTGGAGAGGGACTTTTTACAAATGTTTCAGGCTGAGAGAAGCTGGATTTACATCAGTCATTAGGAAGAAAGTCTTTCCCATAAGGATGGTGAGGCACTGGAACAGGTTGCCCAGAGAAGCTGTGGAGGCTGCAAGCCTGGAAGTGTTCAAAGGCAGACTGCATGGCACTTTAAGCAACCCTCTCCAGGAGGGAAGTGTCCCTGTCCATGGCAGGGGGTTGTAACCAGATGATCTTTAAGGTCCCTTCCAACCCAGACCATTCTAGTGTTCTATGACCTTAAATTTTATTTTGTGTGTCTTGCTAGAAAAGGAAATCCATCACATGTGAGAGTGCAGGATGCTGTGTGTGCTGAGAGAGTCAAGAATATACCAAGGAGGAGGGGGAATGCTGCAGCCAGGCTCCCACCCAAGGAAGATGGCATCTTCAAGAGACTCCTTTGGTAGCAGTTAGTGCACCAGCTGGGTGGGAGACTGTGCTGGTCTCGTCAGTGTGCTGTGTGTAGGAGGGTATTATGGAAAATAGTTTGACAACCTTTATTATTTTCAAACACTTCAATGTGTCACCAGGAATTAGAGTTGAAGTAAATGTTACCCCAACAGCAGTCTTGTCTGTGTGGTTTCCATGTCCATCCTGTATGGAGAGCTGCCTGTTCCTTTGCAGGGAATTTAAAGCCTGCCAGGAAGCTTCACCTGGGATGAAAAGGAAATTATTCTAATCCTTGGGAAAAGAATATACCAAAGGTGTTCCTTAGGGCTTTCCTTTAAGCAGCAGTAGCTCAGCCTGTTCTTCAGGGGTTGGTTCTTACAAGGAATTCTCACAGAACCTTACAAGTTGGCAGGGGCCTCCAGAGATCATCCAGTCCAACCTCCCTGCCAAGGCAGGATTCCCTAGGGTAGTTTGCACAGGAATGCAGCCAGGTGGGTTTGGAAAGTCTCCAGAAAAGGAGATTCCACAACCTCTCTGAGCAGCCTGTTCCAGGGCTCTGTCACCCTCACTGTAAATAAGTTTCTCCTCACAATGTGTTCCAGTTTGTAGCTGTTGCTCCTTGTCCTATTGCTGTTGACCACTGAAAGGAGATTGGCCCCATCCAATTGACACCCACCCCTCAGATATTTGTGCACATTGATCAGATCTCCTCTCAGCTTTCTCTTCACCAGGCTAAAGAGCCCCGGCGCTCTCAGTCTCTCCCCATAGGGGAGATGCTCAAGTTCCCCTGTCAACCTCGTGGCTTTTCAATGGACTTCTCTCCTGCCCTAGGTAACCCAAAGCTGGACACAATATTCCAGGTGTGGTCTCACTACAGCATAGTAGAGGGGGAGAAGAACCTCCCTAGCCCTGCTGGCCACACTCTTCCTGATGCACCCCAGGATGCTCTTGGCCACAAGGGCACATTGATGGCCAAATTCTCCTTAACGAAGTTCCTCTTACCTCCCTGCCAATATCTTCTTTGGTGCCCTTCTACCGTGGCTTGTCACTTTTGGGGATTTGGTTGGGTTGGTTGTGGGTTCTTTTATCACAATTGGAGTGCAAAGTCAAATAGTGAAGCATTTGCTCCTCTGCTAGTTTGTTTTTAGTTGTTTGTTTTGTTTTTTTTTTTTTCCACAGTGCATGGGTCGGTGAATGTTGTTGTAGCAGATATGAGGGGGTTTTAAGGGGGAAGGGGGTTGTGGTGCACTCAGCTTAAGAGAAGCTGCTGGAATGGGTCCAGAGGAGAGCCAGAAGGATGATCAGAGGACTGAAACACTTCTGATGGAGACAGTCTGGGAGACCTGGGGCTGTTCAGGCCGGAGGAAAGGAGGCTCTGAGAAGACCACCTAGGGGTCTTCCAGTACCTGAAGAGGGCTACAGGAAAGATGGGAAGGGACTATTTAAAAGGGCTTGTAGAGATAGGACAAGAGGGAATAGCTTTGATCTGGAAGAGGGGAGACTGAGACAGGGGATTAGTAAGAAATTCTTTCCAGTGAGGGTGGTGAGACACTGGAACAGATTGCCCAGTGAGATTATGGATGCTTCCTCTCTAGAGGTTTTCAAAACTGGGTTGGATGAGGTTTTGAGCTACCTGGGCTAGTAGAAAGTGTCCCTGCTCATGGCAGGGGGGTTAGAACTGGATGATCTTTGAGGTCTCTTCCAACCTAGACCATTCTATGAATCTCTGTCCATTTTACCCCACTCAAACACTGCATTTTGGTGTTCTTATGTCTTTGTTTTCTCATGCCTTGCTCTACTCCTACCTTTTCTGGGGATTTCCCCCTTCACAACCCCAGCAGATAGCATGGAGATGCTGCATTTTATCAGCTACAGAGAAACACCTGGGTATTTCCTTTTCCCTGCAGTTTTTTTGCCCCTGATGTTCTCGCCACTTTCTCTCCTCTTCTGCCCAGGACAAAGCAGGTGCCAGTATATTGCATAACCCAGGAGCGATGTTTCCTAGCTAAATAGTGATGGTCTGTAAAGTAGTTTTCATCACCAGTTGAGGAGCACTCAACTGGAGCGCTCAGCAGCCTCAGCTGGATCAAGGCAGTGACCATGCCAACATCCACTATAGTCAAGAAGCGTGGGACCTGCACTCTCACTCTGTAGGTGTTATGTTTTCACACACCTTTACTGCCAGTGACTCTGGCATTCTAGAGAAAATCTGACCAACTAAAGAGTAAGTGTGGTCATTGCACTTCAGGACTTGGTTCAATGGTGTATTGGTTTGAAGCCAGCTACCTCGAGCCCAAAAGCCCCATAAAAACTTGATCCAATTTGGAAGTAAAAAGGGTATAAAACTTTAACAACAAATAGGAGGGAAAGTTTTGGTTTTTTTTTTTTTTTTTTTTTTTTTTTTTTACAGGAGGTGGGAGAAAGGGGAAACAAACTTCAGGATGTGGGGAATGAGGGAGAAGGATACAGAGACCGGGGAGAAAGGGGAGCAAAATGCAAATACAACCCATGGCAGGCAATTGAGTCCCAAGGCTGATGTCGATGGTTTTGGTGCCAAAGGAATGCAGGATGCAGGAATTTTATGGTGAAAAGAATTAGTCCCAGTTCCAGAAGAGAATAATGGTGCTCTCCACATGGTGGAAGGGAGCACATGGTCTGGCAGGAGAGAGCAGCAATATTGCACCTCACCCAGACCGGATAGGAGAAGGGAGAGAGAGAAAGATGGTTCCTCATTTTTATAGCCAGATCCTAGCAGGAAGTGGGAGTGGCTAACCATGACACCTGGGAAAAGGTCAGACCACCTCTTGGGAGGAGTCAGGGGGTTTCCAGGTGGGCTTAACCCTTTACAAATGGCCATGGCATTCTTAGGTTGATGGTTGGGCTCAATAATCTTAGAGGTCTTCTCCAACTTAATTCTATGAAGGATGCTGCTGATCCAGTTCCCATGTGGTCCAGCGTCCAGTACCTACCTGGTCCAGCATGTGGGAACTCTTCAGCAGGTTGTGTTTGGACAGCCTCCATCCTCTTGGGTCACAACAACTCCAAGCAATGCTACAGGCTTGGGGCAGGATGGCTGCCTGGCTGAAAGGGACCCAGGGAGGTTGTAGTGGACAAGCAGCAGAATATGAGCCAGCAGTGTGCCCGGGTGGCAATGAAAGCCAATGGCATCCTGGCTGGGATTAGAAATGCTGTGTTCAGCAGGAGCAGGGAGGTGATTATCCCCTTGTACTCTGCTCTGGTGTGAGGCCACACTTCGAGTGTTGTGTTCAGGTTTGGGCACCTCGTTACAAGAGGAATGTGGAGGTGCTGGAGAGAGTGCAGAGGAGGGCAAGGAAGCTGGGGAAGGGGCTGGGAAATAAATCTGGTGAGGAGCAACTGAAGAAGCTGGGGCTGGTTAAGTGTGAAAAAGGGAGACTTCGTTGCTACCTACAGCTACCTGAAAGGACATCATGGAGAGGTTGGTGCTGGTCTCTTCTCACAGTAAATAGTGGCAGAACAAGTGGCAATGTCCTCAGGCTGTGCCTGGGTAGGTTTAGACAGGACATTAGGAAAAAGTGTTTCCCAGCAAGAGGGTGGTCAGGGATTGGAATGTGCTGCCCCAGGGGGTCGTGGAGTCACCAACCCTGGATGTGTTTAAAAGTCATTCGAGTGTGGTGCTTTGGGCTGTGGTTTAGGGTGAACCTTGTAGAGTAGGGTTCTGGGTTGGACATGGTGATCCTGAGGGTCTTTTCCCACTTGAATGTTTCTGTAATTGTTCCACCCTCTTTCCCCCATCCTGGTCTTTGGTTTAGCTCAGTGAGCTTTGCAAACCTTCTTGCAGCAGGGCACAGGTTACTGGATCCCCAGATGGGAGGAAGCAGGCCAGAGAGGTGACTTAGCCACGTAACTCAGGAAATCTGCGGTGAAGCAGGGTTTGAAACAGGGTGGCTCAATCTTTCCCACAAACCACTGGCCTCTTCCACTGTGCTCACACAAACACCACCTGCTGATGCAGATCACTGCAGGAAAGGGCAACCCTCTGGGGTTGAGGTGCTACTGATTGACTCTTGCAGAGCCAAGACCTTGCCCTTTCTGTCTGAGCTTGCTCTGGCTTGAATTTCTCTCAAATGAGCTCTTGAAGAACTCAGCAAACACAAGTTACAGGTTGAAGAGGGCCCAAGCACCTCAGAACATCTGTTCTGAGTAGGTCCTCCTGAAAACCATGTTCCCCATGTGGCAGGGATGGCTGTTGGCAAAGTTTGAAGTCAAGGGCCAAATAAACATTTTGCTTGGGGTGGGAATTCCAGGCTAGGGCAGTGTGGTGTCTGACTACTTGTTAAACTGGCTGTCGAATGCTCTAATTGACAAGAAGCAGGGTTAGAGGCAGCTTAATTCCTTTGGAGACTGTTCTTTTTGGGCTTCTGGCTGTATGGATGAATACTACATTTTGGTGGAGATCAGCTCTATTTAATGCCGTGAGTTAAGCTGCCTCTGTAGCCAAGGATGGGGTTTGCCTGTATTAATAAAGAGGCTGCATTTGATAGCTTAGTTCAGTTGTGCTTGGCTGCGGCTGGACATGTGGCAGGCAGGGTTTGAGGTCCAGATGGTATGGACAGAGCAGACTGCTTTCACCACCCCTTGCCTTCAGACAGGACCTGCTGCTCCTTCTTCCTAATATGGATTCCTAACACACACACAATATGTAGAGTGGTTTGGATTGGAAGGGACCTTAAATATCAAGGTGCAGCCTCGATGCCATGAGAAGCAACAACTTCAGTTGGATCAGGTTGCTCAAAGCACCATCCAACCTGATCTGAAATGTTTCTAGGGATGTCAGCCTCACCTCCATCCCTGGAAAAATGATGGAGCCCTCCTTTTGGAAGGCATCTCAAGGCACTTGCAAGAGAAGAAGGTTATCAGGAGTAGTCAGCATGGATTTACTAGGTGGAACTCATGCTTGACTAACCTGGTAGCATTCTATGAGGACATAACTGAAGGGGTAGATTCAGGGAGACCAGTGGATGTAGTCTACCTTGACCTTAGCAAGACCTTTGACACCATCTCCCATGACATCCTAGTGAGCAAGCTCAGGAAGTGTGGGATGGAAGAGCAGACAGTAATTTGGATTAGGAACTGGCTACAAGATAAAGTTCAAGGAGTGGTGCCAGGTCCAACTAGAGAGATATAACCGGTGGAGTCCCCCAGGGATCAGTGCTGGGTCCAGTCCTGTTCAACGTCTTCATCAATGACTTTGATGAGGAGACAGACAGACGGACAGAGTCTGCTCAGCAAGTTTGCTGATGACACCAAACTGGGGATCTAATAAATGTTTATAAATATCTGAGGCCTGGGGGTCAGGAGTGGGAGAGAGGCTCCACTCACTTGCTCCCTGTGATAGGACAAGGAGCAGTGGGTTTAAGTTGCAGCATAGGAGGTTCCACCTCAACACAAGGGGGGACCTCTGTAAGGGTCACAGAGCACAAGAACAGGTGCCTCAGAGAGGTTGTGGAGTCTCCTCTGGAGACTTTCAAGGCCCATCTGGATGTGTTCCTCTGTGACCTGATCTTGATTGTATGGTCCTGCTCTGGCAGGGAGGTTGGACTCAATGATTTCTTTGGGTCCCTTCCAAGCCCTGACATGCTGTGAATCATCCACAACCCAAGTGCCTCACCACCCTCATAGTGAAGAATTTCTTCCTAACATTTATTCTAAATCCACTTTCTTTCAGTCTGAAGCCATTAGTCCACATCCTATCACACATTTCGCCTGGACCAGGTGTTGTTAAAACCTTGTCCTTTGCTTGAGTTTGTTGTCCTTTGAGGTGCTGCCATCTTTTAATCCTTGCCAGGCAATATTATCCCACATGCTTAGTTCTAAGCATCTCCTCTCCCAAACCTGGCAGAGGACAAAAATAATTGCTGATTCCTGGCAAGTGCAGTGGTGTTGCTGTCACAGGGTGACTTAGGGAGTGCAGGAGAGCCCAGGAGCAAGCCTCACATGGCCCATTTTTCATAGCAAGACTGTCCTGTGTCTGTCCTGTCTTTTTTCACTTCAAGCTGGTGCCCCTGATCTCAGGGTGTAGAGAAGCAGCTGGGATGTGTTAGGCTCTGGTCCAGTTAGGATTTCCAGAGGGCCAGTGCTCCATAGTTGAAGTGAGGTGCTTTAAATGATCATTTGCTGACTCTACACTTCACATGGTTCCTATCCCATTCCATTTTTAACACATAGGTCTTCCTGGAAGTAATTGTGCATTTGAGTTGTTTATTCTTAGCTAATTCATTTAGCCACTTCTGTTCCACCTTTACTTCTTCCCCAGTCTATCAGCTGTGCCCAGCACCCAGGCAGTGAGCAAATTTCTGCCCGTGAAGCCAGATAAATACAAAGGTTTCTAAGATCAGCTAGTGCCATTTATCCCGAAATCCCCTTCCCTCACCTGCTTGCCAGCCAAACTTTCTTCAGCAAAGTCTTTAGGAACGAAATGCAGGTCTTTAGGTTCTCAAGCTCATGTTGGTGATGCTGAGCCTGTGGCTCTCTGCACACTCTAAGGAGCGTAGTGCTCTCTCCAGGTTTGTCAGCTGGAGGAGTTTTGCTTGCTAGTACAGTTGCATGCTAGCTTAGCCTGGAAGTCATTTAGACTGCAAAACACAGAGCTGTGATGCTTCTAATAAAGAGCTGCCTCTGAGAAAGTTTGCTAGTGGGACTGCTGGCCAACACTGCTCTAGATACCCCAGGACCAAGCGTGTGGAGCTTGGTTGCACTGGGCAGAGCCCAGCACGAGTGGTTATGTGGGCAGACAGATGCCTCTGAGAGCTCCGTCCTCACCTTCCCTTGCTCTTAAAAGCACTGCAAGGAGAAGACACATCAGACACCATGATCCTCGAGTTGTAAGGGAGTGCACAACCTCAAAGCAAACTTCCCTTTGGTTGATCTTTGTGTTTGACACGCTGGTTCAGCACAGATGACACTGATGCATCCTGTTTAGCTGCAGCTCTGTGCTGGCCATCCAGCAGAGTTCAAGAACATCCTCGCTGTGAATGCTTGCAGTGAAAAATACTTTTGTAGCCTTGTCTACAAAATTAATCCTTGGGGCTGGAGTTGGCCATTTTGCAGTAACTTCAAAGCTGCTTCTAGTGTACAGAAGTTTCTTGGGGAGAGGAAAAAAAAAAAAAAAGTAGCTGGGAGCTGGTTTTAGGTTGATTCATAGATTCAGAGAATGGCCAACCTGGCCTTGAACAGCTCCAAGGAGGGGGCATCCCCAGCCTCCCTGGGCAACTTGTTCCAGCATCTCACCACTCTCACTGCAAAGAATTTCTTCCTAATCTCCAGTCTAATCTGCCCTCCTCAAGCTTCCCTTTTGTCCCTATTGTCAAAAGTCCCTCTTCATCTTTCCTGTAGCTCCATTCAGGTACCAGAAGGCTGCTGTAAAGTCTCCCTGGAGCCTTCTTAACTCCAAACTGAACAGCCATAACTAGCCTTAGTGTCTTTTAAACCTCTTCTCCCTCTCCAAAACTATTTGTGGGAGGATGTGTGAATCTCTGCATGCTCTTTAATGAAATACTGAAGAAACATTTCAGTGCTGAGACAAGCCAGGACCACAAATTAAATTAGATGGAGGGACAAAAAATCAAAACAAACCAAAACAAACAAACAAAAAAAAATCCCCAAACTATAACAAACACTGAGGTTGATCCGTTTCATGACGGAAAGGAAAGATGCAGTGGAAAGAAAAGAAGGAGAGAAAGAGGAGCTTCTGGAGAAGGCCTCAGCATGGAAACACAAACCGCAAATGGGTTTGTTATTGAAGCCAGCATACATCAAAGCCAGGCTGCCCGAGGAACTCTCTGGCCTAAACCTCCAGTTGTTGTCTTTGCTGTTATTAAATGTCATGTGGTGGTGTACAGCAGAGAGGGCAGGATATTTTTTTCCCAGCTAGGGTTTTATAAACCTGATTAAAATGGGTCTTGGCTTCACAGACCCCTTGATCTTTGCTTTAAGGCTCTGTGACTTACATGAGCCACTGACCCCAGGCTGGCCTCTGTCTGCTGTGGCTTTTACTCTTCCAGGATAGCTATGCAGAGCCACAGAAAGTAGAGATGTGGCAGGAGGGACCAGCTTGAGTAGAAAATTACCTCAAAGTCTTTGGTTTGTAGGTTAGAGAGAAAGGAATTGAGCATTTCTCTAAGACAAATATTTTCTTTGGGCTATTCCAGTTGGTTTTATTTGTAGGGGGGGGGGAAGGCTTTTTTCAGGAGTAGAAGCCAAGCATATGTCTTCTAACTTGCATAAGACAGTGAAAGTCTTTTGAGGAAAGCTAGTTTTCTGAGATAAAAAACCCCAAATAACAACAAAATAAACCCAGCACAGAAATAATTGGGGGTTGGACTAGATGACTTTTGGAGGTCCCTTCCAACCCAGATCATTCTGTCATTCTTTAATTTTGGGGAACTGATCTTCATAGAATCACAGAATGGTCAGGGCTGGAAGATACCTCAAGGATCATCCAGTTCCAGCCCCCCTGCCATGTTTAGGGACACCTCACACCAGACCAGGTTACCCAGAGCCCCATCCAGCCTGGCCTTAAAGACTTCTGGGGATGAGGCTTCCACCACCTCCCTGGGCAACCTGTACCAGTGTCTCAGCACCCTCATGGTGAAGAACTTCTTCCTAACATTCAACCTGAATCTGTCCACTTTTAGTTTTGCTTCATTCCCTCCAGTCCTATCACTGCCTGACACCCTAAAAGGTCCCTCCCCAGCTTTCTTGTAGCCCACTTCAGATACTGGAAGGCCACAGTAAGGTCTCCTCAGAGCCTTCTCCAGACTGAACAGCCCCAACTCTCTCAGTCTGTCTCCATAGGAGAACAGCTCCAGCCCTCTGATCACTCTTGTGGCCCTTCTCTGGACATCTTCCAGCACCTCCAGATCTTTCCTGTAATGGTGGTTCAAGAACTGGGCACATTACTCCAGGTAGGGTCTCACTGGAGTGGAGTAGAGGGACAGAATCCCCTCCCTCACCCTGCTGGCCACACTTCTCTTGATGCAGCCCAGGATCTGGTTGGCTTTCTGGGCTGCCAGTACACACTGGTGGCTCATATTGAGCTTCTCATCTACCGGCACCACTAAGTCCCTCTTCCCAAGCCTGCTCTCAAGACAGTCACTGCCCAGCCTACAACAGTACCTAGGATTGCCCTGACCCAGATGCAGGACCTTGCACTTGGTCTTCTTGAACTTCATCAAGCTGGCTTGGTTTCTTTGCTTGATGTCTTTGCTGCAAAGTCGTGGCTAGAGCAGGACAACGTTTTTAAATTTATCAAAAATCAGAGATCTTTCTTCTCCCAGCTTGGAATGTCTCTTTGGGAGGTGGGGTGAGGAAGGGAGGCCTGCCTAGCTTCATGCACGTGCATGCATTTCAACGCCATGGTGCTCAGCTCTTCCCAGACCTCTCAAATCGTTGTAAGTAATTGGGTTAACGTCAGCATTTATCATACTTACTTAGCCTAGATCTAATCATTCTTTCCAGAACCGTTTGCTGAATTGTTTGGCATGTCTAACCTGATCTGCCCCCTTAACTTCTTATCCCCACATGACAAATCTGATCTCAGTCTTTCCTTCTGAAAGGAGAGATGCAGGCATCCTTAGAAGCTTCTTTGCTTGCTGTGCAGTGAGCCAACAGTTCATAGCTCCATAGAATTGTTTAGGTTGGAAGGGGCCTTAAAGATCATCTAGTTCCAGCCCCCCTCCCTGGGCAGGGACACCTTCCACTAGTCCAGCTTGCTCAAGGCCTCGTCCAGTCTGACCTTGGACACCTGCAGGGAGGGAACATCCACCACTTCCCTGGACAACCTGTTCCAGTGTCTCACCACCCTCGCTGGGAAGAATTTCTTCCTAATCTCCAGTCTCCATCTGCCCTCCTCAAGCTTTAATCCATTCCCTCTTGTCCTATCACTTCAAGCCCTTACAGGAAGTCCCTTCCTGGCTTTCTTATAGGCCCCCTTCAGGTACTGGAATGGGAATGCTGCTCTAAAGTGTCCCCAGTCTTTTCTCTAGGCTGAACAGCCCCAGCTTTCTCACCCTAAGCTGTCACCTCAGGGGAGGTTCTCCAATCCTCGGATCATCTTCGTGGCCTCCTCTGAGCCTGCTCCAGCAGTTTTAGTGTCCCAGGTGGGGTCTTGTGAGAGCAGAGTAGAGGGAGAGAACCACCTCCCACGTCCTGCAGTTATACTGCTTTTGATACTGCTCAGGACACCGCTGCCTTCTGGGCTACAAGTGCTCATTGCTAGGTCACGTGGAGTTTTTCATCAACTGACAGCACCAAGTCCATCTCAAGACTGCTCTTGAGTTGTCCCAAAAGCCTTCAGAAGGATGTTTGCAGCTGCTGCATATGGTTGAGAGGGGTTCCAGGTTTAATGGGTATGGAAATCAATGTTTCTTGTCTGGATGGTTTGCTCATTTACTCAGTTTTATCTGTTGCAGGGACTTGAATTTTGCTGTTTTCAGATGAGGAAGTTAACAGAAGTCAGCAGTTGTCAGACTGCTACGAAAACCTGGGGCAAAGGGTATAATGGCATTTTGTGCCTCTCACAATCCATGCCGTGGTGTCTTGCTCCTTCCAAACTCCTAAAATGCCCCTTGGCTCCGGCTGTTTGCTGAGAGCGTGACTGAACCTCTTTGCAGGCAAAGGCTTGCAGTGTAGTGCTGGAGCTGCACACTGGGAACCTGAGTTTTCCTTCCCTTCCAAACCAGGAGTGACAGGACCAAAGCAAATGGGCTCACAGTGTTTGTGAAACAGCAGGCAGGCAGCAGAAAATCCAGACTGCCTTCTGGCTCATGCTCCTTGAAGGCTGCCTTTGCCCTCACCCATGGGAAAGAGAGTGGGGGGAGATCATCTCTCTGGCCTTGCATATCTCTTCCTTTGGGGATTTGGGGCAGTTTGCAGGCACGCACTGAGGAGCCAGTGTCTGCCACAACTGGGAGGAGCTGGACTGCCTCCCCTGTGTGTCTACATGCATAACTTTACATAATCCATCTTTCTGCTACATGATGCTGTCCTTTGCCAACCTCACTTCACCCTCTACAACTACCTGAAAGGAAGTTGGAGAGAGGTGGGGTTTGGTCTCTTCTCCCATGGAATAAGACAAAAGAAAACAGCCTCAGGTTGTGCCAGGTGAGGTTTAGGTTGGACAAGAATTTTTTCACTGTGTGGGTGACATAACCCTGGAGCAGGCTGCCCAGGGGGGTTGTGGAGTCTCCCTCTTTGGAGGTATTCAAAACCTGCCTGGATGTGTTCCTGTGTGATCTGGTCTAGGTGATCCTGCTCTGGCAGGGGGGTTGGACCGGATGAGCTTTCGAGGTCCCTTCCAGACCCTGACATTCTGTGACAACAATTTCTTCTCCAGCAGGGTTGTCCAGCCCTGGGATAGGCTGCCCAGGGTGGCGGTGAAGTCCCCATCCCTGTAGATATTTAAAAGCCTTGTAGATGTGGTGCTGAGGGCCGTGGTTTAGTGGTGAGTTGGCAGTGCTGGGTTAATGATTGATCTTGACTGGTTAATGATCTTGAAGGTCTTTTCCAGCCTAAATGATTGTGTGGCTTCCAGTGGGCTTGGCACAGCTCAGTGAGTTGGTGGTTTGCAATGGAAAGGAAGCTCATCCTCTGTGCACACTGGTGCAGGAACCTTCAGGGAGATTTCTCCCTTGTGCTGGGCACCACGATCGATAAGTTGAAGTTTCAGTGTGCTTCAGCCTGTCCAGAAAGGTGAGGGCTTGGTGGTTTCTGTATTTGTTTGATTTTCAGAAGGGATGTTTGCTCGGATGTGAGCATTTCCCCCGAGATCCCTTCTTCACAATGGGATTCTACGTCAGAGCTGGGGCATGAGGAGGCCCCAGGGAGGGAGCTCGGCCAGCAGCCTTCAGCCCTTCCCTCTTCCAGCAAGTACTTGGCAGTCTAGGGGCTGTATCCAGAATGTGCATACCTCTAAGTAAACCTTCAATCACAGACCTTATCTTTAAGGTCTCTAGGCCTTAAATTCAGCTCTGTGCTGGGCTAATAACTATGGCATCTGCCTCTGAGCTGGGCTTGAGCTCAGACAGAGCTGTTCCCTCTGCCCAGGAATGTGAGAACCAGAGCCACAAAAAACTCTTCTTTTGCTATCTCCAAGAGCAGAGACACAGAATCTAGGCTGTGCCTGCCCTAGCTGCTCTTCTGAAGCTGTCTGGCCCTGAGGAGTCTGAAAGGGTTGGGCTATGTCTCCTTTTTGCTTCTTTAATGGACATGTCCTGATGGCTGGAGGTCAGACTGGCACTATGTCAACTGTTTTAAACTAAAAGAGGGAGATTTTAACTAGACAGAAGGAAGAAGAAGGGTGGGGAGACACTGGCCCAGTTTGCCCAGAGAAGAGGTAGAAGCCCCATCCCTGGAACAATCCCATGTCAGGTTGGGGCTCTGAACAACCTGCTCTAGGTGAGGATTCCCTGCTGACTGTAGGGGGTTTGGACTAGGTAGCCTTGAAAGATTTTTTTCCCACCCAAAGCTGGCTTGATTTGATGATTCTCTGTTGATGTTGCTGCCCACTGCTCAGAGACTCTAAAGGACAGACTCTTCTTCTGCCAAATTCATAGATTGGTTTGGGTTGAAAGGGACCTTAAAGACCATCTAGTTCCAACCCCTGTGCCTTGGGCAGGGACAGCTCACACTAGATCAGGTTGCTCAGAGACACATCCAGCCTGGCCTTAAAAACCTCCAGGGATGGGGCATCCACAACCTCCCTGGGCAACCTGTGCCAGTGTCTCACCACCCTCACTGTGAAGAATTTCTTTCCAGTCTCCAGTTTAAATCTGCCCTCCTCAAGCTTCAATCTTGTCCTGTCACTACAAGCTCTTGTAAAAAAAATCCTTCCCCAGCTTTCTTGTAGGCCTCTTTCTAATACTGGAAGGCTGCTCTAAGGTCTCCCTGGAGCTTTCTCTTCTCCAGGCTGAACAGCCACAACTCTCTCAGCCTGTCCCCGTCGGGGAGGTTCTTCCTTGCTTTGATCATCTTCGTTGCCCTCCTCTGGATCTGCTGCAGCAGTTGCTCTCTCCAGCCTCCCTAAAATGCCTAACAGCACCCACAATGTGCTAGGAGGAGAGGCACCAAACTCCACTCACCAACTGGCTGGGGTTAATGGCATAAAGCTGCAGGAGGGTTCAAACCCAGTGTCAACACACAGGCTGAAAGAAAGGAGGAACTGCCCATTGAGTAAATCCAGGGGAAACCTCCAGGCTTTCCAGTGGACTTCATTCAGAACTGTGTCCCCTTCTTTTTTTTTAGTCTCAACCTCCCTTCCTGATAGATGAACAAGGACTAAAGAGTGACAAACACCTCCTTGTGTTGCAGGATGCTCTCCTTTTAGTTCCGTTGCAGTCCCTTTCTGCTCCTTTCTCAATGCAACAAAGGCATTAGATGTCTCATGCCCTAGAAGCTGAGGAGTTAACACACCTTGGGTTTACAGCCCTATTGACTTAGCCTGGTTGTTAGCTACACCTGAATGATTCCCAGAGGATGGCAAAAGGAGACAGAGAAGAAAAGACTGTGTTCAGGGGCAGCAGGAGGTCGTTTGCATTCTGCAGTTTGCATCAACCAGTGTTGATGGATGTTTGTAGCAGTGGCCTGGGCATCCCAAAGCTGCATGCACAAAGGGCAAATCTCTGACCGCTAGACCCAGAGAAGCTTTAGGGAAGGCTGTAGGGATGTAGTTGGCTGCTGTGGCTGCACATATGGATGGATCTCTGCTTCCCCCAGCTCCCTTCAGTGGGAATTGAGGCAAGGTTCCTTGCAGTAACGCTTAGAGCACTTCCCTGGGGGTAGATTCTCCCCCTGCTTTCATTCTAGTGTGCAGTGGCACATTATTGCAGAGCTAACAGCTTGGAAAAGAAATGAAAGCAGGTCCATTCATTCCTCTCTGCTGTATCAGACGAAGGCTTCAGCTCATCCTCATCCGTGGCCAAGAAGCGTGAAGTTTGCTTTTGCAGGATGACTTGACACTGATGTGGTCAGCAAAGCAGAGCAAGTCACTGCAAATGCTGGCTGCCATGCAAGGCTGATCTAGCAGGGGAGTGTCAATTAAGTGTCAGGCTGCTGCATCGCATCACAGCCCTGTCGAGCCTCACCTTGAATATCTCCAGGGACCTCAACCACATCCCTGGGCGACCTGTTGCAGTGTTCCACCACCCTCATAGTAAAGAATTTGTTCCTAACATCCAATCTAAATCTGCACTTCTAGTTTGAAACTGCTGCCCCTAGTCCTGTCACTGCAGACCTTTGTATACAGTCTCTCTCCATCCTTCTCGTAGCCCCCTTCAGGTACTAGCAGGCTGCTATTAGGTCTCCCTGCAACCTTCTTTTCTCCAGGCTGAACATCTCCAGCTCCCTCAGCCTGTCCTTGTAGCAGAGGTGCTCCAAAACCCTCATCATTTTTGTGGCCCTCCTCTGGACCCACTCCATCAGATCTACATCCTTCCTATATTGGGGCCTCCAGAGCTGGACACAGCACTCTACTTGAGGTCTGACCAGAGCAGCGTAAAAGTGGCAGAGTCACCTGTCTGGATCTGCTGCCAACGCATCTTCTTCAAAGCTGCTCATCAAGTCAAATGATTTGAAAACACAGGGAAAGATTACCATGGGGTCCTTGCTTTTTACCCCTCTCATTCTGGTGGAGAAAGCTTGAATTCCAAATGTTTTGACCAGTTTGCAGAAGAGTCTCTGAATAGAGCTGTGTGAAGTAAAGAAGGAGGCAGTGCTTTGACAGCCATCCTCCTGCAGATTGCCACACGTACCCGGTGGTGGGATGAGATTGATGACCTTAGAACATAAATCCACCCAGGCAGGAAGAGTGCCTGCCTTTTGCTTTTTCTTACAGCACAGAGTGTGTGGATTGTCTGTGCTCAGCCCAGTCCTGAATAATAATGAGCGAGGAATGCTGCTGGCCTTGCCAGCCAGCCTAGCACCAGGAGCACTCCTGATTTTCCAGCTCAGCCTAAATGCCTTCGATTTTTTTTTCCCGAAATATTTGACATTTCTTTCCTCTGGAAGTTTTGCCTAGTGGATATTCTTCAATCTAAAACCTGCAAGGTTTGTGCTTTAATGGTTTTGGCTGGATTTTGGTTTTGTTTGTTTGCTTCTTTGTTTTATTCCTTAATCTGAGAACTTCTGGCTGGAGATCATCAGTCAGGGTTGTGTTGGGGGGAGAATAATGATCACTCTAACAAGCAAATAACCTCTCCTCCTAACTGGCTCTGTTTTGAAGAAGATAAGTGTGACTGTGTACTGAGTCTGCTCAGCATCTGAGAAGCAGAAGATGAAGAGTTCTTGCAAAGCTTTGCCTGGGTTTCTCCTAGCCCATCTGAGTCCAGCTGTTGTGCCTGTGTCAGAGTGCAATGCAAGTCTGGCCCATCTTGGGGACAGCAAAGAATTTGCAGCCTGTCACTTCAGTAGGTCTAATCCCACCTCTCAGATCTAAGTTCAGACTGCTCTGAAAAGGTATCTGTGGCAATCCAGGAGGGAAAAGGATTAGGGATTCTACCTAACCCAGCTGAAAACTGTTAACAGCAATGATTCCCTAGCTGCTTTGGCAGTCTGCTCCCTGCTCAAATCAAGGCTTTCTCTTTGGTGGCCACTATCATGTAGAGAGGTGGAAATATGATTTTACATCAGGGAACAGCTTGACATTCTGGAGGATCACAGAGTGGTTGGAATTGGAAGGGATCTTAAAGATCATCTAGATCCAAAACCCCTGCCACAATACCAGCTCCTGCACTTGGGCCACAACAACCCCAAGCAACCCTACAGGCTTGGGGCAGTGTGGCTGGAAAGCTGCCTGGCAGAAAGGGGTCTGAGGGTCATAGTGGACAAATAACACACTGCCTGCTAGAGCAGGCTGCTCAAGGCTCCATCCAGCCTGCCTTGGAACACTTCCAGGAGGCTCCACAGCTTCTCTGGGCAACCTGTTCCAGTGCCTTACCACCCTCATGGGGAAGAATTCCTTCCTAATGTCTGATCTAAATCCAGCTTCTTCGAGTTTGAAGCTGTCACCCCTCTTCTTGTCAGTATGTGCTTTTCTGAAAAGTCCCTCTCTAGTTTTCTTGTAGGTCCCCTTCAAACACTTGAAGGCTGCTATATGGTCTCCTTGGAGTCATCTCGTCTTTATGCTGACCAACCTCAACTCTCTCAGGAGAATTGTTTCAGCCCTCTGATCCCCTTCATGACCTTCCTCTTGACCCACTCTAATAGCTCCTGACTCCAACAATTCTGCTCATGACTTGGGTGAGCACAGCTCTGCTGGATAAAGCACTGCTGGACAAAAGGGCCCAAAGGGTAGTGGTCAGTGGAGTTAATTCCAGTCACAAGTGGTATTCCTCAGGGCTCAGTGCTGGAACCACTCCTGCTTAACATCTTTATTGATGACCTTGGAGACATAGAGTGTGTCAGCAGTAAGTTCACAGATGACACCAAGTTAGGTGGCAGTGTTAATCTGCAGGAGGGTAGGGAGGCTCTGCAGAGGGATAGATTGGATCCATGGCAAATGTCAATGGCATGAGCTTCAACAGGGCCAAATACCAGCTCCTGCACTTGGGCCACAACAACCCCAAGCAACCCTACAGGCTTGGGGCAGTGTGGCTGGAAAGCTGCCTGGCAGAAAGGGGTCTGGGGGTCATAGTGGACAAATAACTCAATATGAGTCAGCAGTGTGCTCAGGTGGCAAAGAAAGCCAAAGGCATCCTGGCTGGGATTAGAAATGCTGTGTCCAGCAGGAGCAGGGAGGTGATTGTCCCCTTGTACTCTGCTCCGGTGAGGCCACACCTCGAGTATTGTGTTGAGGTTTGGGCACCTCAATACCAGAGGGATGTGGAGGTGCTGGAGAGAGTGCAGAGGAGAGCAAGGAAGCTGGGGAAGGGGCTGGGAAATAAATCTTATGAGGAGCAACTGAAGAAGCTGGGGCTGCTTAGTTTGAAAAAGAGGAGGCTGATGGGAGACTTCATTGGATATTAGGAAAAAGCTTTTCCCAGCAAGAGTGGTCAGGGATTGGAATGTGCTGCCCAGGGAGGTGGTGGAGTCACCAACCCTGGATGTGTTTAAAAGTCATTTGGGTGTGATGCTCATGGCTGTGGTTTAGGGTGAACCTTGTAGAGTAGGGATATCAGTTGGACTGGGTGATCCTCAGGGTCTTTCCAACTGGAATGTTTCTGTGATTCCATGTCCTTCATGTGGTGGGGGCTCTAAAGCTGGCCAGGTGTGGTTTCATGAGAGCAGAGCAGAGGAGGAGAATCCCCGCCCTCACTTTGGGGTTTAGTTTTGTTACCAGCTGTGTTTCATTTTGGAAACACAATGGAACCCCTGAAATGGGAGGCTTCTGTTTCCCCTAGGGAGGAGATGTCTAACTGTGCATCTTGAGAAGACTCCACAGAGACCTTATAACTGCCTTCCAGTACCTGAAGGCATCCTACAGGAAGGATGGAAAGGGACTTGTTATAAGAGTTTCCACCTACAGGACAAGAGGAAATTAATTTAAATTGAAGGAAAATAGGTTTAGACTTTATCTTAGGAAGATATTCTTTGCTATGAGGATGGCAAGGCTCTGGAATGGATTGTCCAGAGGGGCTGTGGATGACCCCTCCCTGGAAGTGTTAAAGGCCAGGCCTTTGAGTATCCTGATCTAGTTGAGAGGCATCCCTGCCTGTGTCACGGAGGTTGGATTAGATGATCTGTAAGGTCTCTTCCAGCCTAGGCCATTCTGTGGTCTGCTGGTAGGTGGTTTCTGGCAGCACATTCTCCATTTGTGCATTTCTGAGCAAGTTCATAGCTGCTGTTTGTAAAATCCTCTTCTCATTAAGCTAAAGCGCTTGAGAACTTCAGGTCCTGCTGCCTTTTTCTGTTTTCCCATGTTTCTTTCCCTTCCCTGGCCACCCCCCCTTGGCTCTGTGCGGTGCTGGATGAGCACAGTTGCTCCTGTCTGCAGCTAGTGGTTGTGGCAAAGGTTACCAGCACAAAAGCCTCTCTTGCAGAGCAGCTGTGAACGGAACAAGCTGTAGCGAAGTGGTAGTGGGCATGTGCTGGGCAACCAGCCTGACTTGCTGAGCCTTGCTTGGGTGCTTCTTGCCTTGCTGATACCTAAAGAGAATTTTTGCTGCTTTGGCTCGTGGAGGAAGCTGCTGCTCAGCTGCCCAGGGGGCATGGGCCAGGGGAACAGGCTTGGGAACAGGCTGAGCATGCAGAGCTGTCAATTGCTGGTGTCAGGAAGGAAATGCAGGAGAAAACACCTACCTTTTTGTTCAGAAAAACAAAGTCCTATTTGCAGCCTGCTCTTGCAGCTTGTGTTGAGGATTTTGCAAGCTTACAGGAGCTTGGGTGCCTGGTGAAGTTTGATAAGAAGATATTTTGTTCTGGACAGATCCCATTTTGTTCTAAAGGCAATGAGGATGAAGTGCAGTGCTTGGAAATGAAATTTCACAAGCTGAATTTCGTAAGGGAAATCACTTTCTCTCTCACTTGCTGCTGTTCCTGCTGGACTAGGAAGACAGATTGAAGTGAGACTTATCCCCCTGGAGTTGCAGCGTGAGGAAATGAGCAGACCCTCTTTGATCCCAAACGCTCCATCAAGAAGCATTTGCCAGCAGCGCCAAATGGGATTTATTTGTCAAGTCCCAGATAACAGACCAGCGGGGGCTGGGACTAAAGAAAAGGAGGAGGTGTGCTGCCCTCTAAACTTGCATTCAACATCTTCACTCTTCATCTTCTTTCACCTATGCGATGCTAAGGTTATGATCCTGCCTGCGGAAGGACCTACTGGGGAGTTAAGTGTCACATAGAAGGGATTGTTACGCTCTGAAGAGCATTTGTGCCAGAGACTGTAACAAAGTAGATGTCTTGGGTGCCTCTTTAGATCTTTTCTAAGTGGTGCAGATGCTTCGATCACCCAGAGTGACGGGGGAGCGCGGGTTTGATGTTTTAATGCCAAGCCAGTGATGAGAGCTCAGAGTCGTTAATGAAAGGAGCATGCACATTTATTAGCATCCTTATTATTCATTTCTCTCTCTTAAAGAGACCAAGAGGGATTTGGTGCAGGGGTGAGAAATAAATCATTAGCATCTTCACTTTTGCACCTCAGATTAATCTGGGGAAATGAGGTCACTGGGTTTTAAGTCCTTTTGCATACTTGCCAGGTGAACGTTTTGGATTGATCCCTCTTTTCACTTTTTCCTAACCAAAAAAGCTTGCCACCTGTGCATTTAGAAGGTCACAAGGTTAAGCAGACAGCAGAAGCTGATTTTTTTTGTCCAAGTACCCTTATCAAGCATTTTGGGTGATACTGTATGAAAGTTATTTTGAAGTTGTATTTTTTGCCTTCAAAGAAGTGTTGAGGTAGAAAGAGACCTTTGAGATGATTAAGTCCAACAACTCACCCAGAGCTCACAATCTCACCAAAACTGGTAAGCTGCTACCATTAAACTGTGTCTCTCAGCACCACATCCACACAGTCTTAAAATATCTCCAGCAATAGTGACTCCACCACCTTCCTGGGCAGCCTCTTCCAAGGCCAATCAATCTCTCTGTGAAGAACTTCTTCCTAACATCTAGCCTACACCTCCCCTGGCACAACTTGAGACTGTGTCCCCTCATTCTGTTACTGGTTGCCTGGGAGGAGAGACCAACCTCCACCTGGCTACAACCTCACTTCAGGTAATTGTAGGTTGGAAGAGGCCTTGAAGATCATCTAGTTTCAATGCCCCTGCCATCAGCAGGGACAACTTCTGCTAGCCCAGCTTGCTCAAGACCTCATCCAACCTGGTCTTGAGGGGGCATCCACAACCTCCGTGGACAACCTGTTCCAGTATTTCACCGCCCTCACTGTGAAGCATTTCTTCCTAATCTCCAGTCTAAATCTGCCCTCCTCGAGCTTCAGTCCATTCCCTCTTGTCCTGTCCCAACAAGCCCTTGTCAGAAATCCCTCCCCAGCTTTCTTGTAGCTTGGTACTGGAAGGCTGCTGTAAGTTCTTGCTAGAGTTTTTTTTATCCCAGGCTGAACAGGCTCAACTCTCAGCCTGTCAGTGGCAGAGCCGAGCAGGGCTGTGCTGTGCTGTGCAAGGGAAAGGAGAACAGTTGCAGGCTGTTGCAGGAGTGAGGTGTTTGGAAACGCGTCTGTAGCAGAGACACAAACCAGAGCTGCTGGCTGCTGACGAGCACCCACCAGCAGGTGTGGTGCCAGCATGCACCCTAGCCAGAGTAGCTGAGGCAATTAGTCTGGCTGCCTGCGCTCTGCCTCCAGCCTCAATTAATTACAAAGTTGTTGTTAACTCCTGCTCCGGATCGTTCCGTGGTGGTGTTTAGGATGTTAACCAGCTGCCACCTATTGCTCCTGTCAATAGGTGTAAGTGCTGTGCATGGGACTTGAAAGCAAGGGCTCCTGCGTGGGAGCACAAGAGCAGCTCCTGCTGATCTCCTCCTTCCTGAGTGGGAGGTTGACACCATCCTGCCTGTGCCGGTGCCACACACAGATGCTGCAGCAAGCAAATGCCTTCCTATGCTGCTTGTACTGTTTCATCCCCTGCATTACTACAGGTGAGGGCTTGGCTGTCTAGAAAGCAGCTCTGCAGAGAAGGACCTAGGAATGCCGCTGGACAAGTTCACCAACAGCCGGCAACATGCTATAGTGGCCAAGAAGGCCAATGGGCTCCTGGGGTGCATTCAGAAGAGTGTGACCAGCAGGTTGAGGGAGGTTCTTCTCCCCCTCTACTCTGCCCTGTTGAGGCCACTGGAGTACTGAATCCAGTGCTGGACTCCCCATTCAAGAGATGGGACTTCAGCTATCTCTCTTGGCATGTTAGGGTGCTGAAGGCTTGGCCAGGGACATCATGAAACAACAGAAAGCACCAGAAGAGCAGTAATGGGACAGCCCAGACAGGCAGGGAAGAAGGTGCTGCTTGTGGCAGCCATATGAAGAGCTGCACTTGTGAAAGGGGCTGTGCTCTGTACTGCTGAGGTCACAGCCAGAGTACTGTGCCCAGTTCTGGGCTCACCAATTCAAGAGAAACAGGAAAATACGGGAGAGTCCAGCAGAGCCTGCAAAGATGCTGAGGTCCCTGGGGCTGTTGGGCCTGGAGAAGAGCAGCCCCAAAGGGGATCTGAGCAATGCTCAGCAAGAGATAAAAGACCTGTGCGGGGCAAGAGAATGGGGCCAGGCTCTTTACTGGTGCTCAGCCACAGGACAAGGAGCAATGGGAACAAAGTAAAACCCAGGAGGTTCCACCTGAACATGAGGAGAACCTTTTTTGTTGTGAGAGTGCTGGAGCCCTGCAGCAGGCTGCCCAGAGAGGTTGTGGAGTCTCTTTGTTTGCAGACTCCAAACCCCCCTGGCCATTGTGATCCCGGGCAAGCTGCTGTGGGTGCCCCAGCTTTAGCAGGGGATTCAGACTAGATGATCTCTAGAGGTCCCTTCCAACCCCCACTATAGTGGAATTCTGGGATCATTTCTCAGCAGAAATACAGACACAAGCTGGCAAAGAGGCACCTAAGCTGATTTATTTGGAAGAGCTGTACTGGAATGCATCTAGTGGTGGCAGTTTCTTGGGCAGGGCTGACAGGGAAAGTGGTTTGTGTCTTTTATTAGGCCTGTTGATATTGCTGGGGGAGGGAAGCTTTTAAAGATGCAAATGTGGTTTCTCCTGTCTGAAATAGAAGCCTCAGCCTTCAAGACTAAATAAGTACATGTTGGAAACACTTTCCCTGTGTTTAGCAAATTTATGATAATCACTTGGACCATCTGTTGGAGAAAAGTGTGGTTGTGATGCCGGGGGAGGTTAGGGGTGTGTTGTTGAGAGA
This sequence comes from Psilopogon haemacephalus, assembly GCA_013396835.1. Lineage (NCBI taxonomy): Eukaryota > Metazoa > Chordata > Aves > Piciformes > Megalaimidae > Psilopogon > Psilopogon haemacephalus. The sequence goes on along the minus strand of VWZI01000253.1, from coordinate 73,851 downwards.
AGAGGTGATAAAGTCCTTTGTCTCATCAGGACAGATTGAAGTGACCCTTCTAAAACTGTTTGGGAAGCAAGTTGCCATTGTTTGGTTTTGCTGGTGAGGTTACAGTTTCTTCTTAAAAGGAAGTAGGATTTGTTGCTATTTTTAAAAGATGAACTTGGGAGGGGGTGGAACTGACCTATTGGAAGTCAGTGAAGCAGAGAAGGACCTGGGGGTCCTAGTGAATGGGAGGCTGACCATGAGCCAGCAGTATTCTCTTATGGCCAGGAGGGCCAGTGCCATACTGGGGTGGATTAGAAGGGCTGTGGTTAGTAGGTCGAGAGAGGTTCTCCTGCCCCTCTACTCTGCCCTGGTGAGGCCTCACCTGGAATACTGAATCCAGTTCTGGGCTCCCAGTTCAAGAGGGACAGGGATCTACTGAAGAGAGTCTAACAGAAGGCTACATACAAGGATGATGAAGAGACTAGAGCACTGCCCTATAAGGAGAGGTTGAGGGACCTGGGGCTTTTTGGTCTGGTGAAAAGAAGATTTAGAACTGCTTGAGAGAGTCCAGCACAGAGCCAAAAAGATGCTGAAGGGAATGGAACATCTCTCTTATGAGGAGAGCCTGAGGGAGCTGGAGCTTGGAGAAATGGAGACTGAGATGTGACCTCATCAATGTTTATAAATATGTAAAGGGTAACTGCCAGGAGGCTGGAGCCAGACTCTGCTCCATGGTGCCCCATGACAGAACAAGGGGCAATGGGTGGAAGCTGAGGCATAGGAGGTTTCATGTAAACAGGAGGAGGATTTTTTTCCCTGTGAGAGTGACTTAACCCTGGAACAGGCTGCCCAAGGGGAGTTGTGGAGACTCCCTCTCTGGAGACATTCAAAACCAGCCTGGATGCATTCCTGTGTGATCTGTTCTAGGTGATCCTGCTCTATCAGAGGGATTGGACTGGATAAGCTTTTGAGGTTCCTTCCAGTCCCTGACATTCTGTGATTCTGTGAGTTTCTGGGGCCTGAAAAAGTGACATGTTGGCTTCATATCCTCATGACTGCAAAGTTCCTCAGTGCTTCAAGAGGACGAGGCTGGGATTTTCTTGCCTGCCCTCCTGGGCTGAGAGAGCTGTGGGGTGTCACAGGCAAACTCCTGCTATCCCCTGCAGTTGAGGATGTGAGATAGTTATGTTGCAGTCTCATCCTGAGGAAGCAGGGCAAGAAGTATGAAGGAAAGAGTTCAAATCAGTCCCCCCCAAGAAGTGTGGCTGGTTCTTTGTAGCCAGCTGGCTGAGCTCTGCAGCCTGACAGCATCTCTTCTTAAACACGCTGTGAAGGGTTGAAATATGATTTGGGTGTTGCTCTGACGCTGGCATTTCTTCAGGAGGAGCTGTCTGTTTGGTTAAACACAGCTCCAAAGGATGTGCTGCTTGTCCCAGGATTTCCTTTGGCTGGTGACCCAAACAGGAGAAGAGAATGTCCACATAAGGGACATTGCAGGAGTGCAGCTGAGTGTTGGCAGAAATGTGATTCATCTCGAGTTTACAGCCATGCCAGAGCCACTTCCAAGCTGTTGGACTCCAAACTCAGCACGTAGTATGCTTGTGACCACTCTCACCTCCTTCTCAGTTATCTCCTCTCTGTACTAAAGGCATCAGCCTGAGGTGACTGATTTGGTGTACCACACTGATCTACTCGTGTGAGTTGTCATCTACCCTCCTTACAGCACTTACTGGCAGGGAATCTGATGGGAGCCAGAAGAGGTACAAGGAAAAATAAGTGAAAAGAGGTTCTCCTCCCTTTCTACTTTACCATAGTGAGGCCATATCAGAAGTACTGGGGCCAGTTCTGGGTTCCCCAGTTCAAAAGAGATGGGGAACTACTGGAGAGGCTAGGAAGGTGATGAGAGGACAGGAGTATCTCACTGATGAGGAAGCTCCCTTCCAACTCAAACCATTCTATATTTTTACTCCAGTGCTCTAATTTCAGGCCAAGAGGAAGGGAGTAAAGGCTTCTGTGAGAGACAAAGGATGGCACTTACTCCTGTCTGTTTTTAGACCAGTAGAAGAATTGGCAAAGCTCACATTTGATGAAGATGGTGAATTGAGAGAAGTAGGACCTTGAAATTGTTAAATGTAGCAAAATCTGTGCAGCAGTCCTGGCTCCTGCCATGTTCTTACTGAGGTCCTGATGCCTTTACAAGACCTGTGGCCCTGGCAATTCTCTCCTTCAGAATAAGACCCTTCTAAAAATGTGTTTCCTGTTGCTCCTGGAGTAGGTCTCAGAACAGCTGCATGGGGCCAGCTTTTCTGTGTTCCATAATCTGAGGTTTCCTCATGAACTGGACATAATATTCCAGATGTGGCCTCACCAGGGCAGAGCAGAGGGGGAGAAGAACCTCTCTCAACCTGCTAACCAGAGCCCTCGTGTAATCCACCTCAGGATGCCTTTTTGGCCACAAAGGCACATTGCTGGCTCGTGGTCATCCTTCTGTCCACCAGGACCCTCAGGTCCTCCTCCTCTCCAACAGGTAACACTTTTCAGCCCCTGCTGTCATTCCTTAGGTCTCCTCAGGCTGAACCATACAAGCTCCTTGTGACAGCTGCCTGATGATAACTGGTGGCAATTCGAAAATCTCCATTGCCCATCCCAGTTCTTCTCTCACCAAATCGCCCACAAATGGCTTATTGACTTCTTGGCATCAGGAGGTCTTCAAAACCATTCAGAGATTGTTTTTTGCTTTGCTGCCTGTTTACAAGCAGTCCTCGTGGACTGGCATCTCCATGTGTTCCCAGCTTCCAGCTGCGATGGGCTGCTTTGTGTGTTGACACCCAGGTCACACAATAGCATTTCTGCTTCTCAGTTAAATGTGGTTAATTCCTAGGGCCGAGCTTCCTGCACGAATATTTGCCCCAGATTACAAAATCTTGCTTCTGCAACCGTGCTTTGGGCTTACTGCAGGTTCTGCTCCTGGGCTTATTTATGGAAATGCACGCTGGGCATTACCATAAATGAGCAAATTTGTTGGAAAGCTTCAGCTCTGCTGCACTCAGTTGCATTTTTATTACTTTAACTGTCTTCGCACGTCTCCTTTCTGTGCTATTAAAATATTAATCTTCAGAACAGTCTTTTGTTTTCCCATTCTATGTGAAATGAAGCAATTAGATGGAAAAGATCAGCGTAGGTATGGTGAAGGGTTTGGAGGGCATGGCATATGAGGAGCAGCTGAAGGAATTGGGGTTGTTTTCTCTGGAGAAGGTTGAAGTGAGACCTAATTGCTCTCTACAGCTACCTGAATGGAGGCTGGAGTGAAGCTGGTGTTGGTCTCTTTACCCAAGTAATTAATCACAAAACAAGAGGAAATGGGCTTAAGTTGAGCCAGGGTAGGGGGGTAGATGTGATATTAGGAACAGTTTGTTTGCTGCAAGAGTGGTCAGACTTTGGAACAGGCTGCCCAGGGAGGTGGTGGAGTCCCCATCCCTGGAGGTGTCCAAGAAGCTGTATAGGATATAGTTTACTGGTCGTGGTCATTGGATTATGGCTGGACTCAATGATTTTACAAGTCTTTTCCAACCAAAACAGGGTGGCTGGAGGAGATCCCTGGCTCACTTGGCCCTGGCTAAGAGCAGGGCACTGTGGCAACCCTCAGAGGAGGTAGTGAGCAAGGAAAGCTCTTGGCAAGCCACCTGTCCTGCTCCTGAGAATAGGTTCACAGGGGAAGGAAGCCTCTGGTTCCAAACACTTGTGCTGTGTCCTCATTCTGACCAGTTTCATCTGGTTTAGCAGCTGGTACATGGACCTTAGCTGTCCTTCTCACCTGTCTCCTGTTTAAATGCAGCTGGTTTGTGTTGCAGCTACACAATAGGATGGGCTGAGTGTTTTAGCAGTGTGCTGAGCAACCTGATCTAGTGGAAGATGTCTCTGCTTTAGCAAAAGGGGTGCACTAGATGATCTGCAGATGCCCCTTGCAGCCCCCCCACCATGCTAGGGTTCTGCAAATTATGGTTTATAAGCAGCAGCTTTCACCAGCTGAGTAAAAGGCAACAGAAGTTTCTCCCTGGAGGAGCTCTCTTTGTCTTATCACAGCTAGTAGCTGCCTTCTGAGCAGCTCAGTCCAAAGGGGCATGCAGCTGTCCAGAGCAGGGAATGCTACACCAGGACTGTGCTGAGAGCCTTTCTGTGTGCGTGGGTGCTCAGGAGTCCAAACTCAAATCATGCAGCAGAGAGTTTTTGTGCAGCTGGAGTTGTTCAGCCTGGAGAAGAGAAGGCTCCAGGGAGGCCTTTTGGTGGCCTTTCAGTGTTTCAAGGGACTGAACAGAAAGCTGGGAACAGACTGCTGTGACAGGACAAGGGGTAGTGGTCTTAAACTAGAAGAGGGGAGATTTAGACTAGAAGAAGTAAGCAATTTTTTTTACACTGAGAGTGGTTGAAGATTGGCCCAGGTTGCCCAGAGAGGTGGCAAATATCCCATCCCTGTAACCATTCCAGGTCAGGTTGTATGGAGCTCTGAGTAACCTTCTCTAGGTGCAGATGTCCCTGCTGACTGCATGGAAGGTTGGACTAGATGGCCTTGAAAAGTCCTTTCCAAGCCAAACCATTCTGTGATTCAGTTAATAGTTTCCTGGTCAGGTTTCCCTGATTGCAGTTGCTGCCTCCTTAGCTGGGCTGCTGCCTCTTCTAGACTCTTGTGGGGTGGTGCTGATGAAAGCTGAGTGCTAGCAAGAGCTCCTGTGGTTGATTGTAAGGGGAAGAAGCTGATTTTAGTTCACACCCTGCACTAGTCCAACTCTGTTAGAAACAATGCTGGCCCTTTTTCTATTTTCCCTCTCTCTTAATCTCACTGCTTCTAGCCTGGTGAAAAATGCTGAGGTGCAGCTGTGCCATTTATTGAAGTGCTGCAAGAAAATGGAAGCTGAAATAAGAAAATGAAGCTTGGAGGACAGTCAGGGAAAAGGCAAAGTGCTTGTTCTGGAGACGCTTTGCAAGCAGCTCTGCAATGGAAAAGCAGAATGCATGGTCTGGACCGAGAGGAACAGGTACAGGTTGGAAGATGATCTGCTGGAGAGCAACCCTGTGGAGAAGGACCTGGGAGTGCTGGTGGATAACAAGTTGTCCATTGGACAGCAGTGTGCCCTTGTGGCCAAGAAAGCCAATGGGATCCTGGGGGGCATTAAGAGGAGCGTGTCCAACAGATCAAGGGAGGTTCTTCAGCCCCTCTACTCTGCCCTGGTGAGACCTCACCTGGAATATTGCATTCAGTTCTGGACTCCCCAGTTCAAGAGAGACAGTGATCTACTGGAGAGAGTCTAACAGAGGGCTACAAGGATGATGAAGGGACTGGAGTACTGCCCTATAAGGAGAGGTTGAGGGACCTGGGGCTTTTTGGTCTGGTGAAAAGAAGATTTAGAGGGGATCTAATCAATGTTTATAAATATCTGAGGGCTGAGGGTCAAGAGAGAGGACACAAACTTTTCTCACTTGTTCCCAGGGATAGGACAAGAGGCAATGGATGTAAACTACAGCACAGCAAGTTCTACCTCAACATGAAGAGGAACTTCTTTACTCTAAGGGTCACAGAGTAGTGGCACAGGCTCCCCATAGAGGTTGTGGAGTCTCCTTCTCTGGAGACTTTCCAGTCCTGTCTGGATGTGTTCCTGTGCAACCTGTGCTGAATTCTATGGTCCTGCTCTGGCAGGGAGTTTGGACTTGATCTGTGGAGGTCCCTTCCAACCCCTGATGTTCTGTGATCCTGTGATCTCTGAATAGGTAACAGCAAAGAGTTTTTGTGGTCCTGTTGTCAGGAGGTTCCTGAGATCAGAAGCCCTCTCTGTTCCTTGAGCTGATGGAAGTTTAACATTTTGGCTTCCACAGACTATTGCATGAGCAGGCTGCAAAGGCAACCTAGACAGTGCATGTGCAGTAATTTGGAACACTTCTAAACTGGGGCTAATAGCAAGACAGAAGCCCCACCATGTACCCCAGGGCCATCCAAAAGATCTGGGAAGGGGTCAATTTTTTTTTTTTTTCCCTAGAAGGTTTGGGAAAGGGTCACATATCTTAAGGGGGGTCAGTTATCTCAAGTGGGCTACAAAAAAATCTGGTGAGGGACTTTTTAGGGTGCCAGGTAGTGATAAGATTGGAGGCATGGAGCAAAACTAGAAGAGGTGAGTAGATTCAGATTGGATGTTAGGAAGAAGTTCTTCACCATGAGGGTGGTGAGACACTGGCACAGGTTGCCCAGGGAGGTAGGGGAAGCCTCATCCCTGGAAGTTTTTAAGGCCAGGATAGATGAGGCTCTGAGCAACCTGATCTAGTGTGAGGTGTCCCTGCCCATGTCAGGGGGGTTGGAGCTGAATGATCTTTGAGGTCCCTTCCAGCCCTGACAATTCTGGGATTCTTTTTTAATTTTTTTTCCTAAATGGTTTCAGAATGGGTCAGATTTTTTTTTTTTTTCTTCACTTGAAGCACTTCCAAAGGGCCAACTTTGCAGGAATTGCTGAGCATTTCTTGCCTGAAAAGTCATGGAAACACAGCCTGAGACATTTGTATAGATCTCCAAACCACTGACCACTTCTGAAAGGTTTTGTCCTTCCCTCTAAATCTTCTTCCTCTCCATATGTTTTGGGGCCTGGCTGTGCAGACCCAGAGTTTTGCCCTCAGTTTCAGTGGAACTGTTGTTTCCCTTGGCTGTTCCTCCTCCTCTTGTGTTCAGCAGGCTCAGATGTGCTTCTTCACTAATGACCTAACACAGTGCTCCTACAGGGTGTTCTCTGACTATAAAGCAGCGAGTTTACAACAGAAAATGTGTGCTCAGCTAAATAGCTTTATTATGGTGTGGGAAAACAAGGAGGGCATGCTCCTTCTCAGATGCCCTGTGCCAGTCAACAACAGAGCTGGCTTTCTGTGGGCATCCCATTTTTCCCCCTCTGGAAGCTCCTTTGGGAAGTAGCTTCATTTGGCATTGCTGCAGAGCATGCAGAGTATTTTGTTCTGCCCTGAAATATCACCAGTAATCCTTGAACTGAACTACCTGACCAGCTCCAGGCTTGCAGCTTCTGTTTCTACCACCTCGCTTCTTCTAACTGGGTTTTTAGAGCTGATGAAGGGGAAGGGAGAAGAGGGAAACCAGTGAGATGGACTGGGAGGAAAGGCAGCCAATGAAAAACATTTGCAAACAGCGGACATGCCCTATGAAATGGGCTTAAGTTGAGACAGGGGAAAGTTTGTGTTGGACGTAAGGAAAAATTTCTTTGCTGCAAGAGTGGTCAGTGGAATGAAGCAATTAGATGGAAAAGATCCATGTAGGTGTGGTGAGAGGTTTGGAGGGCATGGCATATGAGGAGCAGCTGTGAGAATTGGAGTTGTTTAGTCTGGAGAAGAGAAGGTTGAAGGGAGACCTCATTGCTCTCTACAGCTACCTGAAAGGAGGCTGGAGTCAGTCTCTTCACCCAAGTAACTAAGAGGAAATGGGCTTCAGTTGAGCTGGGGACAGGGTAGGGGGTAGATTTGGCACAGTTGTGTAGATTAGGAACAATTTGTTTGCTGCAAGAGTGGTCAGGCATTGGAACAGGCTGCCCAGGGAGGTGGTGGAGTCCCCACCCCTGGAGGTGTCCAAGAAGATGTAGATGTGGCCCTTCAGGATATAGTTTAGTGGTTGTGGTCATTGCATTATGGCTGGACTAAATTATCCTAAAAGTCGTTTCCAACCAAAACAGGGTGGTTGGCAGAGATCCCTGGCTCAGAGCAGGGCAATGTGGCAAGGCTCAGAGCAGGGCAATGTGGCAACCCTCAGAGGAGGTAGTGAGCAAGAAGAGCACTTGGCAAGCCAGCTGTCCTTAAGGCTCCTTAAGATGGACTGGTAGGAAAAGCAGCTGATGAAAAGCATTTGCAAATCGGGGACATGCCCTAGTGGTGAAAGCTGGTATGAGTCCTCCAGAGCACCATCACGAGGAGGTGCAGGAAAGAAAGACCTGCCTTCTCCTTAGTCAGTGCCTTCTGTAGTGCTGCAGTTCTGTCGAGTGCCATGCAGTGCAAAATGGCTTTGAGGTGCTTGTACAGCTACTGAGCCTCAGCAAAGAAAGAAATGACCTCATCTCTCTATTTCTTCCACATGCTGAAATTGCTGATGCTAGTGGTCATGTTTCTTTTGGACCACAGAAAAGCTTCAAGCCTCCAAGATAAGTCTGCTGGGTTTGCTCTTTCATGAAGGTTTGAAAGTTACTTCTTGCTTTTTGTCTGACCCTATGGGCAGTAGAAGGTACAAAAAGAAAAGCCCTCCTAGTGTCACAATATGCTGGTTTGTGTTTCCTGGTGCTAACTTGGAGATCTTCCTTACCTCCTGCTGCTGTTTGTTTGGCTGAAACCATGCACTCTTCATCCCTCCCAGCTGCTGCCTGGCCGTGATGATGTGATCATAGAATCATAGAATGGTCTAGGTTGGAAGAGCCCTCAAAGATCACCCAGTCCCACCCCCCTGCCACAGGCAGGGACCCCTCCCACTAGATCAGGATGCTCAAGACCTCATCGAGCCTGGCCTTGAACACATCCAGAGAGGGAGCAGCCACAACCTCCCTGGGCAACCTGTTCCAGTGCCTCACCACCCTCACTGTGAAGAATTTCTTCCTAACATCCCGTTCAAATCTCCCCTCTGCCAATTTGAACCCATTCCCCCTCATCCTGTCATTACAAGACCTTGTGAACAGTCCCTCCCCAGCCTTCCTGTAGGCCCCTTCAGATACTGGTAGGCTGCTATAAGGTCTCCTGGAAGCCTTCTCTTCTCCAGGCTGAAAAGCCCCAACTCTCTCAGCCTGTCCTCATAGCAGAGGTGCTCCAGCCCTCTGATCATCTTCATGGCCCTCCTCTCGACTCTCTCCAACAGTTCCACGTCCTTCTTGTGCTGGGGGCTCCAGAAGAGGTGCCTTTCTGTTGTGCAGAGCTGAACCCTTTGGAGGCCTTTGAGATTTATCTTGTTAACGGTCTTTGCTTTCTTCTGTTTGTCTGTGGGTACTTGAAAATCTAGTAGCTGTTTCTGTAGGGCTCAGCTCTTGGTTTACTGCAGCTTCCTCCCATGGACAGCACCATGACAATGGAATTTGCAGCTCAGTCAAATTTCCACCTCTACTGGGTGTCTTTTCTGGCTTGCATGTTCCTCACTCATCAACTTTAGTGCTGCTCTAGTTGCACTAACTTAGGAAGTTGTGTTTGCACTGCACCCTTCTAGTGGTAGCCATTCTTACAGAATCCCAGCATGGTGGGGGTTGGAAGAGACCTCTAGAGATCATCTAGTTCAACTCCATGATAAAGTAGAGCACCCAGAGCAGCTTGCCCAGAATCACAGTGGCCAGGTGGGTATGGAACCTCTCGAGAGAAGAAGACTGCACGATGTCTCTGGGCAGCCTGCTCCAGGGCCCCAGCACCCTCACAACAAAGAATTTTCTTCTTGTATTCAGATGGAACCTTCTGGGTTTTACTTTGTGCCCATTGCTCCTTGTCCTGTGGCAGAGCACTGGTGAAAAGCCTGGCTCCATCCTCTTGCTCCCCACATATCTTTTAGCTTATTGCTGAGATCCCCTCTGGGGCTGCTCTTCTGCAGGCTCAACAGCCCCAGGGCTCTCAGCCTTTCCTCCTCACAGAGCTGCTCCAGGCCCTTCAGCATCTTTGTAGTCTTTGCTGGACTCTCTCCAGTATTTCCCTGTCTCTCTTGAACAGGGGAGCCCAGAGCTGGACCTAGTATTTCAGCTGTAGCCTCCCTAGGACAGATTAGAAGAACCTCCCTCCACTTGCTACTGGTCACACGTTTTTTTAATGCACTCCAGGAGATCCTTGGCTTTCTTGGCCATGAGAGCACATTGCTGGCTTCTGGTTAACTTGCTGTCTAGCAGCACTCCCAGGTCCTTCTCTGCAGAGCTGCTTTCCATCAGGTCAGCCCTCACGTATACTGCTGCAGGGGCCGATTGCTCCTCAGGTGCAGGACCTTACACCTGCCCTTGTTGAACTTGAGGTTCCTCTTTGCCCACCCCTCCAGCCTGTCCAGGTCTGGCTGACTGGCAGCACAGCCTGGTGGGGCGCCAACCACTCCTCTCTCATTTAGAGGTTAAGGTCAGTAATTTGCAATTGTCAGGCCTTTATTGTAGTCTATTTGTACCTCCAGTTCCATGAAGAAGGCAGTGAGGAACAGGAGAAGTTTGGACAGGGTGTGACAGAGGGTGGTGTGATAGAGCATGTGAGGAAAGGAGACTGCTCAGCAGGGGAAATAACAGAGGATATGAGGGGAGAAAGTGGTTTAGGTGGTTTCCTCCATGCCTTGGAGATCCTCTTCCTCTTCTCTTGGCACTTAACAGCCTGGTTCCATGAGCTGCTCACAAGATGCCTCAGTGTGTGTCACGGAAACCTTGGAGCTGTGCACTGGATGTTTGGAGGATGAGGGAAATGCTAAGATGTTTGGTGTGAGATGGCTTTGTCACTGTGGTCAGGAGGATTTAGGTGGAGGGGCAGGCACCAGAGTGGAATTTTGCAAGCTTTCAGTTTTCATTTCAAGAGGATAATGGGACGGCGCTGCCTGGCCTTTGCCATAGCTGGGCTGTGGCTTTCTCCTTGCCCTTTACCGTTTGATTATTGTTCTTGGTGTGCTTTTTCCACTTGAAATCCTACTGTTAAGCCCTTTAAAATTATTCTGTCTTTCAAGAAAAACAATCAGGTCTTAAGAGGCTTTTTTTTGGGGGGGGTTTGGTGAGGGATTCTGGAGTTTGTTGAAAGTAAGGGGATCTGAAGAAGGTAAAGCAAAGCTATCAGCTGTGCAGCACTAATGATGCATTCCAAGAGAACTGAAGAGCTACATGACTCCATGAAGTGCTCCTTTCCATGTTAGGTGTTCCACTGAGAGATCTTTTGAAGGGGCAGAATGGCACAGACACGTGTTAGACATTGAACTTGGAAGTGCACAGGAGTGTGTTTGGATCTAACATTGTTTGAGGAAACTCCTGGCACCCTGGTGGAGCAGGCAAAGGATTCTAAATTCCCTGGGCAGGAAATGAAGTCCTTCCAAACAAACTTCACTAGATCACAGAGTTGGGAAAGACCTTTCAGATCAGTGAGTCCATCCATTAGCTCAGCACTGCCAGGCCAGATGCCTCTCAGTACCACATCTACAGGGCTTTTCAATCTCTCTGAGGGTGTGGATGCCACCACTGCCTCTGGGCAGCCTGTTCTACTGTTTGAGAACTGTTTCAGTGGAGAAGTTTCTTCTAATATCCAACCTAAACCTTCCCCGGCACCCCTTGAAGCAATTTCCTCTTGCCCTACCACTTGTTCCTTGGGAGAAGAGACCTCCATCTCATTTCACAGAATCACAGGATGTGAAGGATTGGAAGGAACCTCCAGAGATCATTGAGTCCAACTGCCCTGCCAAAGCAGGATCACCTATGGCAGGTCACACAGGAACACATCCAGGTGGGCTTTGAAAGTCTCCAGAGGAGACCTCACAGCTCTTTGGGCTTTAACCTCCTTTCAGGGAGCTGTAGAGGGCAAGAAGATCTGTTTGACGCTAGCAGTAGACACACACCCTTGCTGCATGTGAAGTGTGTGCTGCCCTGAATGTCCATCTTAGAATGATAGAATCAACCAGGTTGGAAGAGAACTCCAAAATCATCCAGTCCAACCTATCACTCAGCCCTATCCAATCAACCAGACCATGGCACTAAGTGCCCCATCCAGTCTTTTCTTGAACACCTTCAGGGACAGTGATTCTACCACTTCCCTGGGCAGCCCATCCCAATGCCAATCACTCTCTCCCTGAAAAACTTCCTCCTAATATCTTTCCACCTAGTATGCTTCTGTAACTCTGGGAGCATCATGCCCAAAGGTCTCAGTGTCAGAGCTCAGGTGAATCTAAGGAAGGAGATACAAGTAGATGCAAGCCTTAGAAAAGCATAATAGAAACCAGCCAGACTGGCAGAGCTAACAGCATCAACAACCCAAATGCAGTGCCACAGTGTCCCAGGGATCAGCCAGCCCTGTGTTCCAGAGAAGGGGGAAGAGCAGCAGCAACAAAGCTGGAAGAACAGCTTGAACTGACAGAAAGCATGATTTGTGAGTCAAAGAAGAAAGAACACCTTGAAAAGCAGTTAGACTGACCAGTGTTGGTGCACTACAGATATTTCACACACCGGAGAAACCCTACAGCAGGAGTGGGTCTTGTTAGGAGACAATGTAATTAAGAAATAACATTGCACATGCTTCTACGAGGCAACCTGCAGCCTCAGAGCAGGTTGATTTCATCCTCTTGCTCATGGTTTCTCACTCTGAAAGGTTTGGGGCATAGTGGGCATTTTAAATTAATCACAGGACCTTAGAGGTTGGAAGGGCCCTCCAGAGATCATCCAATCCAACCCCCTTGCCAAGCAGGTTCCCCTAGGGTAGTTTGCACAGGAACACATCCAGGCAGGTTTTGAAAGTCCCCAGAGAGGGAGACTCCACAACCTCTCTTGGCAGCCTGCTCCAGGGCTCTGTCACCCTCACTCTGAAGAAGTTTCTCCTCACATTGAGGTGATACCTTCTCTGTTCCAGTTTGTAGCTGTTGCTCCTTGTCTTAATGCTGCAGACCACCAATTAATGAGAGGCAGGGGTGGTGAGGAAAGAATCAGTGGAAGCTTTGAAATCATTTTGGTGGAATTGCAAAGTGATTGTCTCATCTGGCAGGGAGATTGTCTGTGTGCACTGATAGCATGCAGGTACCATGGAGATACCTGCTCTGGTGCTGGCTGAGCTGGTCAGCTGAACGCCCCATGATCAATCTCCTACCTGAAACGGCACCTAGCAGCGGCCAGTGTTGGTTTAAAGAGAGCAAATTGACCTCCCCGGAGCAGGTTTTGGGTGCCAGCTGAGAATTCCTTCCCCTCAGTTACATTAGAATCCACAGAATCACAGAATTAACTAGGTCGGGAAAGACCTTTGAGATCATCATGTCCAAGTTATTACCTAACACCACCTAATCAACTAAACCTTCCCCCATTGAAACTGCAGGCTGTGGGTGTTGCTTTTAAATAGGGACTTTCCGAACTGTGAAAGAAACAACCTCCAGAAAGAGACAGGAGAAGGAGAAAGGAAGAAAATGGTGACCCTTGTTACTTGAAGGGCATTGAGGTGATGAACTGTGTCTAAAGAAGGGCAGCAAAGCACCCCCAGGTCCCTCAGCTGCTCCTCACCAGCCCTGCTCTCCAGACCCTTCACCAGCTTCATTGCTCTTCTCTGGACCTGCTCCAGCACCTCAATGTCCTTCTTGGAATGAGTGGCCCACGGCACAAGCGGGCAATTGCTTCCCTGGTGCTGCTACCCACGCTCTTGCTGATCCAGGCCAGGATGCTGGTGTCCTTCTTGGCCACCTGGGCACATACTGGCTCATTATCAGTTGGCTGTTGACCACCACCCCCCAGGGCTTTCTCTGCTGGGCAGTTTCCAGCCACTCTTCCCCAGTCTGGAGCATTCACAGAAGCCCAGAATGTCAGGGTCAGGAACGAAACCTCAAAAGCTCATCCAGTCCAACCCCTCTGCCAGAGCAGGATCACCTAGAACAGATCACACAGGAATGCATCCAGGCTGGTTTTGACTATCTCCAGAGGGAGATTCCACAACCCCCCTGGGCAGCCTGTTTCAGTGTTTTGTCACCATCACAGGGGAAAAAAAATCCTCCTCATGTTTAAATGAAACTTCCTGTGCCTCAGCTACTGGGCATCACTGAGCAGAGCCTGGTCTCCATTCATGGTGTTGCTGTGAGCCAAGTGCAGGACACAGCACTTGTCCTTGTTGAACCTAGCAAGGAGATGTGTTAGATCAACTTGGGGTACTGGATGTCGTGACCTGCAGTCTCCCTGGGCACAATTTCTTTTGGAAAAAGTTACTCTGCTGGACAGGGCCATGGCAGAGCATTTTCAGGCATCCTGGCAGTGCTGTTTTCCTCAAGGCAAAGTGTGGTTTGCCCAGAGTCTGATTTGTAACTGGAGTTGCATCTGCTGCTGCTCCTGGGAATGCCAAGCCTCGCATCTGATCTGGAATGCCAATGAGCTCCTATAAAGCTGTTAATGTCTCTGTGAGGTTTTTCAGTCCTCATTACCAACCTGATAGAAAGATAATTCCTCAGCTGCTGTTCCAACCTGTGGGATTTTACCCACTTAATTAATTTTCTTTCTTGTTAAAGAAAATCTCTCTTTATGCACAAGAAGCTGTTGCACTCTGCTCACTTGTGAGAGACTCTTCTCATGTCTGTATCAAAGGTGTGGAGACCCCAGGGGCTGTTTGCCTGTGGAGGGGAGCCAGGCCTGCAGAGTGGAGAGAAGTGATTCTGCCCCTCCACTCTGCCTTTGTGAAACCACCACCTAGAGTACTCTGGCCAGCTTTGGAACACCAAACACAAAGACATGGAACTACTGCAGCAGGTCCAGAGGTGGGCCACGAAAATGATCTGAGGGCTGGAGCACCTCTCCTAAGGGAACGGGCTGAGAGAGTTGGGGTTGTGCAGCCTGGAGAAGAGAAGGCTCTGGGGAGACCTTAGAGCAGCCTTCCAGTACGTGAAGGGGTACAGGAGTACCTGAAGGGGTACAGAAGAACTGGAGAAGAACTTTTTACAAAGGCATGGGGAGACAGGATGAGGGGTGATGGCTTCAGACTGGAAGAAACCAGATTTACATCAGACATCAGGCAGATATTCTTCCCCATGAGGGTGGTGAGGCACTGCAACAGTTGTGGAGGCTCCAAGCCTAGAAGTATTCAGAGGCTGGCTGCATGGGGGCTTGAGCCCTCATTGCTGTCTACAACTACATATAGGGAGGTTGTAGCCAGGTGGGGGTTGGTCTCTTCTCCCAGACAACAAGGGGACACAGTCTCAAGTTGTGCCAGGGGAGGTATAGGCTGGATGTTAGGAGGAAGTTCTTCACAGAGAGAGTGATTGGCATTGGAATGGGCTGCCCAGGGAGGTGGTGGAGTTGCTGTCCCTGGAGGTGTTCAAGAGAAGACTGAATGGGGCACTTAGTGTCACTGGATAGGGCTGGGTGATAGGTTGGACTGGATGATCTTGGAGGTCTCTTCCAGCCTGGCTTTGGCTTATTCTATTCTATTCTATTCTATTCTATTCTATTCTATTCTATTCTATTCTATTCTATTCTATTCTATTCTATTCTATTCTATTCTATTCTATTCTATTCAGCAACCTGCTGTAGCAGGAGACGTCCCTGCCCATTGGCTTAGGACTTAGGACTAAATATCTTTAAGGTCCCTTCCAACCCCAAACCAGTCTATGATCCTATGTTTTCCTTCCCTGCTTCCCCCTTGTCCCACTACTCAGCAGTGAAAGGGAAGCCTGTGGCATGACCAAAGGATAAGAAAGTGCTCTCTGAATGCCTGCTGAGAGTGAAAACTGGCAGCCTGCACCTCTCCTCCCCACCAACCCTTGCAGCAAGCTGCCTGTGCAAATAAACACAGCTATCAAACAATAAGCAGATGCCTCTTTCCCATGCCCTGTTTCAGACTGAGGTGGTCCTTCCTGGTGCTGCTCATCTCAGCTTCTGCCACGCCAGCAGCAGCTCCTTTCAGCTGTGTTCAGTGCACAGAGGCTTGTGTTGTGGCAAGAGTAAAAAAGGTAAAGAGGAACTGGCTCAGTTTACAGCTGCTTGGGTGTTACTTGTGGTATGTAAAATGTACAGTGGGAAGGCTTTGTGCTCCTCCTGCTCCCTGTGGCAGCATCTAGTGCAAGTCCTTGTTCCTCATGCTTGATTAAGTGGCTTTGTACAAGCATGTGTGTGACTGTAGGAGCAGCCAAGGAGGAAGAAAATCCTAGCTGTGTGTGAAGTATCCCACCACTGAGGCCTGAAAGCAAACTAACACCAGACTGGGAAGGAAGCTGTGATGAGGGTTGGGTTTAAAATAAGGAAAAGGGGAAAAAAATAGCCTAATTCCATCACAGTCTCCTCATAGAATCACTTTGGTTGGAAAATACCTCTAAGATCATCCAGTCCAACAGTCAATCTAACACCACCATGGCCATGAAACCATGTCCCTAAGTGTCCACACGTTTCATGAGCACCTCCATGGACAGTGACTCTACCACCTGCCTGGGCAGTCTACTCCAATGTCTGCACCCCTTAAATCAAACCCAGCCCAGCAACCACAGAGCCCAGAGCCATAAGGTTATATCTTAGTGTAGTGCTGTGGAAGGGGCTGGATCAGAGCAGGGTCCTGTCTCTGAAAGCAGCCAGCAGTGGAAACCAAGGGCAGAAGAAATTCCACATTAAGCTTCTGTTTATTTTTGTTTTCATCTTAGAAGTGAATTAAGCCCAGGTGACCCTAATCCACTGGCTCTCCTTCCTCTGAAAAAGTCACTAAAGGAATTTCGGATGGCATGGGGCTGCTGTCCCTCTGTATCTGCCTCGGATTTTGTTGTCCATATTCTCCTTTCACTCATGCTGCTGCTTTTGCTCTGGTCAGATAACAAAGAAATCACATTAAAACCAAAACATTTATGCAGGCAGCAAGTTTTGAAGGTTCTGTTAGGCTCCACTGAGGTCTGCTGAGAGAACAGAAGGCTGAGAGAGTATCTTATTAATGCCTGTAAGTATCTGGCAGGTGGGGGGCAAGATGAAGGTGCCAGGCTCTTTTCGGTGGTGCCCAGTGACAGGACAAGGAGTACACAGGAGGTTCCACCTCAACATGAGGAGAGACTTCTTTATGGTGAAGGTGATGGAGCCCTGGAGTGGGCTGCCCAGAGAGGTTGTGGAGTCTCCTTCTTTGGAGACTTTCAAAAGCCCTCTGGGTGTGCTCTTTTGTGACCTGCCCCAGGTGATCCCGTCTTGGCAGTGGAATTGGACTTGATGATCTCCAGTGATCACTTCCAACCCCTAACATTCTATGATTCTATGGTTTTCACTGCTTGAAACACTCTCAGATGGAAACAAAGAGAAAGGGAAGGGAGAGGCATGATCCTCATTGGTGAGAAGGATTTACATGACCTGAGTTATTTTCAGTTTCTCTGTGTTGCTTGACCAGAGATGATTGAAGTTGCTCAGCTGAGCAAGTCCATGCAGAAGACAAAAGACAGTGTTAGTGACCCTACATGTATTAGAACTCTCTGCTTTTGGTCACAGCCATACCTCAGCTGCAATAGGAATGGGAATGGATGGGCTTTGCCTACATGGGCAGCATTGTTCTTCTATAATGTGAAGGGGAAATTGCTGCTAAAAGTGCCATTGAAGCAAATTTGTGATGCCTCTCAGCACACCTGCCCATGACCTTTTCCATCCTGGGCTTACAGAGCACTTTACAGACCTGAATACACTGATCTTTTATTTCCTCTCATGATCTTCAAAGGCTGAGAGTTCCCATCCAATCCTGTGTGTCTGAAAGGGCCAGGAGCACGGTCAGTAGGTTTCTGTTAGGCAGCAAACACTTTGTCCTGTGCTGGAGGATAGGGACTGGGGCATTTTCTACTTGGCACCTCTCAAAGACTTCTGCTTCCCTGTCACAGAAACCAGGATGTGGTCGATATGTGGGTGTTGGAAATGTCACCTGTGTGGAAGGGAGCTGCTGACAGAAGGCTGATACCTAACACGTGGCAGGAATTCCTTTTCCTGTGGTCTGCTGTGACGTTGGCACTTCCCAGCTGCCTTGTAGTTGCTTTGTCATCTACTGGGTCAACAAATCATTCAGCTCCTTAGGGCTGTCTTCATCTGAAAGCATGATAGAGAAGGGGAGCTTGAGATGCTTGGCCACAGCCCTTCTTGGTGTCTTACGGGGCTGATGGGTGGAGTTGCTGTTAAAGGAGTTGGAGTGGAGCATCTCTGTGAGGAGGAAAGGCTGAGAGCCCTGGGGCTGTTGAGCCTGGAGAAGAGCAGCCTGAGAGGAGATCTGAGCAATGCTCAGCAAGAGCTAAAAGGTGGAGGGCAAGAGGATGGGGCCAGACACTTCACTGGTGCTCAGCCACAGGACAAGGAACAAGAGGCACAATCTGAAACCCAGCAGGTTCCATCTAAACACAGGAAGAGACTTCTTTGTTGTGAGGGTGCTGGAGCCCTGGAGCAGGCTGCCCAGAGAGGTTGTGCAGTCACCCTCTCTGGAGAGGTTCCAAACTCACCTGTCTATTGTACTGCTGTGGGTGCCCCTGCTTTAGGACTAGGGCGAGGGAGGTGATTCTCCCCTTTTACTCTGCTCTTGTCAGACCCCACCTAGAGTACTGNAATCTTGGCTGGCAAAGGGCATGGTTTTTACAAGGTTTTATTGTGGGCTTTTGACAAGGGCTTGTAGGCACAGGATGAGGGACAGTGGCTTTGACCTGGGAGAGGGGAGATTGAGGCTGGAGATGAGGAAGAAATTCTTGAGAGTGAGGGTGGGGAGGCACTGGCACTGGTTGCCCAGGGAGGTTGTGGCTGCTCCCTCCCTGGATGTGTTTAAGGCCAGGCTGGATGAGGTCTTGAGCTAGTGGGAGGTGTCCCTGCCTGTGGCAGGGGGTTGGAACTGGATGATCTTTGAGGTCTCTTCCAACCTAGACCATTCTATGATTCTATGATTCTATGATTCTCCAAAGGTCTCTTCCAATCCCACTATGCTAGGATTCTATGAAAGGCTCTTCTTTCCCAGCATTTTATCCTCATCCTGGAGGAGTTCCTAGGTGCTGTGATGCAGAGAGGGACTCTGGTATTCCTTGGTGCTGTGTGTGGACAGGTGGCTTTAGCGTGCTGGGGGGGTGGTTAGGGCAGAGGGATTCATAAGAGAGAAAAGCAGCAAGGTGGGCAGGGGAGGAGGGAGCTAACAGTGTGAAATGGATTTGTGTGGCACCAGCTTCATCCAGCTTGGATTGGAGCTGTCAGTTGAATCGAGATCCAAGCTCAGTGGTGTTCTCCAGAGAGAAGCTGTTACAGAGTGACTGTGCTGTTAAAGCGTTGACTCCACCTCTGTGTCCGGGATCTGGCTGGCTTCTGTGGGGAGAGAACTGACAACATCTGGCATGATCTCGTCTCCTTTCCTACTGGCTTTTCCTGCTTTTCTCCAGGCTTCAGTTTAACTTCCTTCAGTTGTTTACTGTTCTCACCACCTGAGCATCTTCCCACTGAACCCTCCTCCTCTGTGCTCTGTTGGTACCTTCCTGCCTCATGTTGGTATCTTACCTGTCTCTCATCTCCATCACCTTGCCAGTTTTTCATCCTCAGTCTTTTCTTGCTCTCTCCATTCAGCATACAGCTCTAGCATCTGTCCAACAAGTGACCACTTGTGTGTACTTGTTTCATGCAGCACAGGAAGGGACATGTGTGTGTCTTTAACTACCTTTAGTTTTTCAGGCACTACTCCATCCTCTGCTCTGGGACTTGACTTTGAGGGACTCAGTTCATCTCTTCTTGGTGTTCTTGTTCTCTCCTGTCTCCTTGGTGACTCTCCCTAGCTGCACAGGGAAGGTGCATAACAAATTTGCTGCTCCTTACTTATTCTTCTAGGAATTGTCCTGTCCTCCTCCTGCCTTCTGGTCAAAGCCCTTTTCTGGGACTGGACTGGACTGGACTGGAAAGTAAGGAACAAGATTTTGCCTTCATTCCAGGCCTTGCCAGGGTCCTCAGAGTCACTGCCAGATGCTTCTCTTCTTCCTCTTCAGCTATGCAAGAAAGAGTAGATCCTCACCTAAGCAGGATGAAGTGAGTCAAGCAAGGTTGTAGAATTGTAGCATGGTTTGAGTTGGCACAGACCTTAAAAATCATCTAGTTTCTAGTTCCAACCTCCAACCTGTTCAGGTTGGATGAGGTTACTCTAAACCACATCCAGCCTGGCCTTTAACACTTCCAGGTCATAGTCTTCTCCTCAGACCCAGTGTGGAGCTGTGTGTCTTATTTATTTTTCACTGCTCTTTACAACAGGTTGACCACCCTGGCCCCCAGCAGTCGGAACCTGAAGCAGAGCTCCTGACTGATGCACATCTAGTACAACCCAACTTCTTGAGAAGCAGCAGCACTCCTCTGGAGACCTGTCCCCTCAAAGCAGGACACAGGTAAGGCAGGCAGCACTTGACTGCTGCTGAGGTCTGGGTGTGCTGCAGTCACTTGCCACACCTGTAAAGGTGAAGCCTTACATTGTATTCTCAGTGTGGGGGATGCTGTTTCAGCCAAAATGCTGACTGCTCCTATGGTTGAGATAAACACAGGCTAAAAGTGTGTGAGGAGTATGCTGAAAGAAGATGCTTGGATCTCTTGTCCTAAGTGAATTTCATCATGAGCTTTACCTTCATTTCAACCAGAAAGCTTTCAAAGCAAAGCAATTAAGGAGCCTCCTGTTGGGGGCAAGGGGTTAAGTGAGAGATGAAGTTAATCCTTTAGTTTCCCACTGGGCAATGTGTTTCAGGTCACCCAAAAGTGAAGAAAACAAGCAGAAAAGCCTTCCAGTTCTCCTGGCTGCAACTCATGGAAACCAGCTCTAAAAAAGATGAGGCCCTTCAGTCCAAACCCTTAATCCCCTACTCCTATGTTCCCAGCAGCATCTACCATTCCTGGTTTAAATGATGGGATTTTCCCTTGTCCCCTTGGGATACTTTTGCACAGCCTAATAGAATTAATCTGCTTACTCCTCTTTCAACCCCTGACCACTGCAGATGCAATTAGTCCCAGGCAAAGGGGAGGGGGGATTCTGTTTCCTCCTGTATTAGGGAGGCTTAGGACTGCACTGTGTTAAACCAGACATCGTTTGGAAGTGCTTATGTAGGAGTGTGGCTTATCTGTCCCTGCTCATTACAGTCCCATAAACAACCTCTCTGTGCTACAGAGTTCTCAGACTCACAGGAGCTGCTTTTTTTTTTTCCCTGCAGTCCTAGTTCAGGATCTGATAAGGCACAGACTGATGGATTTGAGTGCCTGGGAGAAAGATGGCATGACTGGAAAGCAGAGGGAAATGCAGAGTCATATATGCTGTTCTAGAGACTTGGCCAGTTTACAGCTCTTCTGGAGCATTCTCTGGCCTAATTTTTTACTTCCCTCTTGGGCATTTGAATAGGAGCTCTATGAAATGTGAGGGCCAGCAATGTGCCATTGTGGGCAAGAGGACCAATGGTGTCCTGGGGTGCATCAAGAAAAGTGTGGCCAGCAGGGCTAGGGAGGATTTTCTCCCTCTCTACTCTGCCCTGGTGAGACCACATCTGGAATACTGTATCCAGTTTTGGGCTTCCCAGTTCAAGAGACACAGGGACCTGCTGGAGGGAGTCCAACAGAGAGTTATGAGGATGACTGGGGGACTTGAGCATCTCCCCTAGGGAAAGAGACTGAGAGCCCTGGGACTATTTAGTGTGGAGAAGAGAAGGCTGAAAGGGGATCTGATCAATGTCTGTAAATATCTGAGGGGTGGGTGTCAAGATGAAGGTGCCAGGCTCTTTTTGTTGGTGCCCAATGATAGGACAAGGAACAATGGGTCCAAGCTGGAACACAGGAGGTTCCACCTCAACATGAGGAGAGACTTCTTTATGGTGGGGGTGCCCTGTAACAGGCTGTAACACCTGCATTGCTGTGGCCTCCAACAGGTCCATGTCTCTCCCATGCTTCTAACTCCAGAGCTGCCCCAGCACTGCAGGTGGGGGCTCAGCAGAGCAGAGCAGAGAGGCAGAATCCTCTCTCCCTCTGCTGCTCACGCTGCTGGGGATGCAGCCCAGGAGATTCTTTGCCTTCAAGAGAAGGGCAGCAAGGCTGGTGAGGGGCCCTATGGGGAGTGCCTGAGGGAGATGGAGTTGTTCAGCCCGGGGAAGAGGAAGCTCAGGCCAAACCTCATTGCTCTCCACAACTACCTGAAGCGAGGCTCTAGCCAGGTGGGGTTGGTCTCTTCTTCCCGGGAAACCAGTGACAGAAGGAGGGGACACAGTCTCAAGCTGCACCTGGGGAGGTTTAGGCTGGCTGCTAGGAAGAAGTTCTTCACAGTAAAAGTGATTGGCATTGGAATGGGCTGCCCAGGAAGGTGGTGGGTGGTGGAGTCATCATCTCTGGAAGTATCTAAAAAGAGCTGGGATGTGGCACTTGGTGCCATGGTTTAGTTGATTAGATGGTGTTGGGTGGTATGTTAGGCTTGATGATCTTGAGGGTCTTTTCCAACCTGGTTAATTCTGTGATTCTGCATCATGTCCAGCTTTCCCCCCACCAAGTCTTTACCCACAGGGCTGCTCTCCATCCCCTCATCTCACGACCTGTGTTGATGCAGGAGGTTGCCCCAGTCTGGGTGCAGGACCTTGTGCTTGGCACTTGGTGTTTTTGAGCCTGATGAGGTTCACACAGGCTCGTTGCTACAGCTCTTGCAGGTCTGTAGCGCTTTAGGTCATCTGCAGTTAATACTCCCTGCCCTGCTTT
>VWZI01000253.1:32415-45471 GCA_013396835.1 Psilopogon haemacephalus | reverse complement strand
AAAAAAAAAAAAAAGGAAACTGGTTTGTGTTTAAATTTTGGAGAGTGTGACCATAGAGTCACAGAATGGTTTGGGGTAGAAGGGGCTTTAAAGATCATCCAGTTCCAAACCCCCTGCCATGGACAGGGACACCTTTCACTAGACCAGGTTGCTCAGGGTCTCATCTGACCTGGCCTTTATAAAGGTTGTTGTAGTTGTGTGCTCTGGCCTGTTTGGAAGCTGAGCTTCCTCATTTGCATGGCTGTGCCTAATGAGTGCAAAATCTCAAGAGATGCTTTTTGAGAGAAGGCCACATCTAGGTCAGCTGCTGCCGAGTCCAGGCTCAACCTCTCCTGGTGCAACTTGAGGCAGTTTCCTCTCATCCTATTGCTTGTTCTTTGGGAGAGGAGACCAACTCCCACCTCACTGCAACCTCCTTACAGGGAGCTGTAGAGAGCAATGAGGTCTCCCCTCAGCTTTCTCTCCAGTTCTAAACAACTTCATTTCTTCCAGCTGCTCCTCACCAACCCTGTTCTCCAGACCCTGCACCGGTGTCATTGCCCTTCTCTGGACCTGCTCTGGCACCTCAATGTCCTTCTGGGAGTGAGGGCCCCAAAACTGAGGTATTTGAGGTGTGGCCTCACCAGTCCTGAGTAGAGGGTGATGGTAAAGCAGATCAAGGGAGGTTCTCCTCCCCGCCTCTACTCAGCCCTGGTGAGACCTCATCTTGAGTACTGCCTTCAGTTTTTGGCTCCCCAGTTTAGAAGGGACAGGGATCTACTGGAGAAGGTCCAGTGGAGAGCTGCAAGGATGATTAGGGGACTGGAGCACTGACTGATGAGGAGAGGCTGAGGGACCTGGGGCTTTTTAGTCAGGAGAAGAGAAGACTGAGAAGAGGTTTAATCAATGTTCATAAATATCTGAGGGCTGGGGGTCAGGATGTTGGGGACAGGCTATACTCACTTGCTCCCTGTGATAGGACGAGGAGCAATGGATGGAAGCTGCAGCACAGGAGATTCCACCTCAACACAAGGAGGAACTTCTTTACTGTAAGGGTTACAGATCACTGGAACAGGCTCCTCAGAGAGGTTGTGAAGTCTCCTTCTCTGGAGAGTTTCAAGACCTGTCTGCCTGCATTCCTCTGTGACCTGAGCTAGATTGTATGGTCCTGCTCTGGCAGGGGGGTTGGACTCGATGGTCTCTTTGGGTCCCTTCCAGCCCCGACATCCTGTGATCCCTGCCCTGGACCAACCTCCCCTCCAGTTGTATGTGGAAAACCAAACACATTCCCAAGGAGTATCTTCAAGCAACACAAACTTCCATTTTTAATCATTTGTTGAAGGTTTATTTTCAAATCCCCCAGCTCTCACCAGGTGCTGCTGTGGCCTGTAGCACTGGCTTGAACTTTTAAAGCCCATCAGAGCTTTCACATCCTCAGTCTCTCCCTGCAGCATGGCACAAGTCAGCCCCAAGACCAGGGTAGGAGAAAGCTTTTCCTGAGAAGTGACTGTTCCACAATTGCCATCTTGAGCTGTTCCTGGCACCCTCCCCTGGTGACTGTTGATGAGAGGAGTTTATGGCACCTGAGGCACTGGTGCCACCATGTTGTGCTGCAAGGTTGCTTCTCAAGTTGGGCATCCCTGGCTGCTGTCTGAGCAGCCTTTGGTGATGCTGAGAGACAGATGGACACCAGTGCAGTACTGTGTGACACATGTAGCACAGAATCCAGCGTGGTGAGGGTTGGAAGTGACCTCTGGAGGTCATCCAGTCCAGCCCCTTGCTAAAGCAGGGGCACCCACAGCAGCTTGCCCAGGATCACAATGGCCAGCTGGGTTTGGGATCCCTCCAGAGAAGAAGACAGCAGAACCTCTCTGGGCAGTCTGCTGTAGGGCTCCAGCACCCTCACACCAAGGAAATTCCTCCTCCTGTTTGTGTGGAACCTCCCAGGTTCCAGTTTGCTGCCACTGCCCTTTCTGCTGTCACTTGGCATGACTGGAAAGAGTCAGGTCCCATCCTCTTTTCCCATGTATCCTTTAGCTCTTGTTGAGCATTGCTCAGATCCCCTCTCAAGCTGCTCTTCTCCAGGCCCATCAGCCCCAGGGCTCTCAGCCTTTCCTCCTCACAGAGATGCTCCAGGCCCCTCAGCATCTTTGTAGTCTCTGCTGGACTCTCTCCAGCAGTTTTGTGTCTCTTGAACTGGGAAGCCCAGAACTGGCCCCAGCACTTCAGCTGTGTCCTTACTAGGGAAGAGTAGAGGGGGAGGTGAACCTCTCTCTCTGCCTGCCGCACTCTTCTTCAGGCACCCATTATATGCTGAGGCAGAATTTTTCTCTGGCTTCTCAACCCAGTCCCTTTATAACCTTTGTGGCTGCAAAGTACATCCAAGAGTACATTGCAAGGAGACTAAAAATAATACCCTCAGATTTAGTTCTGCCACAAGTATTCAGCTGACAAGGAGGAATCAGTTTGTGCTTTTTTTTTTTTTTTCTTTCCCCATGCTTCAGTGTCAGCTCTCAGAATGGAGCTATGAGTTTATCAGAAGTTCTTGGCCTGTTAGCCAAGTTGGATCACGTTGCTGGAAAGTTGAGTCGCTTGCCAGAACTGCCTTTGACTTTTCCACTTCCCTTTCCATCTCTTGGTTTTGTGCTATCTGGTAGCAGCACTGAAGGACAAACTCTCACTGAGCTGATTTGAACCAGGAGCTGCTAGTCTGCTATTCCACCTCCTACTGCCAAAAGCTGATGTTCTCTATAAAGACTGACAGGAATACAATTTGTGGTCAACTGAAATACCTGAAGATTAGAGCAGCAGAGCTCTGTTTCTCCTTGTGAGTTGGGATGACCACACTATGAGCACCGTTGTGTGTACACAACAAGTCTTCATCTCAGAAAAAAGAGTAAGTGGTGGTGGCTTGTAGAAAGGAGTCATGAAATGGATTTGCTTTTTCAAGATGTAATTGGAAATTACTCATTTGGAAAATTTCAGACTAGCTCAGTCTAAGTGTAAACCTGAATCCAGATGTCTAGGGCTAGAATTTATAACAACATAGAATCATAGAATGGTTTGGGTTGGAAGGGACCTCCAAAGATCCTCCAGTCCAACCCCCCTGGAGTCAGCAGGAACATCTTCCACTAGAGCAGGTTGCCCAGAGCCCTGTCAAGCCTCACCTTGAAGATCTCCAGGGATGGGGCTTCAGCTATCTCCCTGAGCATCCTGTTGCAGTGTCTCACCACTCTCATGGTGCAGAACTTGCTGCTAACATCCAATCTCAAACTGCTCTTCTCTCATTTCAAACCATTGCCCTTGTCCTGTCCCTGCAGCCTTTGCAAACAGTCCCTCTGCAGCCTTCTTGTAGCCCCCTTCAGGTACTGGCAGGCTGCTCTTAGGTCTCCCTGGAGCCTTCTCTTCTGCAGGCTGAACAACGCCAGCTTGCTCAACCTGCCCTCATAGCAGAGGTGCTCCAACCCCCTGACCATTTTCATGGTCCTCCTCTGGACCTGTTCCATCAGGTTCATGTCCTATCTGTCTTGAGGGCTGCAGAACTAGAAACAGCACCTCTGCTATGAGGAGGGGCTTTCAGAGGAAGAAGGTCTCAGCCTCCTGTTCTCTGGGCTGAACAATCCCAGTTCATAGAACCATAGAATGTTAGGGGCTGGAAGGGACCTTGAAAGATCATCCAGTCCAACCACCTTTCCAGAGCAGGATCACCTAGAACAGATCACACAGGAATGCATCCAGGGTTGGTTTTGAATGTCTCCAGAGAGGGAGACTCCACAACCTCCCTGGGCAGCCTGTTCCAGTATTCTGCCACCCTCACAGGGAAAAAATTCTGCCTCAGCTTCCACCCATTGCCCCTTGTCCTGTCATTGGGCATCGTGGAGCAGAGCCTGGCTCCAACCTCCTGGCACTCACCCTTTACATCTTTATAAACATTGGTGAGGTCACCCCTCAGTCTCCTTTTCTCCAGGCTAAAGACTCCCAGCTCCTCAGGCTCTGTGGCAGAGCAGGGCACTGCCCCACCGGAGGTTTGAACTGTGGCAGGGTACCCCCNGGACTTGCAAGGACTTGCTTAGACCTTCACTGGGACCTGCACGGACCTGCACTGGGACCTGAACACGGACCTGGAGACACGAACCTCGCACGGACTTTGAGACAGTCTCCCATCTGTAAGTAGGGCAAGTTTCATGCCCAAACCTTTCCATTTTTCTGATTTTTCCTGAATTACAAGAAAAGGCATCATTGTGAAGACTTTTCCCGACCGAATTAGAACCCAAACTTAAACTAATCTACACACAGATTGTGGGTGGGGCTTTTGGAAATTATAAAAGCTACATAATTTATAATTTCAGCCTCTTCAGTAGCCCACAATCAATACAGGCTCTACCCATAAGAGAGATGTTCCATTACCTTCATCATCTTTGTAGCTCTGTGCTGGACTCTCTCCAGCAGTTCTATGCCCCTCTTGAACTGGGGGGCCAGAAGTGGACACAGTACTCTAGACGTGGACTCACCAGGGCAGAGTCAAGGGGCAGGACAACCTCTCTCAACCTACTAACCACAGCCCTTTTAATACACCCCAGAATGGCATTGGCCCTCCTGGCCACCAGAGCACGTTGCTGGCTCGTGGTCAACTTCTCATCCACTAGGACCCCCAGGTCCTTTTCCCCTTCGCTGCCTTCCAACAGGTCAGTCCCCAACCTATACTCCTCCCTGGCCTTGTTCTTTCCCAGGTGCCAGACTCGACACCTGCCCTTGTTGAATTTCATTCAATTTCTTCCTGCCCAACTCTTGGCCGTTGAGTCTAGCTGAATGGCAGCACAGCCTTCTGCTGTGGCAGCCACTCCACCCAATTTGGCAGCATCAGCAAACTTGCTGACAGTGCACTCTGTGCCCTCATCCAGGCCATTGATGGATCTGGTTGGCTCTCTGGGCTGCAAGAGCACACTACTGGCTCATGTTGAGCTTCTCATCCACCAGCGCTCCCAAGTCCCTCTCCCCATGGCTGCTCTCATGCCAGGCACTACCCAGACTATATTGGTGCTTGGGATTGCCCCAGCCCAGGTGCACGATGTTGAATTTTACAAGGTTGCCTTAGGCCCAGCTCTGCAGCCTCCCCAGGTCCCTCTGGATGGATCCCTTCCCTCTGGCCTGTCAGCCACACCACACAGCTTGGTGTTGCTGGCAAACTTGCTGAGGGTGCACTCAATGCCACTGTCCACATCACCAATGAAAATGTTTCTTGTTCCTTTATTCCCATCCGCCGTTGAGTCACTGGATAGTCTTTGGGCTGCAACTCAAGGACTAAAGCAAGGTGCTCATAGTTACCATTAGATGTTTGTTACTTCCCTTGGATTGACTCTGGATAACTTGCAGCTGAGACCTACCTTGACTGCCCTCAGCCACAGCAACAGGATGTTGTTTCTGTTTCTCCTCCTCTGCCTGCACCCCTCCTCAGATGTCTTCCCCAATGAGCAGCTCTCTCCTCCCCATCCTTATGATGCTGTTGCTGAGGAATGTTGGATGGATACACAGGCTGGAGGTGCCACAACTTTGGGATTTGAGCTGGATATGAAGGGGAAGAGGCATGAGAAGGAGAATATTGATTTTAGGGGGCACCCAGATATTGCATCATTGTGTTAAATTCACTCACCAGGCAGAAAGGTTTGTGGGTGCAGGGAGGAGGCTCACCAAGCTTCTCAGATGTTTCCGTGCATAGCTCAGGGCTGGTGTCCCAGGCACTTACTTCATTGGTGCTCAGGGAGAAGCATTCGGGGAGCAATGGTGGTGAATGGTGCCACATCCAGTTGGCAGCCAGTCACTAGTGGTGTACCCCAGCGAGCAGTCCTGGGCCCAGTCCTGTTTGCTATCTTTGTTGATGATCTGAACAAGGGAACTGAGTACACTAAGTTGAGAGCATGTGTCAATCTGTTAGAGGGCAGGAAAACTCTGCAGAAGGACCTGGACAGGCTGGACAGATGGGCACAGTCCAACGCCAGGAGTTTTAACAAGTCCAAGTGCCAGGTTCTGCACTTTGGCCACAGCAACCTCATGCAATGCTACAGGCAGGGGACAGAGTGGCTGGAGAGCAGCCAGGACCTGGGGATACTGGTTGGCAGTTGAACATGAGCCAGCAGTGTGCCCAGGTGGCCTGTACCAGGAATAGTGTGGCCAGCAGGACAAGAGAAGTCTTTCTGTCCTGTACTCAAGCACTGGTTAGGTTATGTGTCAAATTCTGTGTCCAGTTCTGGGCCCTTCAGTTTAAGAAAGATGTTGAGATGCTTGAACATGTGCAGAGAAGGGCAGCAAGGCTGGTGAGGGGGCTGGAGCACAGCCCTGTGAGGAGAGGCTGAGGGAGGTGTGCAGCCTGGAGATAGGAGGCTCAGGGCAGACCTCTTTGCTCTCTACAACTACCTGAAGGGAGGCTGCAGCCAGGTGGGGTTGGTCTCCCAGGCAACCAGTGACAGAATGAGGTGAGACAGCCTCAAGCTCTGCCAGGACAGATTTAGGCTGGACATTAGGAAGAAGTTCTACACAGAAGGAGTGATTGGCATTGGAGTGGGCTGCCCAGGGAGGTGGTGGAGTCACTGTCCCTGGAGGTGTTTAAGAGGAGGTCAGAAGCGGCACTTGGTGCCATGGTTTAGTTGATTAGATGGTGTTGGGTGATAGGTTGGACTTGATGATTTCAAAGGTCTTTTCCAAACTGATTAATTCTGTGATTCTGTAATCAATCAGCATCCCTCTCGGTTTATTCTCCGTGGGGCTGCTCTGTTGTGTCTTTCAGTGCTGCTCTTTTTTGGTTGTAGCTTCTGAATGAGGGCTTGATTTGTACAGACTAGCAGCAGGCAGAGGAGTTTGGTCTTGCAATAGGCTGAGCCATCTGGGCTCTTTTCTCTAAAGCATTCAAGAGGGTGTTTGAAGTTGTAGGTCTTAAAGAAGCCAGTGGTGGTAAGGCTAAGGCTTTGCTGAAGTCTGCTCTGAATATCTCCATGCTTTCCTAGATCAAGGTTAAGTTGTCCCCTTGGCTTCTGTTGGTGCTTGGGGATATGGTTTAGGGGTGAATTTTGTCAAGTCGAGTTTAGTGTTTGGACTTGATGATCCCAACAGTCTTTGCCAACTGGAATGATTCTGTGATTCTTTGCTGTTACCTCTGATCTGAAGCACTCCTTACCTCAGAAAGGAGTTCTGTGCTTCAGCTTCACAGGGGTGCCATTTTTCCCCATTTTTCTTCTACCTTTCCTCTGCCTCCAGATTCTTTGATGGACCTCAACTCTGCCACAGTCAACTCCTTGTCATCCTACTGAGCAGCCTGGTCCAGCTGGAGCTATCTCTGCCCACGGCATGGGGGTTGAAACCAGGTGATCTTTAAGGCTGCTTCTGACACAAACCATTCTGTGATTCCATGATTCTTGCTTTTGCTGAAGCAGTGTTGCAAAGGTTGTTTATTTTTTTCAGAAGGGGCTTGCTGGGGCAGGAGAGGCTGTGAAAAGAAGATTTATAAGCAAGAAATCAGTGGGGGAAAGCTGGTGTGAGGTAGAAGATAAATTGTCTTTGGGGAATCATCAGGTAAACTGGGATTGAAACCTTAAAGCCTAGGTCTCAGGTAATACTTCTGACTGGAGCAAGCTGTTGTAAGTTTGGTGTGGTTGGCTGGGGAGGACACAGCCTGTAGTGGAAAGCACCTGGCAGCAGAACCACCCTTTGCAGCCTCAGTGGGAATTGCATGTCCTGAATTAGTCACTCTGGGGACACCTCTGTAATGTGTGCTGTGGCCAGGCTCTTCTGATGCTCCATAGCATTTCTGACAAAGGGGTGAAAAAGGACTGTACTTATTTTTCCCCAGAGTTCAGCTGGAGGTGACCTATATTCCAGGGAGATGGTTCTTCACCTCTCTTAATGAATAAGTGTGTGCTGTGCTGGCTCCTGCCATAACAGCTGTCACTACTAGGAGGAAGAGAAGCTGTTTGTGAAGGCAGTGAAGCTGTGTAAATTGTTCAGAGACGAGGGAAGGCACGGGCAGGGAGCTGAGCTTACAGCAGGAGCCAGAAGAATTCCCAAGGCTCAAGGCATGCTCCTGATTTTAGCATTTCTTACACTTCTAGGTAGTGTTTGATTAATGCTTCCAGTCCTGGTGACTGGCAGCAAAACACCCAGCTGGGCAAAATATTAGTGCTGTGATGATGAGGAAGGTAAAAACTGAGTGTTGTGTTTGCTGTGGGGTGCTGGGTCATGAGCAGTATTTATGGCTAAGACCCCCAAATGCTGGCACGTGAGGTGGGAAGGGGCCATTGTGACCTCTTTTTCTTACTAGACACAGGGTTTCTTTGCATGAAGTCTGGTTTGAATCAGCAGCAAGGTTTGAATCTATCAGCAGCCATAGATTTCTTCATTCTCTGTCCTTCCCTGTATGTCTGCAGTTGTGTACTGGCCATATGGCAGCTCCAGCAATTGCTTGGCAGGCAGCTGAATGCTATGAGGACACTTCCACTTCTTTGCCAAATGACTTCACCCTCTGCAGTTTGTGGTTTGGATGCCAGTGGCCTGTAGATCACCTTTAAATAGATGATCAGGCACCAGGTCTGTGTTGTTTTTAGCTCCAGTCTGTAACTTTTTTAGCTCATAGTGTCCTTTGGTCTTTCCTCAAACACTGGACCTCCACCAGAGTGAGACTATCCCTGCCTCCATCAACATCAGCTGTGCAGAGGAGAGTGGGACAGAGCCTTGTGAGTAAACATGTGTGAAGCACCATGAATGAGATCTGGAGTTAGTGGTGATGCTCCCACTCACCTCCTGCCACAGGAAGCTTATCTCCTTCCCAACAAAGAACTTTTCCTCCGTGTGAGTGTAAGGACGATTGATAGACCCTTTTGTTCCCAGCTGACATTTTCTCCTATTATTGAAGTCTGGTGTACATTAACCATGGCATGGGTAGGTTTTGCCTGACCAAAACACAAGAATTGGGACTGCTGGCTAGGCAGTATTGGAAGTTCCTGCAGCTGGATCTAAGTGTTGGACATCAGCACAGAGAAATAACGCAGAAAATCAGTTTTGAGGGCTGTCCCTGGCACCTTCCCAGAGTGCAGGGAGAGCTGGAGACATGCTTTCCTTGTCAGAAGACTGCTAGAGTTCTTGCTTTACTCTCTCTTTATTCTTTAAAATGGACAAAGATCCTTCTCTGCTGCACTCGGTGAAGTCTGGGTGGGGGCCAAGTCCTCCTGTGCATGGCAGAAGCTCAGTGATGCTGGTTGCCTGGTTACAAGGCAGTCTTGCACCCCAGCTCTCCCTCACCTTTAAAATGGGGAGAGGTGGGGAAACAAAGGCTTGGGCACTTAGAGGCAGGAGCTCTAAGTCCACCTGATGCAGCTTGTAAGCTCTCTTTTTCCTTCCTCTGGTTGTTGTTATTTATCACCGTTATTGGTAGGAGCGAAGCGCAGCCCAGCTGCTGGGAGCTGAGATCTCAGAGCTCCCGCAGGGCTGCTCAGAAAACCAACCACAGCGCTGTCTGCCGGGCAAGCATTTTACTCTTCTGAGCCTCCTCCTGCCACTGCTGCTGCTGCTGCTCACAGTACAAGTGCTGACAAGTAGCCTTCCTGGCAGCACAGCATCAGAGCCCAGAAGCTGCCTTCCTGCCGGCTGAGAGCCCTGGAGACCGCTCTGAAGAAGGCAGTAACTGCTGAATATTTAAAACCAAGTGTTTGCCTCTTAAACATGGAAATGCTCTTTGCATGTGGTTCACAGTTCTGCTCTCTGACAGCAGCTGGCCCCATTGTGTGTTATTCCTGTGCTACCTGCACTGCAGGGACTTGCTCCTTTCACAGAATGACAGGGATTGGAAGGGACATCTGGAGATTATCCAGTCTAACCCTCTTGCTAGAGCAGGTTCACTTAGAGCAGGCTGCATCCATGTGGGTTTCAGCGTTACTCCAGAGATGGAGACTCCACCAGCTCTCCAGACAGCCTGGGCCAGTGCTTTATGGACATTCAAGTAAAGGAGTTTCCTTTTCATGTTTAGATGCAGCTTCCCTTGTTCAAGTTCACAGGATCACAGGAAGGCACCCAAAGAGATCATTGAGTCCAACCCCCCTGCCAGAGCAGGACCATACAATCTAGGTCAGGTCATAGAGGAATGCAGGCAGACAGGTCTTGAAAGTCTCCAGAGAAGGAATCTCCACAACCTCTCTGGGGAGACTGTTGCATTGCTCTCTGACCCTTACAGTAAAGAGGTTCCCCCTTGTGTTGAGGTGGAACCTTCTGTGCTGTGGCTTACACCCATTGCTCCTTGTCCTATCACAGGGAGCAAGTGAGAAGAGCCTGTGTCCCCACTCCTGACCCCCATCCCTCAGATATTTATGAACATTGATTAAACCTCTTCTCAGTCTTCTCTTCTCCTGACTAAAAAACCCCAGGTCCCTCAGCCTCTCCTCATCAGTCAGTGCTCCAGTCACCTGATCATCCTTGTAGCCCTTCACTGAACCTTCTCCAGCAGATCCCTGTCCCTTCTAAACTGGGGAGCCTAAAAGTGAATTCAGTACTCAAGATGGGGTCTCACCAGGGCAGAGTAGAGGGGGAGGAGAACCTCCCTTGGTCTGCTGGACACGCTCTCCTAAGGCCCAGGATCCCACTGGCCTTCTTGGCCAGAAGGGCACATTGCTGTCCTGTGGATGTCCACCAGGACTCCCAGGTCCCTCTCCACAGGGCTGCTCTCTAGCAGATCACCTCCCAACCTGTACTGGGGCAGTTTACTATTCCTCTCCAGGTGCAGAACTCTGCACTTGTCCTTGTTGAACCTCATTTGATTTCTCTGTGCCCAGCTCTCCAGTCTGTCCAGGTCTTGATGGATGGCTGCAAATACTTCATCCGTATCAGCCTAGCCACCCAGTTTGGTGTCATCAGCAAACTTTCTGAGCAGACTCTGTCTCTTCCCTCATCAATGTCATTGATGAAGATGTTGAACAGCACCAGACCCAGCACTGATCCTTGGGGGACTCTCCAGCTGGACCTGGCACCACTGATCACCACTCTTTGAACTCCATCTTCTGACCAGCAACTTTTCCTGTCACTGGGCACCACTGAAAACAGACTGGTCCCATCCTTCTGACACCCACTCTTTAAGTATTTAGAAGCATTAATGAGATCCCCTCTCAGTCTTCTCTTCTCCAGGCTCTAAAGCCCCAGGTGCCTCAGCCTTTCTAAATCAGAGAGATGTTACAGTTCCCTAACCATCTTCATAGCCCTTTGCTGTACCTTCTCAAGCAGTTCCCTGTCTTTCTTGATCTGGGAAGCATATGAGGCTTCATTCTTGGCAGGACCCCTTGTTACACCACATATATGGAAACATGTGGGGGAGGGATTTTTGGCAAGGGTTCGGACAAGAGGCAATGGCTTTGAACTGGAAGAGGGCAGATTGAGACTAGAGATTAGGAAGAAATTCTTTCCAGTGAGGGTGGTGAGACACTGGAACAAGTTGCCCAGGGAGATTGTGGATGGTCCCTCCCTGAAGATGTTCAAGACCTAGTTTGATGAGGTTCTGAGCAACCTGGGCTAGTGTAAGGTGTCCCTGCCTATGGAAGGGAGGGTTGGAACTGGATGATCTATAAGGTTCCATCCAACTCAAACCACTCAGGACTGGAATCAGACAACCTGATCTAGTGGAGAATGTTCCTGCTCACTTCAGGGTGGTTGGACTAGATGACCTTTGGAGGTCACTTCCAACCCAAACCATGCTATGATTCTATATCCACTCTCTACTTACTAGGATCTACTAGGACTACTAGGACTGTACTAACTAGGATCAGTCAAAACTGCTTTCTAAGCATCTTTAAACTTGGCTGGTTAATATTGTGATGCTGTGACTTTGGCTGTCAGTGACTTCAGAACACATTGCTGCCTCAAACAGCACTTGGGATCTGTGCCTATTGAGCCCCAGTAAAGTCATGGTTAATTAACCTCCAGATTGGGCCAGTATGTGGATGGGCAATAATGAACCAAGGGCCTCTTGTTGCAAGCTCCTTGTAGACTTGCACTGCAGAAATGCTGTCTGTTGTAAGAACACTTACATTTAGCTTTAATATAAGACAAAAGAGTCTAATGCAGCAATGGGCACCTGAGCATGACCACATGAAAGTCAATGACCTTTCTACCAACCATACTAGGCACTGGGTCTCTTTTCAACTGAACAGCAAAGTAAAGCTCTAAGGGTGAGTTGGGCAGCAGCACACAAAAAGATGAAGAGATTTCAAGGCATCAGAAAATGTCATCTCAGACCTCATGTTTTCAGCTTCTGAAGTACAAAAAAATGTGCAGTTCAGACTTTTTCCTGTCACTCCTGGTTGTGCTGAGGACAAAAAGGGAAAAGCTGGCATGAGCCAATTCCTTCAGATGAGAGCTTTCTGCCACCTACTTTGCAGGAAGAGGTTTAGTGTTTTGCACAGCCCTGGGTAAAATGACCTGGCTATCCAGCCCAGTCAGAGAACATCCTCACTAGATTGGCTAATAATGAAGAAAAGATGAAGAGCTCTCCTAGAAACTGTTCGCTGTTCTTGGCTGATTCTCTCCTGCTCTCCTTTTTCATACCCTTGTCAGCTTGCTGGCAAGAGGCTGAGGCAGCCACAGCCAGCCAGATAAAACAGCAAGCAGCCAGAAATCTCCATCAACTCAGATTCTCTCCAACACTAGTGGACCTTCCTTCCAGTCCCTGTAAAACCATGGAGAAAACTCCTGGGTCTGTGTTCCTCCTCGTTTTGTAGCTATTTCTTTACAACACTCTAATTTTCAAATGCCATTTTACAAGTGTTGATTTCATTCACTATGCCTTCTGTGCTTCCTATTCCTGGCTTTCCTGGACAGTAACCTCCCCACAGAACTCCAGAACATCGAGAGGAAAAATGAAGGGGCAAATGCTTTGAAAATCTTATTTTGAGCTTAGCTGCATTCTTAAGCCTGCATGCCTGGTAAAAGCAAAGAAAACAACCACCACCTTCAACATGATGAAAAATAAATCCCTCTGAGTCTTCAGCATCCTGCCTGACTCACTAATTCCCCAGGGCAGAAAACCAAGCAAGGAGAAGAAAAAAAAAAAAA
>VWZI01000253.1:0-13941 GCA_013396835.1 Psilopogon haemacephalus | reverse complement strand
TTCACCAGACTGCCAGGACTTTTGTAACAACCTCCTCTGCCAGTTCTCTCAGTACCCATGGGTGTCCATTGGGTCCCATTTACTTGACCACTTTCAGGTTCTTCAGGTGATCATGAACCTGATCTTCACTTATGATGGGCAGCTCTTCCTTCCAGTCCTTGCCATTATCTTCCATGACTCCAGGAGTGTGGCTGGAGGCCTTTGCAGTGAAGGCTGAGGTAAAGAAGTCATTGAGAACCTGAGCCTTTTCTATGTCACTTGTGACCATTTCACCTGTTTCCTTTCTGAGGGGCCCCACACCTTCCCTACTCTTCTTTTTACCATTATTATACCTGTAGAAATTCTTGGTGTTCCCTTTGACCTCCCTGGCTAGATTCAATTCAAACTGTGCTTTGGCTTTCCTAATCAGATCTCTGGCTGCCCAGGCAGCTTCCTTATATCCCCCCCATTCTAGCTGTCCTTTCTTCTACTCCTTCTAGAGTCTCTTTTTGCTTGACAGCATGTCCAGAAGCTCCTTGCTCAGCCAGGCAGGCCTCCTGGCATTCTTCCCTGCTTTCCTCTTTGTTGGTATTCATTGCTCCTGGACACAGAGGAGGTGATCCTTGAATACTGAACAGCTGTCCTGGGCCCCTCTTCCCTCTAGGGCTTTGTCCCATGATACTTTGGCCAGCAGATCCCTGAAACAATCAAAGTCTGCACACCTAAAGTCTAGGGTCATAAGCTTAGAAAATGTCCTCCTGGTTGCCCTGAGGATCTTAAATTCCACTGCTTCATGGTCACTGCAGCCAAGGTTGTCCCTGAGCCTCACGCTGGTCACCAGCTCTTCCCTGTTGGTGAGAACAAGGTCCAGGATAGCACCTTCTCTTGTTAGTTCCTCTACCATTTGGAGGAGGAAGTTGTCGTCTATGCAATGCAGGAACATCCTGGCTTGCTGATGCCTTACTGTGTTGTACCTC
Source organism: Psilopogon haemacephalus (assembly GCA_013396835.1). Taxonomy (NCBI): domain Eukaryota; kingdom Metazoa; phylum Chordata; class Aves; order Piciformes; family Megalaimidae; genus Psilopogon; species Psilopogon haemacephalus. Next base: position 12,985 of record VWZI01000253.1, on the reverse strand, counting down.
CAGCAGATGTCAGGGTGGTTGAAATCCCCCATGAGCACCAGGGCTTGTGGCCTGGAGGCCACTTCTATTTGCCTGTGCAGGTCCTCATCTGTTTGGTTCTGCTTGTCAGGTGGCCTGTAGCAGACCCTTACAGTAACATCACCCTCCCCTGTCTTCCCTTTAATTTTAACCCATGCACTCTCAACCACCTCATCATCCTTCCCCAGGTGGAGCTTCACTGATTCTAGCTGGTTACTGATATAGGGAGCAACACCTCCTTCTCTCCTTCCCTGCCTGTCCTTCCTAAAGAGCTTGTACCCATCTATCCCTACATTCCACTCGTGGGAATCATCCCACCAAGTTTCAGCAGTAGCCACTATGTCATGGCAACCCTGGGACACAGTGGCCCTTAGTTCATCCTGTTTGTTAACCAAACTTTGTGAATTTGCATAGAGACACTTCAGCTGGGCTGTCCCTGTCCTCCTTGTGTGCCAATTCCCTTTGATTTCCTCAGATTGTCCTGGTGCATCATCCCTGGCTTGCCTCAAGGCAGCGAGTTGAGTGCCCTCAGTAACTCTCAGTCCCTCTGCCTCCGGTGAGCTGCCCCACAGTTTGTCACCAGCCAGCAGGAGACTGTTAACCCCTTCCCCCTTCAAATCTAGTTTAAAGCCCTATCAGTGAGCCCTGCCAATTCCTGCCCCAGGATCCTTTTCCCCCTCTGGGACCAGTGCCTATCATTAGTTATTTGCAGCTCTGGTGCCTTGTAAACTAAGCCATGATTGTAGAATCCAAATCCCTGTTGATGACACCAGTCCCGGAGCCATGAATTGAGCTGTTGGCTCTTCCTAAATGTTCCCTTGTCCATCGCTGATAGAGGGATGGAGAACACAACCTGAGCTCCTGATCCCTTTAGCAGTTGCCCTAAGGTCCTGAAGTCTCTTTTAATTGATTGTGAGCCCCTCTTTCTTGCATTGTCCCTACGCACGTGAAAGACCAGAAGTGGGTAGTAGTCTGAAGGACTCAGGAGGTTGGGAATTTTACCTACAATGTCCCTTACCTGAGCACCAGGGAGGCAGCAGACCTCTCTATGAAGTGGGCTTGGTCTGTTCTTCAGCCTTCTGTAACCATCTTCCAGCAGCATGCTCTGAACTTCCACTCTGGTGGTGAAGCTGTCCTTCATCCACAACATCATCAGCTGGGCCAGTTCAGTTGTAGCTTAGCAGATGCCTTCAGAGCTTTACAGCCAAGATAGGTCCACTGGCTGTAGATGGGAAGCCACTGTTGCTCATCATTCAGAGAGGGAGGTGGTCCACAGCCACAGAGGATGGACTTTAAATGGGTGAAGGATTAATGCAAAGCAAAGGGGCTATGAATATTCATGGTATGGTTTATATTGCAATGGCTTCAGCCACCTTGAAAGTCTTTGTTCTTTTCCCACCATCGACAAGCCACAGACTTTTCCTCAAAGAACCCTTAATGAGAGGCAGTTTTGCAAAGGCACATTCACAGATGTTCGTGGCAAACAGATGTTGAACGCACCTCCTCCTGAAATCAGCAGGAGATGCTGGCAGTTAACAAGCAGGGGTGGACTCAGATGACTTCTTTGGTTGCTCACCGAGAAGCTGTGAGTGTTTCAGGATGATTTGTGAAGGATGAGTGAGTGAATTACAGTGCTGAGCAGCCCTCTGAATGTGAGACCCTGATGGCACAGGGCTATGAGGCATCCCCACAGGCAGTGTGCAATGCTGGTGGCAAAACCACTTAGGAGAGGGTGACCTGAGACATCAAGAGTCAAACCAGCACATTGCAGTGTCTGCAGTGCCACCTCACTTTTGCCTGGCCAGAGACTCTTGTTGTGTGGGCAGGAATGGAAGTTTACTGATGAAACTCAGCTATGTTTTTGTATTTGCAGGGGACCAAGAGGAAGGCTGGGGAGGAACTGCTTAGAAGGGTTTGTGGGATAGAATGAGGGCAATGGTTTGAAACTGGAGCAGGGGAGATTTAGGTTGGACATCGGAAGGAAGTTCTGCACAATGAGAGTGGTGGAACACTGGAACAGGTTGCCCAGAGATGTGGTTGAGGCCTCATCCCTGAAGACATTCAAACTCAGGCTTGATGGGGCCCTGAGCAACCTGATCTAGTGGGGAGATGTCCCTGCTTACTGTAGGGAGGTTGGATGAGATGACCTTTGAGGGTCCTTTCCAGCCTGATTCATTCTGTCAATGTCTGAAACCACAACCTTGAGCTCCGGGGTGGTGGTAGTCTGCACCCAGGTCCCTCTGCCCGCACTCAGGTCTCTTCCTGCACCAGCTTATCTGTCAGCTTGGTGGCTTTACTGCTGCTCTCTGTCACCACTTCCCAGGCAGTGACAATGAGGCAGAGAGAGAGGAAATAGTTTGGTCAACATGGCATGGGAGCTGACTGGAAGGAGGTGGGACAGCACCCAGCATCTCAGCCTAGCATCTCTGTCTAATGGCTGGGCTGAGCTTCCCAAAGGTGCATTCCACCTCCTTTCCTCTGCCTTTTCTGTTTTCCTGGTAAATGAGCTGTGAAGTCACAGCAGAATAAAGTTTGTCCAAGGCTCCTATCAAAGGCTGAAGCTGCAGCTGGTGTCCATCTAGTTCTGTGGTGGTATGAAGTGGGTGTGCAAGGGGACTCTAGATTTCCATGTGGTCTGTGGGCCTTCCAAACATCCCCAAAGGTGAGAGAGCTTCTGAGGGATTGGTTCCATGGCTGGGTGGTAAAAGCTCTTTATTGGTGCTAATGTACACTAAATTATGGAGGCAATTAGTCCGAGCATATTCATCAGGATGGTGTCTTTTAATAAATTGTGTATTTAACATGATTGCCTTTTATTGACTTCTGCAGTAATTGCATCTGTTCCTCCTGCAGGACAAGCTTGGCTAGAAGGAGATTCATGTGACACACAGACAATTAAGGACTAGAACAGGCACTGTGCTTCACACCCCAGGGTTTGTGAAGGTGAGTCTGGTTTACCACTCCTGTAGCTCTACCAAGACTGGTTAGGTGTAGCTGTGGTGTACAGGAGAAATCTGTTCCAGTATTTCACCACTCTCGTACAGAACTTCCTCCTGATTTCCAACCTACATCTCCCCTGCTCCAGCTTCAAACCATTGTTCCTCGTCCTATCACTACAGGCCCTTCTGAACAGTCCCTCCCCAGCCTTCCTGCAGGTCCCTTCCAGATATTGAAATGTAGTTATGAGGTCTCGCTGAAATGTAGTCATGAGGTCTTCTCATATTGAAATGTAGTTATGGGGCTGCCTTTACTCCAGGCTGAACAGCCCCAATTCTTTCAGCCTGCCTTCACAGCAGAGGTGCTCCAGCCCTCTGATCACCTTTGTGGCCACCTCTGGACCTAATCCATCAGGTCTATGTCTCTCTTGTGTTGGGGGGATCCCAGAAGTGGACACAGCACTTCAGGTGCTCTGGTCTTACCAGAGCAGAGCGGAGTGGCAGAATCACCTCTGTCCATCTCTGGCCATGCTGCTTTTGCTGCAGCCCAGGCTGCCATTGGCCTTCTGGGCTGCAAGTGCCCATTGCTGGCTCATGTCCTGCTTCTCATCCACCGGCATCCCCAAGTCCTTTTCTGCAGGGCTGCTCTCAATATTGTCATCTTCCAGCCTGTATTGATATTGAGGGTTGCCCCTACCTAGATGCAGGACCTTGCATTTTGCTTTATTGATGCTTCTCAGTCCACCTCTCCAGCCTGTGCAGGTCCCTTTCAATGCCATCCCATCCTGTACATCAGTCTTATCAACTGCACATGGTCCTGAACACCCTGCTCTAGCTTTGAAGTTCTATCAAACTCTGGACTTGGTCTAAGTTGAAAGCAGTGAGTGTTTAAACTCGCCAACATCCAGAGGTCCTGTCTGACCTCACTGCTTCAGTGCCTCCATCTCCAAGGCAAATTCAGCGTGAAAGAGACAGAATCATGGAATCACAGAGTCTGGGCTGGAAGGGACCTCCAAAAGTCATCTGGTCCCACACTCTCTGCAGTCAGCAGGAACATCCTCCACTAGATCAGGTTGCCCAGAGCCCTGCTGAGCCTCATCTTGAATATCTCCAGGGATGGGGCCTCAATCACCTCACTGGGCAACCTGTGCGGTGTTCCACAACCCTCATGGTGCAGAACTTGTTCCTGACATCCAATATGGGGCAGATATGGGGTAGAGGGAAGTGTTAGTGGTAGCAAAAAGAGAACTTGGGAAGCAGTTTTTGGGAGTGTGATTGAGCAAGAACCCATAGGTATGAGAAGTTCAAGGTAGCTGTAAGGCTGACAGAGCAGACCCCAGAAGGGAGGGGAGCAGTGATGGCTGGAGGACACAAAAAATGCAATGCCTTGAGAAAGCAGACTGCTGTGACAGCAGCTAAGGTAAGTTTTCTAGCTGGGCACTTTTTAGCTTTTTGCAAGATGAAGTTCTTATTAATGAGGAAGGGAGTGGGGGAAGGCACGTGGAATAATCTGCCTAAGGAGCAGCTGAACATTTCTAGCCGCGTTTGAGACAGGACCAAGGGTTTCTCGTTTGTCTCACAGGTCTGAGATGGGACAAGCCAGCATCTGCCAGCCCCTGGTCTTCTGCGGTCCTGACTGTTAATGTTTGCTTAGCATTAAATGTCTCCTGCAGAGGAGAATTTAATCTGTCACAAATGTTGGGCCTGGAGGAGGGCAGAGAAGGTCTTTTGTGAAATGAGATCAAGGTGTGCATGCTCAGTTTTCAGTAAGGGTCTAGGAAGAGTAGCAGAAATTTGCCCTGTTTTTTGTATCTGTGACTTCAAAAGGAAAGTGGAAGGAAAAAGGAGCTCTGTGGATCAGGATTGCCCTTTCAGGGCAGTTATTTTCACAGAATCGCAGAAACACTCAGGTTGGAAAAGACTCAGGATCACCAATTCCAGAACCCTACTCTACAAAGCTTGCTCTAAACCATATCCCCAAGCACCACATCCAAATTACTTTTAAACACATCCAGGGTTGGTGACTCCACCACCTCCCTGGCAGCACATTCCAATGTCTGACCACTCTTGCTGGGAAAAAAAAAAAATTCCAGTCCAGTATAAATCTACCCTCGTGCAGCTTGAGGCCATTTGCTCCTGTTCTGTCACTAATTACCTGTGAGAAGAGACCAGCCCCAGCCTCTCCACAACCTCCTTTCTGGTAGCTGTAGACAGCCATGAGGTCTTCCCTCAGCCTCCTCTTTTTCATACTAACCAGCCTCCTTCAGCAACTCCTTCCATTCCTCTTCATAAGATTTATTCTCCAGGCCCTTTTCCAGCTTTGTTGCCCTCCTCTGCAGCTTGTCAACAAGGATTTAAGATGCCTTCAGCCTATTAGCAAGGCAGAACTGGTTTCATAACGATGTTATTTGTAAGTAAGTGATGCTCTTTGCATTGTTTGGAAAGATACTCTTTAAAGTCCTGAGCACTTCTTCATTTAGGAACCTGGTGGTAACTTATCTCCTGTGCTTGAGCTCTGCCATGAAAGATTTAAATGCTATATAAGAGTTCAGATCACACCTTTAGACCTGGAAGAATGCAAAAAACACCTAGCAGCCATTATTAACTCATGCTAGCTCCTGTGCTGTGTTGCCTTGTTCAGGTGAGAAATGAGCTCTTCTGTCTAATGAACTCCACAGGGTCTTGTGGGAACACAAATGGAGATAGGATGGTGCCACTCCAATTAAAAATGAGTGTGCTGAGGATGTGCTGGTGTTTTGCAGGAACAATTGGATCAAGGAGCCTTGAAGACCATGGAGGGAGACTGTCTGAGCTGCATGAAGTACCTGATGTTTCTTTTCAATTTCTTTATATTTGTAAGTATTTAGAATCCTCTTTCTCTCCTGCATCCCTATGCTCTCAGCACCCTGCTGCATCCCCAGCAGGAGAGGCTGTAATTTGGTGAAGCTGCCATGATACAGAATATCCCCACAGCTCTGCTCTGGCAATCACCCAGGAGTCTGTGGCATCCATATCCCCTCAGCTCTGCTCTGGCAATTGCTATGGGGTCTGCAGTATCCATATCCCCTCAGCTCTGCACTGGCAATCACCCAGGGGTTTGCAGCATCCATATCCCCTCAGCTCTGCACTGGCAGTCACCCAGGAGTCTACAGTATCCATATCCCCTCAGCTCTGCACTGGCAATTGCCATGGGGTCTGCAGCATCCATATCCCCTCAGCTCTACACTGGCAATCACCCAGGGGTTTGCAGCATCCATATCCCCTCAGCTCTGCACTGGCAGCCACCCAGGAGTCTACAGTATCCATATCCCTTCAGCTCTGCTCTGGCAATTGCCATGGGGTCTGCAGCATCCGTATCCCCTCAGCTCTGCACTGGCAATCACCCAGGGGTTTGCAGCATCCATATCCCCTCAGCTCTGCACTGGCAATAACCCAGAGTCTGCAGAACCCAGAGATGCGCAGGCATGTAGCAAGCCAGCACAAAGAGTCCTGTTGTCTAAGTCACTCCTGTCCCTGGCAAGGCAAAGCTGAAACTAAGTTGGAACTAGATGATCCCTGAGGTCACTTCCAGCCCTGACAATTCTGATTCTATGATTCTGGCTGAATCACAGATTCACAAAATCACAGAACATTAGAGGTTGGAAGGGGCCTTCAGAGATCATCGAGTCCAGCCCCTGCCAAGGCAGGATACCTTAGGATAGTTCACAGAGGAATACATCCAAGTGGTTTTGAAAGTCTCCAGAGAAGGAGACTCCATAACCTCTCTGGACAGCCTGTTCCAGGGCTCTGGCAGCCTCACTAGAGAAGTTTCTCCTCATGTTGAGGCAAAACCTTCTCTGTTCCAGTTTGTAGCTGTTGCTCCTTGTCTTATTGCTGCTGACTACCAAAAAGAGGTATTTGGGCACATTGATCAGATCTCCTCTCAGTCTTCTCTTCTCCAGACAGCCCCAGAGCTGTCAGTCTCTCTCCACAGGGGAGATGCTCAAGTCCCCCAGTCCTCCTTGTGGCTTTCCACTGGACTCTCTCCAGCAGGTCTCCCTGTGTCTCCTGAACTGGAGCCCAAAACTGGAGACAGTATTGCAGGTGTGGTCTCACTAGGGCAGAGTAGAGGGGGAGAAGAACCTCCCTAGCCCTGATGGCTACACTTTTCCTGATGCCCCCTAGGCTGCCATTGGCTCTTTTGGCCCCAAGGGCACATTGCTGCCCTATGCAGAACTTGCTGCCCACCAGCACTCCAAGGTCATTCTCCAGAGTTATTTTCCAGCCCTGGGTGCCTCAGTGAGGCTCTCATGAGGACAGACAACCATTTCATATACTCCAAGATCAAACTATTTGGTACGTGGCTTCATCTCACCACAACTACAAGGAAGCTGGAGAAAGGCTGTTTCTAAGGGCTTGTGTTGATGGGATGAGAGGCAATTGTTTGAAACTAGAGCAGGGTAGGTTTAGGTTGGACATGAGGAGGAAGTTCTGCACAGTGAGGGTGCTGAGACACTGAGTCAGCTTGCCCACAGAGGTGGTGGAGCCTGCATTACTGGAGAAATTGGAGATCAGACTTGATGGAGACCTGAGCAACCTGTTCTATCTGGAGGTATTCCTGCTGACTGAAGGTTAGACAAGATGCCCTTGGAGTGTCTCTTCCAACTTGTGCATTCTGTGATTTTCTTGCCAGGTGTTCTGAATAATGCTGTAGCTCCTATCTTCAGTGGGAAGGATGTGAGCACCCAGCCACCCTGCCCTCTGCAGCCAGGGCTTGGTTCACGTGCACCCTGTCTCTGGGATGTCCCCTCCAGAGGAGGCAGCAGCTCAACAGAGTCTGTCAGCATGAAGGGGAGAGTAAACAGTTGGTAGAGTGAACTGCCAAGAAAGAAAGATGCTCTTGCTGTAAATGGTACATTTAGTGAGCAGGAGCTCTTACAAGTAGGCTGTCACCTGCCTTGTGGGGAACGTATGGCACAGAGACAAATAAGGTCTTCAACCTTTGATCAAAGGATGGCTGTGAATACATTTTTTTTGACAGCAGTTGGTTTATGCTGACCTGTCTCCCTCTCTCTCCTCTCCTTGTGCTGTGACAGCTGGGAGGAGCATGCCTGCTGGGAGTTGGGATCTGGGTCATCGTGGATCCCACAGGATTTCGGGAGATAGTGGCTGCCAACCCCCTGCTCTTCACGGGAGCATACATCATGCTGGCCATGGGGGCAATGCTCTTCCTGCTGGGCTTCCTCGGCTGCTGCGGTGCCATCCGTGAGAACAAATGCCTCCTGCTCGTTGTAAGTGTCCTCACCAACCTTCCCTTGGCCTCTGGGTGCTTCCCAAGGATGGGCATGGCTGAAGAGATGATGTTCTGATAGGGATACAAAGAATTTGTTTTTCCCCTACTGAAGGTTTGAGCCCAATGGAGTCTGGGAGTGTACTCTGACCTTCTTAAGCTTTGTTTCAAGATGGTCCTGGTTTTTGTTTGTTTTTTCTTTTTTTTTTATTTCCATAAAGTGATCAGAAATGGTCCTTTCTTGGCCACCCAAACCTCACTGCTCCATTGGTGGATGCATTCCTTGGTGCTTCATAACAAAGCAGAGAGAAGATGTAGAGCAAAGATGTCAGCAGAAGTGTCCAGCTCAGCATTTGTTGCAGGTCTTGGTAGCAGCTCGTTCCCTCCTGCTGCTGCTCTGCTCCAAAACTAAAGTAGCTTTGTCATCTTTGGGTTAAACTTCAGCCTGTGTGGTCATCAAGTGCTATTTACAACGAGTTATCCACTCACATTAAGTCACTTTTGACCTCCACTGTAAGTTCCCAGCAAAGCGGTGGAGTCACCATCCCTGAAGGTGTTCATGTGTGGACATGGCACTGTAGGACATGGTTTAGTAGGCATGGGTGGTGTTGTGTTGATGGTTGCACCTGATGATCTTAGAGGTCTTTTCCAACCTTAATGGTTCTCTGATTCTGGTGCTGCAACTTTTCTGCCTTACCATTACCAATTAGGTACTGAAAGACAAAAGTCATGCATTTTCTTTTTCATTTTTGTCAAACGTGGCCTTTTGCTTCTCCCTCTGGGTCTGTTGAGGCTTTGGTGTTGGGTTTGGGTTTTTTTTTTTTTTGGGGGGGGGAGGGTGAGGTTTAATTGCTTTTAAAATCTTGCAGTGTTTTGGTGTGATTGTACCTCACAGCTGCTTCGTGCTGCTAAAATAAGCTCATCTCTAACCTTAAACAGAAGAGCAAAGTCCTCTTGCTTGAATGCAAACCCGTGATTTTTTCCCTAGAGATGATCATGGTTTCATTGAGAGAAATCCTCTGTGGCCCTTGGCTCACCCTTTGAATTCACAACCTGCAAACAAGAGCCCTTCTCTGGAAACCATTACGGGTTTGATTTCTAGTGCCTGGCCCCAGAAGTAAATCAGAAACTCAAACCTATCCCTTGTGAGGTCATGGAGATCTGCCCGGAGCAACCTCATAAAATGCAAAGGATCAAACTCAATAAGCCTGAGGTGACTTCAAAGCCTGCCCCTCTCGGACTGAGCACCTAGAAGTTATGTTTGATGAGAAATATTGATTGCAAGTGAATGAGGAGAGTTAATATTTCCATTTCAGACCGGGTCTGCTGCATACAGCTTGAGCACTTGGCTGGAGCTTTGGGCCAGGCTCTCTCCTGATTTACCATCACAGAGCTACACCAGGGTTTGAGTGTTCCTCCTGGTGTTTTAGTCATAGCCCAGTGCATTCAATTTTGTAGTTATTACTTTTCTGACTCTTAGAAGTAGTTCTGAGCCCTGCTGCTTTATTTTCTTTCCTTTTATTATCATTTTATTTTATACTTGGAATGTGAGAAATATATGAGCTGGAAGTAATGCCCTAGACTAGGAGAAGCTCTGCAAATCATTACTGGATGAGGAATTAGTGTCCCACTTTGATCAGGTCTTCCAGGCCTCTTGGTATCAAAGCCAGCTCTGATATCAAAGTCAGCTCTGATAAACCACCTGCTAGCAGTGAGGCACCTGGGTGAGGATCTTTGCTGATACCAAGTGAGGAGAGAGACAGCTTGCTGATTTCTGCCACACCAGCTGGTGTTAAAATGCGCCTATGCAACCACAAGCCTGGTGGGACTAAGCTGAGGGCCCTGAGAAGGCAAATCCTTCATGAGCAAGGTGTTCCCAAGCAGAGAGTTTGGCAACACCTTGTGAAAGCGTTGTTAGGCTTCAGGATGGTGGTACCTGGGGAGGAGATGATAGATAAAATCAAATCCACTGCCAAGGTCACTGAAGAATTGATGAGGCAGAGAGCTGCCTGAGTGAGATTTCACAGCCATGCATAATGTATGGCTGAAGCTTTTAGTCCAAATGTAAGCAGGAATTAGAAGGGACAGAGATGCACAACTGCAGGTCCTCTAAGTTCATAGAACCATAGAATGGTTTAGGCTGGAAGTGACCTCAAAGCTCATCCAGTTCCAACCCCCCTGTGCCATAGGCAGGGACACCTCCCACTACAACAGGTCACTCAAGGCCTCATCCAACCTGGCCTTGAACACCTTCAGGGAGGGAGCAGCCACAACCTCCCTGGGCAACCTGTGCCAGTGTCTCACCACCCTCACTGTAAAGAACTGCCTCCTAACATCCAGTTTCAATCTCCCATCTGCCAGTTTAAACCCATTCCCCCTCATCCTGTCATTACAAGACCTTGTAAATAGTCCCTTCCCATCCTCCTGTAGGCCCCCTTCAGATACTGGAAGGTTATTATAAGGTCTCCTCAAGCCTTCTATTCTCCAGGCTGAAAAGCCCCAACTCTCTCAGCCTGTCCTCATAGCAGAGCTTCTGCAGCCCTCTGAGCATCTTCCTGGCTTCCTGTGGACTGGCTCTAACAGTTCCATGTCCTTCTTGTGTTTGCAAGGACTTTTACTTTTCACTAAGCCACTTGTCTTTTGGTCAAAACCCATCACCATGGAACCAAATGTGTTAAGCACAAGGGTGTGAAGTGCTTCCAGATTCCTCCAGCATTTCGACTTGGCTCACAAAAAGCAACAAACATTGGTCTGCAAATCAGACACTGAATAATTTCTGGGTTGTGCTAAAGACTCTCTGCCTGCAAAAGGGTGCCATGAAAGTCAGAATCCAAAGTTCTGTGGAGCATCCAACACTGCACCATGGGACTGAATTTGACTCTGCAAGACAAATAATCTGTGTCAGCTTTGTCTGGCTTAGGTCTGAGTACAGGCATCCTGGCTTGGGCTCTTATAAAACAGATGCTGCGGGCCCTGAAACTCCTCAGCATGAAAACATGGATCCTTTTGGTTAAAGAATGGTTAGAGGATTGGAGATGAGGATAGGCTGAGAGACCTGCAGCTGTGAGGGAACAGCTGGAGTGCTGGGGCCAGTTCTGGACTCCCCAGTTGAAGAAAATCAAGGAAGTACTGGAGAGAGTCCAGCAGAGACTACAAAGATGCTGAGAGGCCTGGAGCATCTCTGTGAGGAGGAAAGGCTGAGAGCCCTGGGGCTGTTGAGCCTGCAGAAGAGCAGCTCTGGAGGGGATCTGGGGGATACTCAGGAGAACCTAAACTTTATGTGGGAGGCCAGGCTCTTCACTGGTGCTTAGCCACAGGACAAGGAGCAGTGGGCACAAAGTAAAACCCAGGAGGTTCCATCTGAACATAAGAAGAAAATTCTTTGTTGTGAGGGTGCTGGAGCCCTGGAGCAGGCTGCCCAGAGAGGTTGTGGAGTCACCTTCTCTGGAGAGATTCCAAACCCATTGTAATCCTGGGCAAGCTGCTGTGGGTGCTCCTGTTTTAGCAGGGTGGTTGAGCTGAATGATCCACAGAGGTCCCTTCCAAATCCACCATACTGCATGAAGGGCAGTTTTTTTTTAGCATAATCACTGAAACTGAAATGGTAGGTGTGAGATGTGACAAAAGAACATGAAATGTTTGTTTGAGGACAATTTGCATAAACCATCAACAGGACCTGAGCTGGGATTTTTGAACAATATTCAAGCCCCGCTTCTCAGCATATTCCCTTTGGATGTGAAGGGTGCCCATGGTCAAGTGCTGGGTCTCAAGCATCAAAGAATCACAGAATAAAAGAACTTTAGAGGTTGGGAGGGACCTCCAGAGATCATCGAGTCCAGCTCCCTGCCAAGGCAGGATACCCTAGGGTAGTTCACACAGAAACACATCCCGGTGGGTTTGGAAATTCTCCAGAGAAGGAAACTCCATAACCTCTCTGGACAGCCTGTTCCAGGGCTCTGGCACCCTCACTGTAGAGAAGTTTCTCCTCATGTTGAGGCAAAACCTCTGTTCCAGTTTGTAGCTGTTGCTCCTTGCCTTATTGCTGCTGACCACTGAAAAGAGATTTGCCCCATCCACTTGACACCCACCCCTCAGATATTTGGGCACATTGATCAGATCTCCTCTCAGTCTTCTCTTCTCCAGACTGAACAGCCTCAGGTTTCTCAGTCTCTCTCCACAGGGAAGATGCTCAAGTCCCCCAGTCATCCTCATGGCTCTCCACTGGACTCTCTCTCCAGCAGGTCTCCCTGTCTCTCCTGAACTGGAGCCCAAAGCTGGACACAGTATTGCAGGTGTGGTCCTACCAGGGCAGAGTAGAGGGGGAGAAGAACCACCCTAGCCCTGCTGGCCACACTTTTCCTGATGCCTCCCAGGCTGTCGTTGGCTCTCTTGGCCACAAGGGCACATTGCTGGCCAATGCAGAGCTTGCTGCCCACCAGCACTCCAAGGTCTTTCTCCACAGAGCTGCTTTCCAGCAGGGCAGTCCCCAGCCTGTACTGGTGCCTGTTGTTATTCCTCCCCAGATGCAGGACCCTGCAGTTTTTCTTATTGAACTCCATGTGTTCAGCCTTCACCCAGCACTCAGCCTGTCGAGATCCAGTTGTATGGCAGCACAGCCTGAGGGCTGTCAGCCACCTCCCCAGTTTTTTGTCATCAGGTTGAGGGTAAACTCTACACCCTCATCCAAGGCATTGATAAAGATATTGAACAAAATTGGACCCTGTCCCGGCATAGAATGACGGAGCACCCCAGAAATTAATCC
>VWZI01000252.1:293121-303785 GCA_013396835.1 Psilopogon haemacephalus | reverse complement strand
AAAAAAAAAAAAAAAAAAAAAGCCTTTTTAAAATCAATGCCAGCTAGCAAGGGCTCCTTTCCAAATGAACGTGGTCAGATTTGTCTAAGGAAGTTAATTCGTCCTCCACTGGACACCCTATTAGCACCTTCAGGTTTTGCTGTTGGTGTTTTGGCTTGGCCCCTCAGGTGGCATGCATCACTGTCATTCCACTGAGGTCCACATGCCTGTGACAACTCACATCTGGGCCATGCTTTTGGAAACCATCTTCTAAAGCTTCAGAGATTTTTCTCATCACGCCTCACTACATTTTTCTTCCTTGGTTTTTCAAGGATTGGTTGAAACAAAATGCAAGGTCCGGGAAGAGAGCCTGAATTGAACTCCTTTCTATACGTGCAGAAAGCCAATGGAAATTACTTGGGAGGCACTACACGTGGAAAACATTTCCAGGAGAAATCTGGATATCGAATTTTCTGCAAGGAAAATTATTCTTCTGTGCAATGGAGATTGTTAACAAACTTGAGGCAGGAGCCTTTGAGTTTTGGAGGTTTTTTTTTGTGTGTGTATACTTTGACAACAATATCAGCCCCTTCCTTCTGATGAGTTTTCTCCAGGACAGACCTCTGACAAGATGAGAGTCAGGCAGCAGTGTGTGAACCTCACATCAACATTAGACTACTGCAATGAAAGAGAAAAATCTTTGTATTGCAGAACACAGATTTGCTTGCCCCAAGTAGGTGGAATTTTTTTTTTCTTTTCTTTCTTCTTTCTTTTTTTTTTTTTAATTTAACACATCATTAATCAAAACATTGTCATGCTATTAAAAAAAAAAAAACCAACAAACATTCCTTTCCTCTTTTCCCATTTGAAAATATGTCTAGACAAGAAATCAAAGAAGATTGTAACTTTTGGAAGCCAGTTCCTGACTTGTCCTAAGAAGTACTCTCATAAATGCACATCTGCTTCATTCTTTAACGAGTTGGGAAGCAGAGGAATAGTAAAGGCATCACGAGGTTGAAACCAAGCAAGGATTCCTGCTTTCTTAGGATTTAGAGTTGAAGTGTTAAAACTGGCTGACATGAGAACCTCCTTGCCATTGCTTATTATAGCATCACAGGAAATGCAGGAGAGGGATGGAGCTGGTGCAGTTATGGGGTTTTATGTCACCAAACGGGATGAGGGTTTGGCACACTTCATTTTCACTGAGTAGCAGATCTGGAGTTGATTCAACAGGAAGGTGCAAGCCTCAGAGCATCAATACTCTTCAGGTATGCCTTGAGCATTGGAAGTGTAAGATGCATTTGCTGAGGAGTCACTTGGATAAGGCTCAGACAAGCTGTGACCGAGCTGCACCTGTCTGGCAGCCACTCAGACAACAAGGTGCTTGGCTGCTTTTGATAAATGTCTATAAATCCATTTTCTCTCCTGCTGAATTCATCTGAAGCATGCTAAGTAGATCACTTTTGAGTTAATTATTTACAGACCATTTGTTTGCCTGTCTAGAACAAGTTCTTACAGCAATCTAATTTGTGTGTATTTTAAGCTGTAAAAAAAAAAAAAAAAATTATGACACTGATAAGAGTTTTCATTAAAACAATTTGCTTAAACAACATAGAGAAGTTGTACAAGTTGGGCTGTGTTTTTATTGCAGTGAATTATTTCCACTCCTATGATTTTTTTTTTTCTTTTTAATTTTTTTTTTCAGTCCTATCAACTTCTTGCAAGGGACAAACCAGGCATAAAAGAACTGACAAAATATTTTACAATAAAAAGAAGTTTAATAAAAAACCAAAAGACACATGCCAGGAGTCATGATAGATGTCACTCTGTGCCATGACCCTCCCCTTGCTCCAAGAAAGATGTCATGGAAACATAGAATGGTTTAGGTTGGAAGGGACCTCAAAGCTCAGCCAGTTCCAACCCCCCTGTGCCATAGGCAGGGACACCTCCCACTAGAACAGGTCACTCAAGACCTCATCCAGCCTGGTTCTGAACACCTCCAAAGAGGTTGTGGAGCACAGAATCACCAAACATGGTGTTCCCTGGGCAACCTGTGCCAGTGTCTCACCACCCTCACTGCAAACAACTTCCTCCTAACATCCACTTTCAATCTCCCCTCTGCCAGGTCAAACCCATTCTTCCTTGTCCTGTCATCAGGACCATGTCCATGTCAATAGTCCTTCCCCAGCCCTCCTGTAGCTCCCTTCAGATCCTGCAAGGCCACTCCAAGGTCTCCTGGAAGCTTTCTCTTCTGCAGGCTGCAGAGCCCCAACTCTCTGTGCCTGTGCTCAGAGCAGAGCTGCTGCAGCCCTCTCAGCTGCATCTTGGTGGCCTCCTCTGCACTGGCTCCATGCCCCTCACCAGCTGATGACAGTAGCTAGCAAGGTGCTGGAACACAGGGTTAAATCATCAAATTTTAAATGCTGAAAAGTGAGAGGACCCAGCAGGCAGATTTGTCAAAGGCTTATCAACTTAGATTACTTCCATTTCCTTCTTTGAAAAGGAGTGACCCACCAGATGAGGAAGCTAGAGGAGATGTGAGCTAAGTTAATAACTTCAGTAGAGCCTTTTGTTACTCACTTTGGATATTCCACGAGGAAACTTGAAACATATGGGCCTAGAATAAATCCCTGCAAGAGATATGTGAAGCTGATGTAAGGAAGGACTTGGAGACAATCATCAGTAAGCCAAGGCAAGCTAGGAAGGCCCCTAGGAGGTAGCTGAACAGCATGTGTGAGGAAATGCCTGTGTGGAGAAAAATATGACACAAACATTTTCTTATCATTTGATAAAGAGTTTTGACAATACGGAAGATGCTGAAGCATTTTTTTTCCCCCCATGGCTTTCCAGGTTAAACATTCTGCTGAAGAAATGCTGAAATAGTTGCAGCAGCATTTGCTGAAGTAGCTTTCATGTTTGAAAAACTGACATAAGAGATTATAAATTGTTTAAATCACATTGTGCTGCCTTTCTGCCATCCAAAACCTAAGCTTTCCCCACCCCAGACTTTAAAGCTGCAAAGCAGAGTTACAGTTAGAAGCAGCAAACAAATCCCAAGCTCTGTGGAGTTTTGCCCCAGATTGAACCTTTTCAAAGTTAGATTCTTTAGAACCTTTTCAAAGTTGTCTGAATTTCAACTCTCTGTTTGCTATGGGTACCTTGTGGAAGCCTACACCTCTACATGGTGGGGAAACTCCTCTTCCCTCTTTAGAAAACAAAATAAATTATCTTCCATCATTCCTTGCCTCCAGCTGTCTCTCCCCAGTCCCATTTGTTGGATTCCAAAAGGCACTGGAGTGCATGAGATCAAGAAGAGCTTAGGGGGAGCCACACTACGTGTCTGCGTAACTTGGCAAAGGCTTTGCAGCTAATTGAGATATTTTACTGGCTGAGATGAGCTGGCCTCTTGCCCAGTGCTCAGACCTCTTTGGAATAAGCAGCAAGATCATTAGTGTTCACATTTACTACCAACTGACCTCTCAGCCTCTCTTTTTCTGAGAGTAAAAAAAGGATTGCCTCGTCCCTGTAGCATGGCAGAGTGACACTTGAGTTCTGCTGCTTTTGATTTCCTCAACTTTCACCAGGCACAGCTTCTTTTCATTCCCTCCCCCTCTTTATTTCTTTCTTTTTTTTTTTTTTGTTGTTGTTCACAGCTGACTGCCTGCCCTGTAAATGACAATGAAATAATTTCTTTAATGACCCTCAGCAGATTTCTGGCCTTAGGTTTTGCCTTCATGGAGGTACTGCAGGTGCTCCAGACACTAAATACTTTACAAGCTATTAGCACTTTCTTTTTCTTTTTTTGGACCTTAGGTGTGAGTTTGGAATATAAAAATCCATCTCATATGCATATACAAGCCATATCTGAGCCTTTCCATCCCACTGTGTCTGTAGTCTTTTTTGTCCATGTGCTTGCCCATAACAGTTCTCAGTATTTGATTCTTCCTCCTTGTTATGCTAACAGTGATACTGTGTGTACTGCTCAGAAATTTTGGTCAAAAGGATATTAAAAAGCTCTAAGAAAATCACCAATTCAATACTTTGAGCTGATTATTTTTGACATTATTATTTTTCCTTGCCTTACTGCTTTCATAAGCAAAGATTCTTCTTCGATGACTCTTCCAGATTAGAGAGCCACATTCCTCCATCACAATTAGATCTGAGCAGCTTGAAGTACAATGTTTGCTTGTGTGCTGAGAAATGAGTATCATTATCCTACTTCTGTAAGAGGAAACTGTGCTAAGGAATTCCACTCACTCCCTACAGCCTAGAGTAGCAGCCTAGAGTAGTCATCTCTCTAGCCAGCAGCCAGACCTCATGCTGTGTCTGTCCTGTGCAACACTTCAGTCAGGCTTTCCTGGTTAGCCTGGGTTTAGCAACTTCAGTTGCCTCCAAAATGACTTCCACAATCTCATTTCTTTTGGCAAAGAGGAAGTAATTTCTCATTGGTTTTGTTTCATTTTCATAGAACCATAGAACCAGGCAGGTTGGAAGAGACCTCCAAGCTCATCCAGTCCAACCTATCACCCAGTCCTAGCCAATCAACCAGACCATAGCACTAAATGCCCCATCCAGGCTTTGCTTCAACACCTCCAGGGATGGGGACTCCACCACCCGCCTGGGCAGCCCATTCCAATGCCAATCACTCTTGCTGGGAAGGTCTCCTTGCTTCGAGGTCTCTTCCAACCCATTTGATTTTATGATTCTATGAACACAAAACTGACATCTGAAAAAGGAATTTCTTAACTCTGAGAAGTTAATGGTAATGAAAAGAAACACTGGAAGAAGATTATGTTAAAAAATCCTTATAGAATCAAGCAGTACAGAAGATAATCAATTAAAAGCATGTTCCACTGCCTGAAATGCTCTCCACTCTTTAAACTGTCTGTTTACATTCTGTGCCTGTCAGGACAATAAAATCATCTTTCTGCCAGTTCTATTTAATGCTGATTTTTATTTTTGTTTTGCTTCCTGCATCTCCCCTAGATCTCAGCAATGTTATCTTTGGTTTCGCTGCTCTGCGTGAGATGTTTAAACAGAAAGCCACAATATTTTCATTGAGACTTTTCATAAAACCAGCAAGGAAATCTCTTCTGCCTACCCTGCTACAACACTTCCAGGCAAAACCCTAAGGTGGCACCAGCTGCTGAAACGATTTTTGTGGATGCAGTATTTATAGAATCACTCCACAATCTGCTCCCTGAGCATGAACTGTACTGAACTGCTGGAGTCTGGCCTTGAAATGATGTCCCGTTGGTAGAAATGACTCCTCCTTGTTTATCAAAGTACAAATGTTAAAAATAAGGCTGATGGTCACCTCCAAACCCTATGGAAGTCATAAAAACAGCTCTTGCATGTTGTCACAGCAAGATTGCTATGGTTCCAAACAATTGCTCCTGTCCAGCTCTCATCAGCATAGAGCAATAAAGTGAGGGGCTGGGAGCAAAGCTGATTCCATCCATCCTGCATGGTCTACCTGCAATTTGTGTGACCCCACGTGGGAAATGTGTTTTTTTTGCATCAGTGGGTTGTCAGGGTGAATTGAGGAAAGGAGTCCCTTCCCACAGTGAATGCTCTACGTTTCTCTTGTCCAGTCAGAGGACAAACCACTCAGCCATTGAGCTGTCTGATCTGATTTTGAAGATGAGAAAGAGAATATTCCATACTGCTCCAAACGCACTTTTCCGTGTCCTGCACAAAGAGTAGACACACTTTTGGCCTTTCATTTTTTTTAACACTGGTGGCCAAGGGTTTCCCAATGTCATCTTAGCTGTTTCAATGTTAAAAATCTTTGTTTGCATTGAACTTTATTGGTGCTCAAATGAGGAAATCAGATGAGGGCTCTGTGCGGGATGCATAATTTTGCCTGGTCTTCTCTGGTGTGCTTTCAGGAAATGCTCTGTTAGCAAACAATAAAAGATATCTAGCTGAATAAAGAACAATAGGGTAACTGTGGGAAATAATTAGGGGAGTGCTACCAGAGTTGCAGGAGACTTTCTAATGTGAGTATAAGGAAGAGAGTTAATTGGGAGCTGTAGCATGCTTTGCTTGCCTCCTGCAAGAAGCCTCCCAAGGAGTGAAGATCTACATATGTAAGTGAAACTGCTTCAATTAGAGATATTTTAATCAAGAGAATCGTCTGAACCTTTCCAGACTCTAGACCTGTAGGTACTATTTCTTACTCAGAATTTGACAGTAGCATCATCTTGTCCTTTTTTCTGGTGCTTATCAGGAGCACTCTAGCACAAAGCGACCTGTTCACTCTCAGTTGTCAGACATAGTAATGAATGTGGAGAGCTACCTTGAATGAATGAACATGAAAGAGGTGTGGGGTCCAGTTTCTTCACTTCCTTATTTGAAGAGATTTATCTATATGAACTGAACAAATGCCTGAATGAGACTGTAACTGAGTGTCCTGGTTTGAGCTACAACACAACTGCTTCAGCTCACTGATTTCACTTTCCAGCCAAATATCTCCTAAGAGCATCTTGCTGCACCTAGGATCACATTGCCTGATTTCTCAGGCCTTGCTGCCTTCAGAAAAGAAGAAAATGATGTTCACCTCTCTCATTAACTGCCTCCATAAATGTATATTAGCTTAGTATTATTTTAAAAGCACCTCATGAACATAAATATCCTGTTAATGGCTAGGAAAGGTTTTGCATCCATTCGCTTATCTTTGCCTACTAGCGGCACAATAAACTAAGAGTGAACAAACATAGGTAAAAACTCAACATTTTCTGATGATTTTTTTTTCCCCTTAGCATATTAGAATCTGTTCTTCTGTGGACTGTAAGGTGAAATATCAGTAAGATTTTTTAAAATCTCTCTAGTTTACAAAACTGTAGCAAAGCAACCTAATGTCTCTTCTTGTTTCTTAGGGCAAGGTCTAAAACTTAAGAATGTAGATGAAAATGCTGTCTAGCAAACCAAACATTGCATTTTGCAGCATTAAATTCTTTCTACTTGTGAAAAACTGAGAGTTCTGTTTCAGAGTGGCCCCTGAAGTGATCTGATTTCTAGGGAAGCTGCCTACTAAAGGCATGCCAGTGAGGCTCCCCTATTGCTTACAGGCAGAAGATAACTTGGAGCAGTATTTCTGAGTTAAACCTGTGATCAAGTTTATGTTCAGACCTGTAAAAAGGAGAACATTCTGAAAAGCATATTTTGGTTGGAATACTCTCTGTTGATGCTTAAAATTAAAGGTTCCAGCTTTAGGAGAAGAAAAGGTTCCTCATCACACTTTCTGATGAAATGCATAAGATCGTAAGCCCAGTACTGCTCGTTGGGTCAAAGCCTTGCCTTTCCAGATGCAACTAATGCAAATCTTTTGGCAATGAAAGTAACAATTTTATGACAGGATATACAATTAGATATCAGCTAAGATTCCCCTACAAAGCCACATTTTCAATCCTCCTGACCTCAGTGACGTTCTGGTCTTAGAGCCACGATTTTGTTTGCTTGTAACGGTTTGCAAAAATATGATCTTTGGAGACTGAGCCAGAGGCCACTGGAGGCAAAGGCTCTCATTGATCATCTGCTCTGTTATTCCAGCAAGTTAGCTGGAGTTGGGGAGTAAGCCACATGCAGCTCCACTGCTTTTGGAGAGTTTATAAACACTTTAAAATGAGAACCAACTTTATCCATATGGACCAGTAAGCAAGAGAAGAAAACTTAATTCTTTAATTTTTTTTTTAACTTCTTGGAAAGCTGCACCACTGCAGTCCCCTTGCTTAGCAGCAGTAAAGTCATGAAACATTAAATTGAGCTCTGTGTTATGCTTTATCACATACTACTGAGCTTGTAGTTTGGTCTTTTTGATACTGGAGTGCTACCACATGTCTTGGATCTCTGCGCCGAGTCCCGAAGCGGGACAAAGGCAGTGAAAATGTTAACGCCTGCTTTCCCACGCTCTGCATCAGCTATTGTTAGAAAAACAATTAGTTGGCAAGACTAATATCTGGAATAAAATTAGTTGGATTCTTTGAACACCTGCAGAGATATGAGGGGAAAAAGGAGATTTGTTGATTTTTTTTTGTTGTTGTTGAAAAGCCCCATGGACTCCTTCTAGTGCTGACGGTTACCCTGTTGCTGGAACTGGTTGCCTAAGCAAGAGGAGCTGCATTGCCTTGCTGCAGTGCACACATTGCACTTCCGTGGCTGCCAAACTGAAAAAGAAAATGGATCAGCTCATCTTCCAAAAATGTTATTTGGTTAGATACCTAGCTGACAAGAATAGATAATTAGACTAGACTAGAACAGACTAGACTAGAACAGACTGGAATAGAATAGAATAGAATAGAATAGAATAGAATAGAATAGAATAGAATAGAATAGAATAGAATAGAATAGAATAGAATAGAATAGAATAGAATAGAATAGAATAGAATAGAATAGAATAGAATAGAATAGAATAGAATAGAATAGAATAGGCGAGTTTGGAAGAGACCTCCAAGCTCATCCAGTCCATGGAGGTTGTGGAGTCTCCTTCTCTGGAGCCTTTCCAGGCCTGTCTGGATGTGTTGCTGTGTGCTCAGAGCTAGATTGGATGGTCCTGCTCTGGCAGGCGGGTTGGACTTGATGATCTCTTTGGGTCCCTTCCAACCCCTAACATCCTGTGATCCTGTGACTCGATCTTGTTGGGTCCCTTCCAAGCCCTGACATCCCGTGATCCTGTGTAAACCCATGAAATACAATAGTTAATAGAGTAAAGTTTTCATTCTCCTGGTGGGGTTACCTGTGGGGTATATAGCAGAGAGAGAGAGAAACCTTTAGCATGGCATCTGGTGATCCACAGCAGGGCTCTTCTGCAGATCTGTGTAAAAGCACCATCTGCTCAGAGAGGGGGAACCATGTGCAGCTCACTAAGACATCAACTTCTGCCCAGAACGCTGCAAGCTGTGCTTGGCCAGGCAGCTCCCCACTAAGGTTAATGGGCATGGTAGGGTTTTCATACATCCCTTTGAAAATTATATCCCATGACCTACTTTGAAACAATATATCCCCACCAGCATTGACCCAAAGCCCAGGGCTTCTGAGGGAAAACTGCTGTTGCCATCATTCTGAATCACTGTGGACTTCTCCCCCCAAGAGATGTGTGGGGTGCACAGTTTAGAAAAGGGCTCTGAGTTTGGGCTCTGGGAACAAGGCTAATGAGATCTTTATTGTTTTAGCAGCTACTTAAAACCCTAAGTTAATGGCAAACCATAGTACTGGAACAGGAACAAATTGTGAGGAGATTAATGAAATTTACTCCCCTTAACTGTAACTAAACAGTTTTATTTTTCTGCACACAAGGGTAGGGATGATTGTTTGTTTACAGAGTGTGAACATTTACAGTTCTTTGAGCTCTTTACTAGACAAAGCAAACAAAACTTACAAACAAATGACCAAACAATCTCCTGCACCTAGGTAATGAGAGACTAGCAACAATATTTTGCAGTTTGGGCAAATCCCAGCATCACAGGATGTTAGGGTTGGTGCTTACATCCATTACTCCTTGTCCTATCCTAGGGAGCAGCCTTCCTGTGCCTCAGCTTCCAGCATTGCCCCTGGCGCTGTCCCTGGGCATCACCCAGCAGAGCCTGGCTCCAGCCTCCTGCCACTCACCTGCCCATATTGATTACCATTGATGAGGACACCTCTCAGTCTCCTCCAAGCTAAAAGGGAGTTCTCAACCTCTTCTCACCTTTCACATCACCTCTCAGTCTCCTCCAAGCTAAAAGGGAGTTCTCAACCTCTTCTCACCTTTCACAGTAATCTGTATCCTCTTGACTGCTAACCCTGTGGAAGCTGAGGTATAGGAAGTTTCATTTAAACATGAGGAGGAATTTTTTCCCTGTGAGGGTGACAAAACCCTGGAACAGGCTGCCCAGGGGGGTTGTGGAATCTCCCTCTCTGGAGCTATTCCAAACCCACCTGGATGTGTTCCTGTGTGATTTGGTATAGGAGATCCTGCTCTGGCAGAGGGGCTGGACTGGATGAGCTTTGGAAATCCCTTCCAGCCCCTGACATTCTGTGGCTCTGTGATTCTGTGTCTTTAGTCCCTCCATAGTGGGGTTAGACATGCAGCAATGGACCGAAAGGAGCCGTG
This sequence comes from Psilopogon haemacephalus, assembly GCA_013396835.1. Taxonomy (NCBI): domain Eukaryota; kingdom Metazoa; phylum Chordata; class Aves; order Piciformes; family Megalaimidae; genus Psilopogon; species Psilopogon haemacephalus. Next base: position 293,713 of record VWZI01000252.1, on the reverse strand, counting down.
CATGGCAGCAGTTCCACTGCACATAGACAGTTTGTTGCTGCAGGACACGTGGCAGTGAAGCCTGCTGCAAACTCCTGGTAGGGTGCCAAAAGAATGCAACGCAATATGCTAAAGACAGAAACAAGAAGCAGCTGCGAGGTCGTTGCCAAGAAAGCATTTCTTTGTGGCACTAAATGTCAGTGTTACACAGCCTGGGGAAAACGAGGCAGTGCCATTCAGCTTTGATAATCCGGGGAGCAGTAAAGCCACTTTGCTGCCCTTTAGAAGAGGTTGCCTCGAGTTCTGCAGGAATATTCCCCAGCAGAGACCGAATTAGCAAATCGTTTTCATCACTGCAATTGTTCACTTGAAGGGAACTGTTCTGCATGTACACGTAAGTGATTGAGATCAGAATCAGGTCCCCTAATTAACCTTGGAGCCATTGTTTCAAAATAACCTGGCCCCTGGGAATTGACCAGAGACAAAAATAATTATCTCTCTGTGAAACTTCCCCTGCCCTCAAGCTTGCACTTCAGACAGGAATACAGAAGGAATAAGAAAAGAAGGCAGTTACTTTACATGTCTATGCTCCTTGGTTTTATTTTATTTTATT
>VWZI01000252.1:248623-286050 GCA_013396835.1 Psilopogon haemacephalus | reverse complement strand
TATAAGAGAAACCTTCTTTTTAGCTTCCCCACAGCAGCTAGGCTCCTGCCTTTCTATGTTGCTGTACCCCAGCTGGCAGTGTGCAATCTCCTGCCCTGCCAGAGCATGGCTGTTGCAAATCAGGTGACATTCAGCACAGTATCTTAACCAGAGCAAATTAAAACTACGCAGGGCACCAGGACATCTTGGGCTGACAAAAGCTTTAACTGCATCCTGCTTTAAAAAACGTTGGTTAAGATTTTCCCACCAGGGAGCTGGAAATTGGTGGGGATCAAAGTCGTGAACCCAACTGCGAGAAGCGAATCCAGCGTAAGAACCTCAGAAAGACTAATTAAAGCTGCCATGATCTCTTGAGAGTGAACAGGGACATGACCTAGATGCTGCTAAGCCCTGTAGGGTTTTTCCCTGTGAGATGAGTGCAGGGTGGTAGATCACATGTCTAGGTCCAAGCTCCACAGACCTTACATAATTTTCCAGGCTCCAGCTCTGAACTGTTTGTCCAAATAATTATGATAAGCTGTCAGATGGCTGGAATGGATTGTTCCATCCTTACACGGGCAAAAGCCTGACAGGGATGGAATTGTTGTGTGTGCCTCTGGTGCTTTGTATTTCCTACGCATTCCAATACAGATGGCACTTTAAAACCTCTTTTTAAGTCTCTTTCAGAAGCCTGAGATTTCAGACTCTTGCAGAAGTCTAAGATTAGACACTCACAGAGTTTTCGTAGAAGGACACACAAACAATTGGACCACTATGAAAATGTCTCTTGAAACAACAACAACAACAAAAAAAAACCCAAACAAACTCTCCAAAGCCCAAGTTAGGGCTCAGTATCTGTTTTGAAGTACATAACTCACTCTTTGGTTTGGCTTTTTTTTGTGAAACTAACTTCTTGCCTGTGTGGGTCCCAGAGCAGTGGCACAGGCTGCCCAGAGAGGTTGTGGAGTCTCCTTGTCTGGAGACTTTCCAGGCCTGTCTGGATGTGTCCCTGTGTGCCCTGAGCTGGATTGTCTGCTCCTGCTCTGTCAGAAGGTTGGAGTCGATGGTCTCCTTTGGTCCCTCCCAACCCCTGACATCCTGTGAGCCTGTGAAGCTGGACTGTTGTTTTAACATAGACAACAGAAAAACAGGATCTAGACTAACACAAATTATGCCCAAGATAGACATCATAAACATTTACTGTTCCTATGGCAAGCCAGGTGAACTCCTGGAGCCTGCTAAATCTTCCAGTGTCCCAGAGCTTTGTATGTCACCTTTATATGTAATCGGAGTTGTCAGAGCAGGAAGGCAGCTCAAGGATCATCCAGTTCCAACCTCCCTGCCATGGGCAGGGACACTTCGTGCTAGATCAGGTTGCTCAGATCCAGCCTGGCCTTAAACACTTCCCGGGATGAGGCACATGCTGTGCTTTTTTCCCCCCTAACCAATTCTGTACACTACTACATTTGGGAAGCTGTGAATGCAATAAAGTGCAAAGGGCTGCCAGATTCATGGGAGTCTTCCTAAGGAATCAGAGGGCTGGCACATCTGCAGGATGTGAACAAAGGCAGGGATGCAATCTCTGCTGTCTTCATTCCCCACTCTCCTGTGATAAGATCCTTGAATTATCTTTTAATGAAAGTTATGTATATATCATTATGAACTTAGCCTGGAGCAAGTCCAGCAATGGGCTAAACTGGCAATGCCAGCTTCCAGAAATATCCTGCAGAAAACAAAACCCTCTAGAAAGCTAAGCCTGCAGTCGAGGAGGAGGGAGAGAAGATTTCCTTGGAGGCCTTCCTCGAAGAATTATGACTGAGAACACAGACCCTCGGTCATCTGACCCCTCTCATAACATAACCTGGCAGTGGAAACAATCTCAGGGCCACATGATAGGATTTAGCAGGGATAAAATCCCAAATCTATTGAAATCCTTGACTGAGTTCCTAGAAACAAGCTGTTATCATTAGGGGGATTTGAACTTTGAGGAAAGTTTAAGTAGAAGAGGCAGAGACTCCTGTCCCACTTGGAATCTGCTAATGAATAAAAGAAGGAAGAGTTATTTTAGCTTTTTTTTTATTTTTTTATTTTTTTTTAGGTAGGAGTTTTGTTTCAGAAAAAGGCATGGGCTGGTTCTAGAGACAGGCTTTCACTCTCTCCTTTATGCCACTGTACCTTTCAACTTTGTACAGCTTATGAAACCACAGTGCTGGTAGCTGACACAGCTTGCTTCAGGTGCTGAGGTGTGGCAAACTTGTTCACAGAAATCACAGAATTACCCAGGATGGAAAAGACCTCTAGGATCATCCAGTCCAACCTAGCACCCAACACCTTCTAATTAACTAACCCCTGGCACTAAGTGCCTCATGCAACCTCCTCTTAAACACCTCAAGGGATGGGGACTCCACCACCTCCCCGGGCAGCCCATTCCAATGCCAATCACTCTTGCTGAGAAGAACTTCTTCCTAACATCCAGCCTGAACCTGCCTTTGGTTGTTTTTCTTTGTTTGTTTTTGGTTTTTTTGTGTTTGGTTTTTTGTTGTTGTTTTTTTTTTCTTGATACCTGCTCTTTTGATAAGCCTTTTAAAAGCACCAGCTATGATCACATATCTCTCAATGGGATTTAAAGGGCAAATCCTAATAACATATCAAGCTTTCCTGGAAAGAGAATGCTGCTGCCTGAAGGTATCCTACACGCTGTGCTTGGATGATGGAATTTTTTCATCCCTCCCTTTAAAAGCAAACATGCAAAAGGGTTTGGTTATATTTCCATTTCTCTTCCCCCTCCCCACCACAGCAGGAGTGTAAAAAAGCAGCACTTCTGTGAGGGGTGCTTGTCTTAAGCCAAGTGGTCAAGCTGGTTCGAGTGGAGCTTGCACAATAGGTGCCAGAGGGATGCTTCAGGTCGAACGCATCATCAGGTGTTTAAAGCTGTTTCAAGGTTAAAGCTCTAGCTCAGATCCCTCAGAAAGTCTTGCTTTTGAATTCCTTTTGGACTGTTTGTTGATGAGGATTCAGAGGAATTAGGGGCCATACATTCCTTCATTCTCACTTAAGCGAAGCCACAGAGTGATTAGTGGATGTGTAACTAAGTGCTGAGGACTGGATTCTATCAGCTGCCTTCACAAAGCACAATTCACCTCCATGCTTATTACTGCAGTTGTGCACCTCAGATGCAATCAGATGATGAGGCTGGGGGGGCTGAGCTCATCAGTGAGTTTGTAAAAGGATGGAGACTCATCAGTACACGTGGTAGGTCATGGTGGGACTTTTGGCACACTGCCCCATCATATGTGTGCCTCAGCATTTTGCTGGGCCAGATACAGAGCCAGCTTCACACAAATGTGCTAAATTAGGGCTGGAGTCTTGCCTCTGGCTTCTAGAATAGAATAGAACAGAATAAGCCAGGTCAGAAGCTCATCCAGTCCAACCTAGCACCCACCCTAGCCAATGGCACTAAGTGCCCCATCCAGGCTTTGCTTCAACACCTCCAGGGAAGGTGACTCCACCACCTCCCTGGGCAGCCCATTCCAATGCCAATCACTCTCCCTGACAAGAACTTCCTCCTAATATCCAGCCTATACCTCCCTTGGCACAACTCGAGCCTGTCCCCTCGTTCTGTTGCTGGTTGCCAGCTGGTTTCATCTTCTATAAACCAGATTCATGACACTGTTTGGAGAAGGAACTTGGTTTTTTTCCCAGAGAACATCTCACACAGTGTGCCAACCTCTCAGCATAGCAGCCAGGATCTTCCTTTTTAATTTCCAGTGGGACTTCAGCAAGAAAAGGTTGTCTGGAATCTCAGTGCGCTGTTTTCTGAAGAATTATGAGAGAATACTTAATGGAAAATCCCTCTGCCTTCCTGAAAGTTCAAAGATGAGATGTGAAGGTCCTGATCTCTGTGTGTGAGAAGTACTCACTACTGTTCTCACTTTGGGGCAGTTAACTTTGAATGGTTTCCACTGAGTTTGCAGAGTGGTAAGAAGCCCAAAGGAAACTACTCACTCTTGAGAGTACAGGATGCTGGGCAGAGCCATGACTTCTCAGAAAACATTAAATCGTGGATGGATAAGAGGTCAGGGTGGGTAGATCATTATGTGCTTGCACATTGACTGAGCATTTTTGTCTAGAGCTATGGGAGGCAGCACACTGCTTCCCTCCTCAGGGCTTTGCCAGCCTATGTCAGTGCAGAGACCTTGCAGGAAATGCATCATCTAGTGACTAACAGGTTCCAGAACCACTTACAATTGAGGATCAGGCATGCTGCGAGACACAGAGCTGTGCAGTCAGCCCTAAAGAGAAAGAAAAATCACTGAATCAGTCAGGGTTGGAAGGGTCCACAAGGGTCATCTAAGGGGGGGTGGAACTAAATATTAAAAAAAAAGCATCCTTATTTTTAGAATTCAATTCTGTCATTTCCACCTGTAGATTTCACCCTGGACACTGGAATGGATTGTCTAGAGAAGCTGTGGATGTCTTACCTGTGGAAGTGTTTAAGGCCAAGCTGGATGAGGCTTTGAGCAGCCTGGTTTAGCAGTCTCTGCAGGTGGGTGTTGGAGCTAGATGATCTATAAGGTCCCTTCCATTTCAAGCTATTCTATTATTTTGAGATTTGTCTGTTTCAACCTATTCTGTTACAAAAAAATGTTTACTGCACAGGAGAGATCAAAATGTTGTGCCTCTATTCCTCTGTCCACCTGGCTGACAAAGATGTTCAACAGCACTGAGCCCTGAGGGATGCCACTTGGCACTGGTCTCCAGGTGGACGTTGTGCCCTTGATCACCACTCTGCATGCCACCATCCAGCCAGCTCCTTACATCCAGCAGTGCTCCACACATCCAGTCTGTGTTTTTCCAGTTTGGTGACCAGGATGTCATAAGGGACAGAGTCAAAGGCCTTCCTCAGGTCCATGTAGATGATGTCAATAATAAGTAATTTGAGTTCTTTCTATTTAGCTGTTTTTGCAAAGGCTTGCATCACACTCAACAGCCAACTGAGTGTTTCTTTAGGTGAGTGTTTGTATGGACAGTCCTGCTCTGCGTCTGTCTTTTATAACTAACACTATGTGGGTGAACTTTCCCTTATCCATCAAGGCTGTTCTTACCACTGCTGCTTGTATTTAAAGTGCAGTTGTTCTGCAATGATTATGTTCATCAGACAGCAAGTGCTGTCTGCCAAGCTGGAGTTTGTCTGAAACATCTTCTTGGGAGGATTGTTGATGTATCCATGCCATTCCCTTCCAGAGTTCAGAGCTGCCCAAAGACAGGTTTTGCATGGCTAAGTGGTGACTGCTCATCTGTTTGATCATAGGCATGGGAGATTTCCTCAATTAGGAGGCACATCCTTTGATCCTGGCATCTCAAGATTTATGTTTTCAAGGTAATGAAAGCCTCATTAACTTTCTCCTTGGGTTTTAAAGAAGTTATGTTTCTTTGGCTCAGGTTATCTTTGGAAGGGAGGCACTGTCACAGCTGTTAATCAGCAGCCTGACAGATACTAAACCTAGAGCACATTGTTGCATTTTCTAAGGATCCATCCAAAAAAATTCCTTCTCTTTCTCAATTCAAACTCTGACAGCAGTTCAACAGAGAATTTTCTGGACACTCTCACACACACATCATATATTTTTCCTACGTTTTCCCTGAAGTACTCAGGTCACTCGAGTTTAACCTCCCAAATTCTTTCTTTTTCTATATTTGATACTCCAGTACAAGTTCATTTCAGCATCCAACCTATACTAAACAGTCCAATGGTAGATTTATAACTCTGCTCTTGTAGCCACATTTACATTGTCATATACACTTCACAGCTTGCTTCAGGTTGGAAGGGACTCTCAAAGGTCATCTTGTGCATCTCCTGCAGTCAGCAGGGGCACCCCCAGCTAGATCAGGCTGCTCAGGGCCACACTGGATCTGATCTTGAGCATTCACCAGGGACAGGGTCTCAATTCCACTTTTGGACATCCTGTTCCAGTATTTCACCACTCTCATTGTAAAGAACTTCTTTATGTCTGACCTAAATGCACCCTGCCACAGTTTCAAGCCATTGTCCCTGGTCCTGTTGTCACAAGCCCTTCCAAACTGTCCTTCCCCAGCCTTCCTACAGGTTTCCTTCAGGTGTTGAAATGTAGCTGCAAGATGTCCCTGGAGACCTCTCCAGGCTGACCAGCCCCAATTCTTTCATCTGGAGGGGAGCTCCAGACCACTCATAAACCCAGCAATAACTGAAAGTAAAAAAAAAAACCAAAAAACATAGCGCAAGGCTTGGAATATGTGCACACAGGGTTGAGACATGCATAAGAGAACCTAATTATATTTTATCACTGTTTTCTTTTCCATCCTCCAGAACTCTCTACTCAGCATCTGTGCCTTTTTCCCTCTGTGGATTCTCTTTCTTCCCCTCTGTTGCTGTTCTCAAGTATGTTGCTTGGCCTTTCAAAAGCTGGCAAATTGGACTCAGAAAAGCATGTGGAAGTTCAAAGCTGGTCTCTATATCCTCATCTCTTTGATCTGGATTCCTGTAAGTGCAAGTTTGCCCAGAGACCTTCCTTTCCTTCCTACTAGCTGCCTGGAAAGCATTGTGAGAATCCTCTTCTGCACTGTATTTATAAGCTTTCACTTCTAGTTCTGTCTTGAATTAGTAGGTGAAAATGTATGTGGAAAAAAAGAAAATCAACTGAATATTTTTTTAGACATCATACAACATTTCCTTTCCGACTCGTTTAACTTGCACTCAACTAATGCTTACAATTTTTCCTGTGTTCCAAACCGTTTTATCAATTCCATCTTCCTTTCCTCCTGTGACACACAAATTAATACAGTTTGCCCAGTCCTTTTTTTTCTCTTTTTCCCTGCCTCTGTTTTGTATCTTCCACCTCTCTCCTCATTCACAAAACTCCTTTTTCTCCTCTTGCCTAGTCTTGCCTCAGTGCTGGATCTCCACCTCAGAATCACAGAACTCCTGCTCAAATCCAGGCTTCCTCCTCAAGGGTTTGATCTTTTTTATTCCTGTTTTGCCTATATATTTTGTCACTTTTCTTATGATTTTTTTTTTCTTTTTTTGCTTCCAGTTCATCAAATCTCTCACAAAGATCCACTTGGATTTCTACCACCCCTAGATTTTGATCTTAGTCTTTCTGGAGATTCTCTGAGGGATATAATGAAGAACTCCTATTTCCAAGCAGTGCCTCAGTAAGTACCAAGATGTTATTGCTTCCTTATGTGCTTTGCGAGCTGCGTAAGCTGATGTAATTTCTGTGGATTGACAGAAGGAATGATGAGTACCACACTGACTCATGAATTAAAGTTTATGCTGTGATATGTGGTGCAATTCAGCCTGGAATCTCACCCTGGAAGAAACATTTCATTTCAAAACTGGCACTTGGTGATTCACTGGGGAGCTGTGTTTACACCAGGGATCCTGCTGTGCCACTGCAGCATCGTTGCAGACGCAATATCCCATGAAAGCTTGAAAACTATTCAAAAGCTGGGGAGAGGGAAGGCACATTTTAAGATATGAGATAAATACTGCACCTTGTGTCAAAGTGAAACCTTCTCTGTTCCAGTTTGTAGCCATTGCTCTTTGTCTTATTGCTGTGGACCACCAAAAAGGACTTGGCCCCAGCTGCTTGTTGCCCACCCCCCAGATATTTATGGACATTGATCAGATCCCCTCTCAAATCTTCTGTTCTCCAGGCTAAAGAACCCCAAGGCTCTCAGTCTCTCTCCATAGGGAAGATGCTCAAGTTCCCCAGAATTTCCTTTCAATTCTTTATTACTATTTATCCTATCCTTTATTACTATTTACCCAGAGAGGTTGTGCAGTCTCCGTCTCTGGGGACCGTTTGGATGTGTTCCTCTGTGATCTGTGTTAGATTGTGTGGCCCTGCTGTGGCAGGGGGAATTGGACTCAGCGATCTCCTTGGGTCCCTTCCAACCCCTGACGTCCTGTGACCCTGTGATCCTTATTTGTCACTTGAGTTTGGCAGCAGTGAGCCTGTGTCCCTGTGTGCTAGGCTCCATTTGGCACCTTGTGCTTCACTTGGGAGCTGTGTTTACACCACAGGTCCTGCCATGCCACTGCAGAAGGTGGAGGCAACATCACTGCATATGCAATTTCCCATGAAAGCTTGAAAACAATTTGAAACCTGGAAAGAGGGAGGACACTTTTTTTAGATATAAGCTACACACACAACTGTTTGGAGGAGCAGACACTTCCAGAAGAGCAAAGAGGAAGCAACTCCTTTCAGCCACTTCTTCCTCTTGCAAACATCTCCCTGTCTGCCCGTGAAACACAGCAGCAAGTTCCAGTTATGCTCACATATTCTGAATATTGGCAAAAGCACAGCATTGCCAAGGGGGCACACTCAGAGGTAAATTGATTTAACTCTTCCATTGGAAAAAATGCTTGGCATTCCAGAGCTTTTTGAACAACCACCACAGGCAAGCAGCTCCCCTCTGCACATGCACTGCAATCATTCCTAAGTGCATAAAGATGCTTAGGTGATTTTTTTTAATCAGACCAAAGGAAAGCTACATCCAGATGTGAATAAATGGCTACATGGATTGCTTTTCTGTTTGAAAAATCATCCCTGTATCATAAAATGATCTGGAATGCATTCCAGGCTGCCCTCCTGGTGTCATCTCTGTGATGGATGCACACCATGGGGGAGGAGGAAACTTGCTTGCTTCCTGTTTTTCTTTTCATACTGGTAGATTTATATCGAGGTGAAAAATGGAACTCTGATACTGTTTGCTGGTAAGATGTTTTTGGAGGCATACATCCCATTCACCAGCACTGCTCAAATGCAACAGCATTTCATGGGGCAAAACGGTGGCTGCATCTGGGCAGCAAATGGATGAAGAGTGAAGAGAGAGTCATGAGGCTGTTACCTGCCAGCCTTCCTCTTGCACAGCTGCTTCACAGCCAGCCAAAAAGCTGTCAGTGTAGCAGGGTGTGCTTAAATGCAACGAGTCCCTTGTGCTCCAGGGGTTAGCATCCAGGCTGCCCATGCAGGATAACTGGATGCAAGGAAATTTGACTTTGAGGGCATCTCTAAGGCCAAAGGCAGACTGGGTGTGTGAGGAGCTGCACAGCTCCATTGTCTCTTGAGTTCCTGTAGAAAACTTAACAAACACTTTTTAAAAGCAGCTTCATGTAAAGGGCAGGGTAGCCAAAGCAAAGAGAAGTCTCTGAAAGGAGAATGGAATGGGATAGAATAGAATAGAATAGAATAGAATAGAATAGAATAGAATAGAATAGAATAAGCCATATTGGAAGAGACCTCCAAGCTCACCCAATCCAGCCTAGCACCCAGCCCTAGCCTATGGCACTCAGTGCCTCATCCAGGCTTTGCTTCAACACCTCCAGGGAAGGTGACTCTATCACCTCCCTGGGCAGCCCATTCCAATGCCAATCTCTCTCTCTGTGCAGAACTTCCTCCTAACATCCAGCCTGAACCTGCCCTGGCACAGCTTGAGGCTGTGTCCCCTCATTCTGTCGATGGTTGCCTGGCAGAAGAGCCCATCATCATCATCATCATCCCAGAAGGAAAGGTCATGGGTTTTTTTGCTTGGTGGTACCATTGCAGTAGTCAGGAGAGGACAAACCTGAGATTATTTAGGGTGGAAAACTTCACATCCAGAGCCAAGACTTCACACTTGTGATCGAGATACTTACACAGAGTTAGGCATAAAAGAACTGCAGGAGTTGGGAAATAAAGAATGTAAGACATTTCTCAGATTCAGATTATGGAAGATGTTTTTAGTTATGTTTGCATAGTTCGTAGGAACAGAAATGAAGTATTTGTGGCTTCTGCTGCTGTTCCCAGGACACCCTCACCAGAGGATGCCGTTAGTAAGGTGCTAACAGCATGTTTGCAAGCAGAGTACTACAGAGCGAACTTCCAAGGCCTTTGGCTTCCAGATAATTCAGATGATTTTGTTTCCTTTTTGGCACTGTCACAGAAAGACAGGAGAGGAAATGCTACGGTGTCAGCCGGGCTGAGCATGTCTGCACAGGAGTCTCTGGTGACAAAAGGGCATGAAATATCCCAACTGAGGATTTCCTTTTTTTTTTTCCCCATAATACATCTGTCTCATTTATGGTGGACTTAGAATACTGTTTGTTTGTCTTTGGGATATTTTTTTTTTTGTTTGTTTTGTGTTTTAAGGATGCCCTGGAAACTCTTGCACATTTGAGGTTGGAAAGGCACCATTTGCAATTACCTGCAGCAGCAGGTATATTTGGGTACACCTCCTGCACATCTTCTCTAGAAGGTGATTATGATTCTTCCAAATATTTCAGAGAATAACCACCTCCAAGAAGAGGCAGCCAAAGAGTATGGAAAACAGGTGCCTGAACACTAAGGCACTTTGCAAATGATTATCAGCCCTGTCAGCTAGCTCCAGAGTGGGAAGGGCATAATTTTGTCTGTCGCTGATAGTGAGAGTGCTTGGAAGAACAAAAGACACCTTAAATCAGCACTGCAGCACAGCTACCTTATTCCCAGCACTAAAATGATTGCTGTGATGCACTTTCCATGCACAAAGGACAGACTCCTCCAACTTCATTTCCCCTGAGGCTTTGTTCTGCACCGATGGCATGGCATTCTCTCTCTTAACAGGTCTGTCTGAAGCAAACTTCTGGGCTAGGGCAGTCATCAAAACCTTTTGGTGGACTGCCCAGTTCACCTTCTTCAGCCAAGATGCACTCCTCTACATCCAGGGCAGCCCGCCAAGGTTTTTGCCTGCTGTCTTTAATGCCTAGCATCAACATCACCACATTGCAGGAGAGATCAGAGGTTCTGGAGTTCACCAAAGTTTTCCCCAAACCTTTAGTAAACAAATGCCCCAAGCAAGTGTTTTCCCCACCTGGGAAAAAGCAGTCAAGCTCATGGGACCACTTTCTTTTCTTTCTGGCCCAGAGCAGCAAGTGGCTGTCCAGCCTAGAGTGCCCTGCATGTGACCTGAACCAAGTCATGTAATCCATCTGTGCTTTGCTTCCACATCTGTAAACTGCAGCTAATCCTTCTCCACTTTTCCAGGCAGCTTGGAAGATAAATTCATTAGTCCTTGGGAGCTGCTCAGCACTTTGACAAATTGGGCTCTCTGCATGCAAGCTCTTACAAAAAATGTCTACTCCTGAAGCAACCCTTCTTCTGTCTGACAGCTGAGAGATATAGGTTTGAACATACTAATCCACTGGACCTTAAGACTTTAATCCTCCAAAGTCACCCAAGTGATTATTATGCCTGGTTGAGCATCAGAACTGAACAAACAAAATGCAGAATAAAGTGAGCCTGCCAAAGGATTGAATTGCAGACATTTAGGCTTTGTTGGGGTCCCTCCTCATCTCAGCCTCTCAAAAGAAAAAGAAAACAAGCTAACTGAATATGAAGGCAGCTGCCAGGCCTGGGTTTTACCACTAATACCGTGAAACAGTAGCCAAACATCTCACTGTGATGAGGGAGTCAGGACAAAGATCAAGAACAGAGTGGAGGAAAGAAGAAAATTTGAGGGCACAGAAAACTCTGGTAAATGTGGTCTTGGACAGGTCCATTTAAGTACTGTCATCCTCACAGACATCAAGCTCTATCACAAGGTTGGTGCCTGGGGCTTAGAAGCAGAATGATGAGTTGGGTTACACAGCTCCATCTAGAAACCAGGGAGAGACACAGACACCAACAGACAGACAGACAGGCTGTCCTATCTGTGTCTGTGTCCTTGCTTTCACACATCTCAACAAACCTGTGAGTGAAGCAGACATCATCAGTGTTTGCTTTTCACAGCCTGGCATCTGATTTTTTTTTTCCTCATTAAAATATTCCAATTAGCCTCAAACCAGCACAGCAGGGCAAAGTGTTCTGTGGCAACCAGACCAGGGCTTGGAAAATACAAATCACCAATGCACATGAAGTGCTGGGACTGACTGAGTGACATTCTCTGTTTCAAAGACGTTTTATCTTCTACCCTGACAGGTGTAAGAAGTTGGACTCATCATGTGCTTTCAACTCATCACTGTCACTTGGAAGTTCAGCACTAGCTGGGCAGCCGCGGTTGGATCTAAGGTGGACAGGTTTGGTGTGATGCTAATCAGCAGCAGGCTACTCCAGTACTATTTAAGAGAACTTGTTGATATGGAAAATGAGGCTGGAAATACTGTAAAAAGCACACTCAATCCGGCATGGAAACGACTTCCAAGAAGCTATTTTTGAGCAATTTCCACTTCTTGTCTTGCCCTAAAACAGGAAACAGTAAAAATCATAACAGTGACTGCGTTTAAAGTTCTTAAGCTTTCGAAAACCTTGCAAACAAGTCTGAGTTTCTGCCATAGCTACAGGGAACTTTCCCATCAAATTAAATTTCACCACCCTCACTTTGTGCTTTCCTGACCGAGAATACCTGTAAATTTAAAGGTGTTCTCAGAGTAAATTTAAAGGTGTTCTCAGAACAAGGACCTTTTAGAAACCAAAGATTGAATTGTTGTCTGCGGCAAAGCAGAGGATTTCTGTCAGTGCTCCACGGCCAAAGATTTTGGCTGAGAGGTCCTCGTCTAACCATTTCTTCAACATGTAGCTATGTGAATCATAACTCCTGCCATTGTCCCAGAGCTGCAAAGAATTGTTCAGTAAATGAACCTCCTCGTTTGTAAGCGCTCAGGATCTTACTTCAGGATGGGATGGATGTTTGTTGAGATTAATAGAAGGAACTCTGCATTGTGCTTGGGACATGCAGTGAGCCCAAGTGGGTGCCAGTAACGCCGTGGGTGTGACGTGTTTGTCTTATCTGTCCTTGGCTGATAGGAAAGGAACAGACATCTAGCAAGCAGCAGAGCAGCAGAGTTGTTATGGAGAGGAGAAACTAAAAAAAAAAAAAGAAAAAAAGAAAAAGAAAAAAAGCCCCCAAAACAGTGCTGCAGCTTTTCTTTTGTCAGAGAAAAGAGATTTAAAAGAGCATCTTGCACGTAGAACTGCTGTTAGCAGGAGAAGAAGAAAAGGCACTTCTTCACTTGCTGTCTCTCCCCAGCTGCTCAGCACTGCTGTTTGGTGGGAGAAGAAGTAAGAAAAGGCACTTCTTCACTTGCTGTCTCTCCCCAGGCACCCAGCGTGTCCCACTTGTTTGGCTGGAGAAATCATTTTGTCAGCTAATTGTGTGCACAACAATAGCTGCTGTGGTGCATGGGAAGCTGAGCCTGATGCTCGCTGCCCTCATCCCTGCTCAGGATGTCCAAGGCGTGCAGGCAGCCTCGCAAACCCTCCCTGCACAGGGGACTTCTGCCAGCGACCTTTGCAGACCTCTTGCTGGGCTATTTTGGTGGGTGGGGTTAATTTAGGATATGAACTGGGCAGGAACTTGTTAATGTGAAGCAGGAAAAATACAGTAGAGGCTTATGTGGAGCCATAAGAATGAACCTGGCTGATCTGCATGACAATTGGGCCAGGCCCTTCCAGACACACAAAATTCACAGCAAACCATTTCCTCTTTTTATTTTGCCTTTCTCTTTCCCCCCCCCTTCTCTTGCGAGTGAGTTGAGTTGCTTTACATATCTTCTCCTTACTCTTTCCTTGCTCAATTCAAGGACAGGGGCAGATTTCTTTTTTAATGTTCAAGGGACAAAATGTGTCACATTATCCCAATTTGAAAGTTTCTACCTTTGTCCATTGAAGTTCTTCTGACAGGTTTTCACTCTGAAGTATGCCAGGAACAACTTCTGTGTCCCTTGCAGGTAATAACAACGATGAAGTCCTAATTTTAGATGTTTTACCAAGGTCAGTGATAGTGCATGGCACTGCCAAGACCAATATTCCCGTGGGGATGCTATGTTTTTCCTCTTTGTATCATGCTCTCTGGCTTTCTCTTTGTGGTTCCTTAGAATATGTTTTGGTTTGGATTTCTTTTGTGTGTGTGTGTTTGCAAAATGTGAAGTGTCTGTTTATGAAAGGGAGTCTTGGAAACCAGAAACATTTATCTCAGAAGATGTCCAGTGAGGGCACCAAGAGGGCAAGTGAACATTGTTCTGGGCAGCCTGTGCCAGTGCTCTGGGACCCACACAGGCAAGAAGTTGCCTCTGGTGTTGAGCTGCAACCTCCTGTGCTGCAGCTTCCATCCATTGCTCCTTGGCCTATGGCAGGGAGCAGTGAGCAGAGCCTGTCCCCCCCCCCGACCCCCAGATCTCAGATAGTTATAAAGATTGATTCAATCCCCTCTCAGTCTTCTCTTCTGCAGACTAAGCAGCCCCAGGTCCCTCAGCCTCTCCTCATCATCCTCGTAGCCCAGGTTCATCTGAGGTCAGAGGCATGTGCCTGTCTTCAGCTTTTCCTTACCCAGCTTGCTTACTCTTGACAATGATTTTTCTTGTTCTCTTCATTCTCGGTAGCAGCACAATGTAGATAAGATTCAAGTGGTATAATATATTGATTTCAGTTTTAGTGGGTAAAACAGGTGATTCCCTTTTTAAGATGTACCTTATAACGCTGCCAGGTTTTCAAAATACTTGGGTTTAATCCTCATTATACTTGCTCTGCTAAATAGATACTGATGAATTACCCTAATGGAGCATTAACATTATTTATGTTCTTGAAACTGGCTGGAAGCTCAAATTCCTTCACAAACAAAACAAACTATTATTTATGAAGCTGTAGAGTGTTTTAATGCCTCGCATTATATCTGTTATTCTAAAGAGTAAGGCAATTTATGTGCTTTTTCTGCATGCTGAGGAAAGCAAATATCTGTTTTAAACAGTGTGGCTTTAATGATGGAGCTCTTTTTTTTCGCATGTGTGCACAAAACCAGATTGTTGCAACTACAGAGTAGCACAGTCCTACAGTTGGGAACATTTTGGGATAGACTGGAGCAAGTCCTTCCACATCTACACAGATGCTTTAACTGTAAGGAACTCAGAAGAGCATGGGTTAGTGTGACAGCTCTCTGCAGCCTGAAGTCCTCTCCACTCATTTCTTGCTGGTATAAGTGCGATGGTTTCCCCCAACTTCCATGACGAGCACCTGGAAAAAGCTCATCACTTGGCTAACTAGTTATGAATTGAAAAATGAGCTGAACCCCAACCACTGAATTTCCACAAGTTGTTGCAAAATAGAATCAAATACATTAAAGGAAAAAACAAAACAAGCAAACAACAAAAAAAGACAAACTAAAAGATCCCCCCTGCCTCACCACACATCTCCCAGCCTCTTCACCCTGAAGCCAAGGGAAAAGATGAGAGTTTTACAATTTTCCTGAATCACAGAATCACAGAATGCCAAGGGCTAGAAGGGACCTCCAAAGCTCATCCAGTCCAGCCCCACTGCCAGAGGAGGATGTCCTAGAGCAGATCACACAGGAACACGTCCAGGTGGGTTTTGACTATCTCCAGAGATGGAGACTCCACAACCCCCCTGGGCAGCTTGTTCTAAAGTTCTGACACCCTCGTGGAGAGATGAATAATAGATGTGGTCACCTTCAGAGCAATACATTCCAGAGAAGCTTATCACATTGCTGGTAGCTTGCCAGCAATGTGATAAGCAGGCTCCAAGCTGTGAGCCTCATCTAATTGCTGTGGTGACAGCTTCACGGTGGCCATTCAAGCAGAGGGTTCCATGCCACTGAGCCAAAGCCAAGAACACTCCTCCATGAACCAACAGACTCTTAATCTCCAAGTTCAAGGATGGTCTCACTCCATAGCCCTGGAGTTCACATCTGGAGGAAATGAGAAAGTGGTATGGAAAGGGCAGTGCTGTCCGCAGCTCATCCTGCTCAGCCGATGGGATGGCAACGGCTGGGGACTGTGACAGCCTCACTGCCACTCCTCCTTCTGCCTGCTGACTGAAAGACTCTCCCCCAGAGACTGAGTGTCTGCCTTTCAGACTTCACCCACCTCGAGCAACCGCTGCAGCTCATTTGTGATTTACCATCTTTGGTAGCTTAGCCAACTCTTGGAGACCAGTTGCAGGTTACCTATTTTATTGTTAGGGAGTGTTCTTTCTTGGAATTTATTCTGGAAATTCTTAAATGTGCATGGATTTCAGTATTGCACAAGAACGCTTGTCTTCTACATTTCCTGTGTGTCTTGCATCCTCAGAGACATTAAACAAGTTTAAAGAGATCACAATGAGAGAAGCAGAGGGACAAAATTAGTTGCAGCATGAACTAGGGAGGAACACAGCAGGAAAAGGATGCCAGGGACTCCTGATTCGGTCCATACAGGTGTGACTGAAATCTCTTACATCCTGGATATTTCAGCTGCAGATCACAGTTTTAAAAAAAGGAGTTTGACTCGGTCATGAGGAAAAGGAAGCTGAGATTGAGGAATTCAGCAGCTGACTACTTGCAAGTACCTGGAAGTCAGGAGTCCAGAGGGGTTTACTAAAAAGGTTTGGCACCTACAAATAGATTTAAGTATACTATGCTGCTGGAGTTTTTAAGGAGCAATTACATATTTTTATAAGTGGTTTAGTCTATTAAATGTTCCCCTTTTTTATCCACAAACTAAGCAGCTAAGCAGACTCAAAAAAGCAAAGGACAGAGTATGCCATGCATCCCCTTTGCTGAGGCATCCTTCATCTCCACGTTGGTGTCAACAATAACACAAAACAGCAGGCAGGTTTCTAAGAGTCACAAATCAATTCTTTCTGGTCTTATTCTGCTCTGTGAGCAGTCAGCTCCAGAAAGCACAGTCAAAAGCTGCCATTCATTTGAATCAAAGATGGAAAGGAACCTCCTGAAGAGGAGAGTATCACCTGGCAGATGGGGCAGGATACAGCTCATCTGACTGCAGAAGATAAATCACACCCATCTTAGAATCAGCTGCAAGGGAGCTGAATTGTGACTTAGAATTGCTCTTCTCAAAAAAAAAAAAGAAAAAACAAAACCCAACCAACCAAAAAAAATCCCTAGATAATTATGTCAGGTCACAGACATCTAAGCTGGGTCAGATTAATCCTACCGTGTCTGCAATTGGAAGCCCAATGACACGATACAAATCTCTTAAAGATTATTTTACCACTGGGGAGCTAAATAATAATTCTTCCACTAGAAAAGTATTTTTGCAAAGATATTTCTTGCTACCATGCAATCAGACTAACTCTAAAAGAATAACAGTCAATTATTTTATTTTTTTTTAATTTTATCTCCTTCTCCAGCTCTTTTGGCTTGAAGATCTTTCTGGGTATTTGCTGCTGCTGCCTCTCAGCAGTTGTATGTATGTAGAGAGTGCAAGGTCCCTCAGAATCCACCAGTCCCATCACCATCAGGCTGTTCCTCTGCAGAGGTTTTTGTTCTGTCCCTTGTGTCAGAGGTTTCCTAAAGCAGAAGCACAGACCTCGGTAGCAAAGAGCTCCTGGAATGCTACAACAATTAATGAGAAGTACAATAGCAAAAAGCTCTTCAGCCTTTATTGCTCTGCCTTTCCTGTAAAACCCTTGGCCAGCAGGAAATACCTGGAAATCTGTTCTGTTCCTGCTTAGTGGCAGGGCTGTGCACAGCTCAGTGACAGAGCAGGGTGCACCTCTCCTGCCTTTCAATCCAGCACAGAAACTCTTGGAAAGAAAGAGGATGATAGCATCTTGTTTGTGGAGTCATGAGGCTCTTCTCAGTTCCTTCAACCTGTTCAAGTTCTCTTTGTGGGATGACATATCCAAACCAGGGAATGTTAATACCAAGCAAAGCAAGGAATGAGTTAATATCTGTGATAGGAAGAGTCAGCCTCAACTGTCAGTAGGCACCTGGTACACATTAAGGAGTAGCTATGAGAGAGGAGCAGGAGATAAAGTAGGAAAGTTTTATAGTTTAGGAGAGAATGAGAAAGAGGCAGCATGGGGCTGGTCTAGGAGTAGTAAGCAGAGCCAGGTGCTTGAAGCCATGGAGACAAGGGAGATTTATAGGCTTCTTCAGCAGACAAAAAAGCTGCTTTCTTTTGTATGCAATGAGGTGGTGGCAGGGCCCAAATTAACTGAATGCTGATGTGGAGAATACCCCAAAAGAGTTAGTGTGAGGGTGAGTGGATATGTGCAGGGATCCTGGGTTAATATTCACTGGGCAGTGCTGCTGGTGTTAGATGCTCCTGCCCCTCTTTGCTATTAACCTTTTGGGGTTTTACTTGCAAAAGAATCTAAGGAATACCTCTGCCTGTCGAGCAGTCTGGTGTAATGCTCAGGAGACAGAGCTGGCCAAGCACACCACTCATGAGCATTCTTCCTTTTGCAAAACACTTCTTGCCTGAAGAAGCCATTGTGTTTCTCAGCTTCTCTTAAAGCAAGCTGAGTATTACTCATCTTCATTCTCAATTGCAAAGTTTTTTTTTTCCCCTCTCACCCTTCTCTGCCTTCTTGTTTCCCAACTCAAAATCTATTGTGAGAAGCTTATAAATCACAGTGGATAACTAGCTCCTATAAAAAATGTGACCTTGCAGTTTTGGTTGCTCCTTCCCCTCTCAAATAATGTATTCTTCTCATTTGTGACACGGGGGAAATAAGGCTGCTGAGTTATTTCTCAAATGTTTTGCTGCAGGACAATAAGCATACAAAATCTGAGGAGCAGAAAGAGCTCCATGTGCCAGCCTCTGCCCATTCTTCTCTGAAGGCTTCATTGGAGACAGCATTAGCAGACCCATACGTGAGAGAAGAGATCATTTCTGCATAGACTCATAGGTTTGGAAGGGACCTCTGGAGATCACCTACTTCAATCTCCCTACTAACACAGCTTCTCCTAGGTTAGGTTGCACAGGAACCTGTCCAGGCAGGTTTTGAAAGTCTCCAGAAGAGGAGGCTTTCCACTTCTCTGTGCAGCCAGTGTCTCACCACCCTCACTGCAAACAACTTCCTCCTCACATCCACTTTCAGTCTCTCCTCTTCCACTTCAAACCCATTCCTCCCGCTCCTGTCATCACAAGACCTTGTCAATAGTCCCAGCCTTCCCGGAGCCCCCTTCAGATACTGGAAGGCCACTCCAAGATCTCCTGGCAGCCTTTTCTTCTGCAGGCTGCAGAGCCCCAACTCTCTCAGCCTGTGCTCAGAGCAGAGCTGCTGCAGCCCTCTCAGCTGCATCTTGGTGGCCTCCTCTGCACTGGCTCCAACACTTGCATGTGCTGCTTGTGCTGGGGGCTGCAGTGCTGCAGGCTAAGTCTTAGAGGATTGCACATGTGCATCATCCTGGTGGTTAAAAATGCCAAAATGCAACCTCCTGAGTGGATGTGTCTGTGCTCAGTAGGCATTGTTGTCAGAGGCGCCGCCGTGTTCAGCGCTCATTTGGCAGCAGCTGGTGCCCAAAGCACGAGAGACAATAGCGTACGTGCTGGAGCACTCCTCTGCTCCCATCAGCCTTTCTTCAGCTATTGAACTCCTGCATCTCAAGGCCAGCAGAACTGGAGTAATTTGGGGAATGGATTTTGCAACACCATTTTGGGGGAAGAGAGAGGGAGGGGCAGGGCTGAGAAGATGAAATCTGCCCTATGTGAGCACATTCACTCTCCTCCCCTGCACAGCCAAAAGGAAAGGCTCTTCTGCCCAGTGGCCTGGGTTTGTTTTGCTGGGGCTTTATTGGCTGCTGGGAGTTTCAGTGCTGGGCTGCTACAACACTCTAGGGATTCCATTTTTCACCTTCTCCCTGCAGTTTTCCTGCACCTGGCCAATTTTTTTTGTATGTTGGGGGATTGTCTCAATTGTTTGGTCAATTTTTTTTGTATGTTGGGGGATTGTCTGAATTGTTTGGTCAAATTTTTTATATGTTGGTGATTGCTTGGTCAAACTTTTTGTATGTTAGGGATTTTCTCAATTGTTTGGTCAAATTTTTTGTATGTTGGGGACTGGCTGAATTGCTTGGTCAAAGTTTTGTATGTTGGGGAATGTCTGAATTGTTTGATCAATTTTTTTTTATGGTGAGGACTGTCTCAGTTGGTCAAATTTTTTGTATGTTGGGGATTGTCTCAATAGGTCATTTTTTTTTCATGTTGGGGACTGGCTGAATTGCTTGGTCAATTTTTTTTTTGTATGTTGGGGAATGTCCAAATTGTTTGGTCAAATTTTTTCTATGTTGGAGATTGTCTGAATTGTTTGTTCAATTTTTTTTTGTTTTGTATGTTGGGGATTGTATGAAATTGTTTGGTCAATTTTTTTTTTTTTTTGGTATATTGGGGATTGTCTGAAATTGTTTGGTCTCTAATTAACTCACCTAACAATAAATCAGTTCATTGAAACACTGGCAGTGGTTCTGCATAATCTTGGATTAACAACTGACCGTTAAGTTAGGTTCTTTCCTAAAGCTCTTTCGGGAGCTCGTGTTTCCCATTAGAGTGGTTCCAAAATACCCTGTGAATATCACAACATCTCACTTTTTCTTAAAAAATTCTTTTTCCCCCCCAGTGGTTTCAAAGCAGAGCAGTGTGCAAGCTGGCAGCACGGCTTGGCAGCGGCAAGGATGCGAGGTGTATTTTCAGGAAATCCGAGCACGCTCTGCACGCCTCAACACTCCCATGCTGGCTGCGGCTACCTGCCTCAGCAGATTTCTGCTGAAGTTCCACCAGAGAGCCCAAGGACTCAGCTGTGCCCTGCTAAGCTTCCTGTTTACAGCCGAGCATCCTCCGAAAACAGAGCCCTCTCTGCTTCCCACATCCCAGAGGCCATAGACGGCTCCCGGAACATCCTGTGCCTTTCCGCCACCGCGGCACTGCTCTTTCTGAGAACCGCCGGGAGAAGTCGCTCACAGGATTGTTAACAATTGGTCATCACCTTCTGGATGTGTCAGACCACAGAGTGCAGTGGGCCGTGGGGTTGCACCGACAAGGAAACAACACCAGCTAAAGCCTGGCCCTTGGTTGGCGGCGTGTGGGAGCTCACTTCCCAGCCGGGGAGAGCTGCGCTGAGCCTGAATGGGAAGTGGCTCAAGACGGACAGAAAGGCAGCTCAGCACTCAATGCTCCTGGCAGCTGCACAGCTTATCTTCCCCACTTGTCTCCTTGTGGTTATGGCCCAGGCCAAGGTATGTGCTCTGTCTGCCTCCTGCCAGCAGTGTAGCCTCCTGGAGGAGAAAAATGTCCAGTCTCCAGCTTCCTTCGAAGAGGAGCCCAGATTAAGACTTCATTCTTCTCATTTCTCCCCCTGCCCCACATGTATGTCTACTGTCCTCAGCACTTACTTGGCAGCATTCAAGACAGAAGGAGTGAGAATGATAAATTGGAATCTAGGGAGTGAAATACTCCCTAGCATGGGGGAAAAAAAATAGTTCAGTGGTACTACAGGTAACAAACTTTGTTTGCTGAGGGATGCCCACCAAGGCAATTCTGTGCATCTTTGGTGGTTTTTTTTTCCCCTCAGAAGTGGGGTGGCTTCAGACTGTGCAACACAAGCCTGACCTTAACCTTGTGCCCACTGTCAGTGAGAAGGAGCCTGGCACTGTGAGAAATGAACTGCACCACCTTCTGCAGCATCCCACTGGATGGTGACTGTAGGGAGCTGCTCTGGTCCTGCCCGTGGCAGAGTGCTGGGATGTCAGTGAACCTCTGTGTGGCACAGATCGTGTAAATAAAGGTGGAGATTTGAGCTCAGTGGGCAAATTGAGATTCTCCCTGTAGAGTTAAGATTGCATGGAGTTTGGAATTTGTATTGCTCTTCTTTAAAGCCTACCTCTAATTAAGCCTTTCAAAACACACTCGGGATGAGAGATCCCTCCAACTTTCCCATTGTTCTTGCAGTCAAACCAGCAGTAGCCACAACCATGTACACCACATTATTAAAAGAACAGGACCAGCTTAAACTTAAGACTATAATTACATGCCACGAAGAAAAATGTATACTTTAGAAATTCTTTCCAGCAGACGAAATGATTCGACAGAAAGTGCAGTTTAACACCAAGGCAGTGGATAGAAGCCTCAAAGACTCTCCCTGCCAAAGACATAATATATAGAAAACCCTGAAGATAGAATCACAGAATGGTTTAGGTTGGAAGGGACCTCAAAGCTCATCAAGTTCCAACCCCCCTGTGCCATAGGCAGGGACACCTTCCACTAGAACAGTGTGCCAGTGTTTCATCACCCTCCTTGTAAAAAATGTCTTCCTTATATCTGGTCTAAATCTTCTCTCTTTTAGTTTACAGACATTACCATTTGTCCTACCACTACTGGCCCTGCTAAACTATTTGGTTTTATCTTTCTTACAGCCCCCCCTTTAGTCATTGAAAGACCACTCTAAGGTCTCCCCAGAGCCTTCTCCAAGCCAGGTAACCCCAACTATCAGCCTTTCTTCACAGCTGAAGTGTTCCATCCCTCTGATCATTTTTTAATGCTCCTTTGGACCCAGTGCAGCAGGTTCATATCTCTCCAGTGCTGAGGGCTCCAGAGCTGGACACAGGATTCCAGACAGGGTCTCACCAAAGCAGAGTAGAAGGGGAGAAAATAAATCAATCACCTCTCTTAACCTGCTGTCCCATTGTTTTGTTGACATGGAGTCTTTGATGTCTCCACTGCCAAGGCACAGTTCAGTTTGTTACAGCAATCTTGGGTGGGAAGGTTTCATCTTGCTTGGAGAGGGATTTCAGACACCAGCTGTGTGCTCTGTCTTTGACACCTGAGGTATCTGTACCTTTAGTTCTGTGTGACTGCCATGTGGCTGCCTTTAATTGGGTGGGATTGTCTTGGTGCTAGATCATAGCAATGGCAAAGGTGACTCAAGTTCCCTGTGAACTTTGCTGTGATGGAGTTCCATAGGTAATCCAGGAAAAGTCCAGCCCAGCCACATCCCACAGCTATTGTGATTGTCACTGAGTCAACAAAAGAGTCTGACCCTGAGTGGATATGCACGGGGCCAAGATAAACTTATCAGTCTCAATAACCTTCACACTTCTTTCTTCCTTCCTTGGGGTTCAACACATGCTAGTTCACCAGGGTAGCACAGATGCCTTGAGAGCCACTGTGACCTTCCTTTCCCTTTCTAAATCTGTATTTCTTCTTCCATCCAAAACTCTTATTTAATCTGTGGAACCTGCTGCCACAAGCTCTCCTAGAGTCGCTGCCTTGCTGTGGAGGTACAAGGGACAGCACAGCTGCCTGCAGGACTACATAGTGAGGCATGGGAAGTTTCATGGAGGAATTTTTTTCATTGTGAGGGTGACAGAACCCTGGAACAGACTGCCCAGGGAGGTTGTGGAGTCTCCCACTCTGGAGAAATTCAAAACCTGCCTGAACACATTCCTGAACACAGGCTTTGCTCTCTTGCTCCCTGCCATAGGCCAAGGAGCAATGGATGGAAGCTGCAGCACAGGAGGTTCCAGTTCAACACAAGAGGCAACTTCTTGACTGGAAGGGTCCCGGAGCACTGGCACAGGCTGCCCAGAGAGGTTGTGGAGTCTCCTTCTCTGGAGCCTTTCAAGTCTCTAGGCCCCTCAGCATCCTCACAGCCTTCTCTTGGACTCTCTCCAGCAGATCCCAGTCCCTCTTCAACTGGGCAGTCCCAAACCGAAGGAAGTACTTAAGATGGGGTCTCAGCAGGGCAGAGTAGAGGGGGAGGAGAACCTCTCTTGATCTGCTGGACACACTGGTCTTGGCTGGAGGTGGTTGGTGTTTGCTTGGAACCTTACTGTTTCTTTAATAATGACAGAGGGTCCACTCTCTGTAGCTAGATTCCTACCAGCTGCTTCATCAGCATTGCTGAGCTTGTACAAGGCACACCTGGGTCCTATTGGAGTCTCCTCCCAGCCCAGGTGTGAGCACTTTGCCCTCCCTGCCCACTCCCCTTTATAAACAGCCCCAGGAGAGGCAGAAGCCTCAAGTTTGCCCAACTGGGCAGAGGGATCCTCCTCCTCTCATCACCGGTGAGTCCCATTTCTCTCTGGTGTGCACTGGGTGGATGGTGGAGGGGATTCAAAGGCCGGGGGGCCTGCTGGCCCCCTGGCTAGTTAGGGCTGTTAGGTCATCATTGCTCCAACATCATACCCACTGGTGCTAGTTGGGCTTCCTTACTTAGGTTGAGCTCTGTTTAGCTGCTGCCTTTTGCTCCCTTGTAAGACTACAGGAAGCGCAAGAAGAAATCTGCGGAGCACCTTGAGGAGCATGGGAGCAGCGCAGAGGAAGCACTGGAGAATCCCTGGCAAGCAAAATGAAACCAAGCTCAAGTTTCATCCATGCTCTTTTACATCAGAGTGGTGAAAACTCCATCTGGTTTTGTAAGTTAAAAATAGCTTTCTTCGGTACCAGGTAAAACCCTCCCCAAACAGTAGAGAGTCTGAAATCTCTAAAGTAAGCTGCCCCCACGGTGTTATTTTGGGTGGGTTTTTATTCTGTTTGGGGTCTTTAGCATTGTCTCCTAAGCCTATTTCTTTGCAATGGCTGGAGCTTGCCAAAAGGTTGCAGTCTGAGACAAATACTTAAAAGCTCTCAGCTTACTCAGATTTGGGAAGCTTATGCACAACTGGAACTAACAATTTTGATAGCAAGTATTAAGAACACATTGGATGTGGGTGAAGCAAAGTTTAGACTATGACCTGGTTAATAGTTTTAGTTAATGAGTATGGAGAAATATTAACAAAAATTAGCTATCTCTCTATGGACTTGCTTTTTCCTTTCTTCTTGCCTTGCCTTTCCTCACTTTTGCTTGTGTCCTAATCAAATGTCTATATGCTTTTTGGTCTCAACAGGGCTCACTATGCCAAGATTTGCTCTCTAGGAAAATGGTCATGCTGCAGAAGGATTCATTTTCCAGGCAAGAGACTCTTCTGTGCCACATCAACTCCTGTGAGAGAGCTGTGACATGGGGAACTTGCCCAAGTTGGCTCAACCCTCTTTAGATGAAGCACTGCAATAGTTAACTCTGCCCTACTCCATGGTGGTCACTTTGAGTATTTCAAGGATGGGTATCTGGTAGTCTTCAAACTGGGGTGATTTTTTTTTTCCCCCCACTCCAGCCTGTGATTCAGCTCTAAGCCACCTGGAACAAGCATCCAGTGTCACATTTAACAGTTGCAGTGCAGTCAGTTCTGCAAAGCTGCCTTCTTGGTACTGGATACCAAACTATCTGCTTAACTACAATCAGTTCCTTCTAACTTAAACCATTCTGGTCATACCTGCAAGGAGTGAGTACAGGGCTCAATGCAAAAATAGTTAATTATGTGATGAAAATTAAGAACCTAAGACCTTCCCCAGCTGAGGGTTATAATTTGCACCTTCCTTCCTCACTCTGGTTCAGTACCATTGAGACAGAGCTGTAAGCTCCATGGAAGAGAGATTTACAACACGTGGTACAAGCTCAGTTGTTACCTTGTTCAATTACATAGTTCTTGGGAGTCTATCTACTCCCCTCTGAAGCCAGGGAGTGGTTTTCCACTGAATCCAACAGCTTTTGGGTTGAGATGAAATGCATAAATGAAGCCCTCCAGCACGTTTGAAGAGCAGGACAGCACATTCAGTGCGTGTGTTTTTTTTCCATCACCATTGGTGTTTCAAGCTGTTAAACCACTGCCTCTCCCCATATCATAACAAAAGATATCTGGGCCTGGAAAAGATAAAATATTTCAGTGTTTTTAATTCTATTGATTTTTAATTTTGATTTTTTTTTTTTTTTTGGAAGATGTATCCAAAGAGTAGGTGCCAAAATGTGACGCAGTTCCCAGGGTTATGTAAATTCTTAGAAGGTCTGTTCTGAAAAACAGAAATACATGTCCTTAGCACTGCTCAAAAGTAATCACTGAATTGTCAGGGTTGGAGAGGGAATTCAAGGATCAGCCGGTTCCAAATCCCCTGCCATGGCCTTAAACATCTCCAGGGATGAGGCTTCCACCACCTCCCTGGGCAACCCCTTTCAGGTTCTCACCACCCTCATGCTGAACAACTTCTTCCTAACATCCAATTTGATTCTCCTCACTTCTAGTTTTGTTCCACTCCCCTCAGTCCTATCACTCTCTGACATCCTAAAAAAGTCCTTTCCCAGCTTTCATGTAGCCCTCTTCAGATACTCAAAGCCACAATCAGATCACCTCAGAGCCTCCTCTTCTCCAGATTGAATAAACCCAACTGTCTCTGTCTCCATGACCAAGGTCAGTAAGATCACCTCAGAGCCTTCTTTTCTCCACACTGAATAACCCCACCTGCCTTAGTGTGCGTCCATCACAGAATTCAGTAAAATCACCTCAGAGCCTTCTCTTCTCCAGGCTGAATAACCCCAACTACCTCTGTCTGCCTCCATAGCAGGGGTCAGTAAACTCCTCTCAGAGCCTTCTCCAGGCCGAATAACCCCACCTGTCTCTATTTGTCTCCATGACAGAGGTCAATAAGATCACCTCAGAGTTTTCTCCAGGCTGAATAACCCCAGCTGCCTCAGCCTGTCTCCATCACAGAATTCAATAAGATCACCTCAGAGCCTTCTCTTCTCCAGGCTGAATAACCCCAACTGCCTCAGTGTGTCTCCACGGCAGAGGTGCTTGCATCCCTCTGATCACCCTGATGCCCCTTCTCTGGGCACACTCCAGCACCCAGCTTTTCCAAAGCCTGTAGCTACTTAAAGCCTCATCACAGTCGTGTAGGAGATGACAGCCCAGCACACTCACACACACTTACTTATACTCAAACCCAAGCAAACATCCCAGGAATGTGCCTCGATGGTAGCTCAGATGTCCTCGTGGTGGTTAACGTTTCTCATCCGCACGCTCCAGTTTTGCTAAATGCACAAACTATGTGGCACTCCACCCTTCTTGCAACATCACTTTGCAGTGTCCAGCATTTTTTTTTTTTTTTTTTTGTGGTTTAAGGACGTGTTAGCTATCAGGCCAGGGGGTTGCAGTGAACATATTTGCACAGTAGGGGAAAAAAATAAGGAAGGGAAAAAAAAAAAAAAATTATGAGATTTTTTTTATTTTCCCACCAGACATGAAGGTAGTTTAGTCAATGCACAGTTTTTATTTGGGTTTTTTTCCTAATTAAATGAACTGAAGCAGAGATATTAAGGGGAAAATTGTGGTCAGGCGTTGGAGCAGGCTATGAAGTGCCATAGTCTGGTTGATTGGCTAGGGTTGAGTGCTAGGCTGGGCTGGATGAGCTTGGAGGTTTCTTCCAACCTGCCTAGTTCTATGATACTGCAGTTTTTAGAGTTCTTTTCCAACCTTTATGATGCTATGACCACAGACATTCCCTCTGTTCACTGGGTGGGTGGTACTGCAGGGCTGGTGGTGAGCTGTGCAGTGATGACTGCAGGAAGACAAGGTGGTACCAGAATTGGTTGTTCCCACTGTGTAAAGTAGACACTGCGTAGCTGTAGGTCAGTGTGGACGGCAGGAAGGAGCCAGAAAGTGAAGCAAGACACTATTAAATGCCTACTAAAATCTTTCCTGGAAGGGAGATCATAATTACACACGACAGCATGCAAGGAAAAAATAATTTCTGAAATTCAAGCTGGGATGGGTTTAGATAATGCAGTGTCTGTGAGATCAAGAGGATTAACTCTTAATTTCCTAGTTAGCTCTCCACTTTTCACCCTGTGGGCATCCTGCATGCAGCCAGTTTGCCCATGGATTGGTTTTTCAGAACTAGCTAACCAATATTCTTTAATTTTTTTTTGTTTCAAACTAACTCTACTGAAAATAAAAATCCAGGTGCAGCTTGCCAAGGCTAAACTTGCTTGTATGAATTACAGAGAAACATCACATGTGAATTTGGCATCTCCTTTCCAGCTCCATCTCCCACCACTATTCCTAGGGACACTGCAGCCTCCAGTACCAACCCCCAACCATGGCACATGGCAAGAGATGCAGCAACCATGGCCCATACCAAGAGGGCATCTCGAGTATCTTGTCCTACAATCTGCTGTAGAAGGGTTTAGCTCTGAGTGATGTGAATCTGAACCACTGGGCACAACTTGGTTGAGGAGTAAAGGTGATGAGCTTTTGCAGCATACAAGACCTGGAGTAGGATGGAGACTTAAAGTGAATGAATCTGAGTATGTTGTGCAGAAAGCAAGCATCGAGCAGGCTCTAATAGCAGCCTCTGAGCAAAAGGCAAGGATGGAGCAGCAGGGTCTGCCTATGCCCAGCACACACTGATTTAAGCATTCCCTCAAGTGAAAGGGGCTGAAACTTCATGGGTAAGTGTGAAATGAGAAGGAGCTTATTGTGCACCATCAGCAGAAGCCTGTCCTTTGCTGCAGAGGAAGTCAAAAGGAATTAACATAATTGGAAAAAAATGGTGGAGAGAAGAGAGAGGAAAACTAAGATGCATCTCTGTGGAGCTGCTGCTGGACCTACCAGGCCCTTTGCAGCTGCAATATAGTCTGCCTCATTTCACTTCTAGAGGAAATTACAAACCCTTACAAACCCATAACGGGCATGCGCCATCAAATATCGAAAACCTGAGAAATCCTGATGCTTTTTGGGCTATTTCCAGCTCCTACTTAATGCTTGACTCATGGTGGCAATTATCCTCTCCATGCTAGTGGTACAGCAGCATAATTAAGTGTGCTCATGAAAGCACATTCAGAATCTGGAAGGAAAGCATAAGTGATGTGGTTATATTCCTGACATATTCCTCGGTACAATGCAAGCTTAAAACCATTTAAGCCCCAGGATTCAGACGAATAAAAACCCAGTGCCAAGGGTTGGAAGGGCTGCAGTGTGATGTGCTATTCACTTCAAATGATACTGTTCTTTGGAGGAGTCACTCTCTGTGTTTTATGACGTTTGGAGGCAGAGTTGACTGATGATGGCTGCAGCTAACAAAGCTGTTTGGGCTGTCAGTGTGAGGGCACTTCTTATGCAGCATCTATTATGAGGGAGATGAGAGTGGTGGCTACCTTGGTGTGTAGCGTGCCAACTTAACATAAGGGTGAGGTGTTGGACCTCCTGGAAACCAATTCAATTGAACATCTTGAGCAAACCCAAAGGACACTGCCTAGCAGCCCTGCTGGTACCCTCTCTGAGTTCCTGAGCAAGGGGGTGGTCACTCTGCTCCTGATAGTTATTCAACTGCTTTGGTATCACACCTTTATCTCCCTCCTGGGATTTTGTCTCTTACAATCTACTAAACAGAATTCATAGAGGAGTTATGGGTCAGAACGTGCTGAGTGCACCCTCAGCGAGTTTGCTGGCGACACCAAGCACTGTGGTGTGGCTGGAGGGAAGGATCCATCCAGAGGGACCTGGACAGGCTGCAGAGGTGGGCCCAGGCCAACCTCATGAAGTTCAACAAGACCAAGTTCAAGGTGTCTCTTCTATTCCATTCCATTCCATTCCATCAAGTAAAGGCAGAAGCACTCTGTTGTATATTGTCTCAGCACAAAACCCAGAGTGGGAGGGCAGCATCTTTAACTGGATAATACTGGTCCCTCCAGCCCCCCACACACAGACAGGCAGGCAAAGTGTACCAACTTACACCTGCAAAATGGAGGAGCACTACAACCCTCCTGAGTCCTTTCAGAAGCAGGAACAGCCCCCGTGGAGTGTTCAGCTGATGGGATCGCTCTGTCACTTGCAGTTTATGTGGCTGATTACACCCAGTTGACTCCACAGCCCTTTGCCAAAGACCTTAAGCTGTGTAAATGCTGCTGTTAAAAGTTCTCTCCTCTGTAGCCAGGTTTCAGACACTTAAAAGCTTGAAGTGCTTTCATTGCAGATGCCTGGCACTGTGTTTCCCACTCTGATGCATGCTTCTGAGATATAATATGATCTAATTAGGCAAAGCCCACACGTGACAACAGCTCTCAAGAGAGCCAGTGCTACCAAAACATGATTTAGCCACGTCCCTTCATTGGTTTTTAGCCAATCCTTGAACATGTCTGCAGTTGCCAGTGTCTTCTTGAAATCCCAGCCCTCCCTCTGGTTCAGCTGTGCAGCTTTTCAGAAGCCTGACACCAATTTCCCAGTGCAATTCTTTTGTCCCGTGGCACTCTGCTGGGAGTTTCTTAAATTCTAAACCAGGGGGGCACATCCACCTGCTCAAAATGCTGCATTTGCTGAAAAGAGGCAATATTTTCCTTTTCAATAGAACTCTCACCTTTGGGGAAGCAGTGAGTGATTATTTTTTGGCCTCCTCTTAAAGCCATAATTATTCTTTTCGTTCATCTTAAGTTGCCTGTTATTGTCTTTATTTTTAACTGAGCCCTTTTAAATTTAATTAACTACCCCACAAGATGATGATCGGACATAACCACACTCAGGTGAGTTTGCCTCTTGTGACAGAATAGAAGTCAAGAAGTTGTCTATTATTATGGTCTAGTGGGAGGTGTCCCTGCCTATGGCACAGAGGGGTGGAACTGGATGAGCTTTGAGGTCCCTTCCAACCTAAACCATTCTGTGATTCTGTGGTCACTGCTGCGAGTTTCATGTAGATCACATTAAAGCACCACTTTTTACAAGTCAAGGGGACAATGACTTTAATCCATGGTTTTTGGTAATGAAGGTTGAGCCATGCAGAGCTACCCAGGCTATTTAGCCACAAAGGTTCAATTAAAAGAATGGGAAATGCATGGCCTAGCTACCCTCTTGGGATTCAGTCATAGCATCTGCTGTGGAAGAGCTGTTGTTGGCTTCCAAACTGGCTTGGCTGCTTCCCCTGCCCACTCACCTCAAGCCTTGTTGGGCAAGGGGTAAACTTTGACATAATTGTTGTGTTTTCTCTTTTGCAATGAAGTGTGCAAACCTGCATGTGTTGATGTGAAGGCTTTGTGCTTGTAAACCTTGCCTGCTGCTGCGTAATTGATGTAGTTAGCAGGTGGAGGACAGTCACTATCTTACTGTCCTGAGTTTGAGAAGCAATATTCAAGCAGGAATCCCAGGAGCACAATTGGAGCAGCTTCTGGCAGGTGCTGTGAGTTGCACAACAATAGGCAGAGCAGTGCTGTATCCAAACCTGCCCTTTCTTCTGTCCACCTTATCCTATGTTTGAATGTATAGAATCATACAACCATTGAATGGTTTAGGTTGGAAGGGACCTCAAAGGTTGGAAGGGACCTCAAAACAAACACTAGTTCCAAGTGTCATCTTTGTCTTGCTATTTGGGAACAGAGGATCCCATGCAGGCAGGTTAGACACTGCCTCATGTTTTCAGCTGTTAGAATTGAACAGAATTGGCCAGGTTGGAAGACACCTCCAAGCTCATCCAGTCCAACCTAGCACCCAGCCCTAGCCCCATGCACTACTCTTCTGGGTATGGTTTGGACCCACCAGGAGAGTGAGAGGGAAGAGCTGAGGCTTCACTGTCTGCAGAAAGACTCAGAAAGTCTGCAAAGCACAAGGACCCATGGATAAGCAGGGAGCCAGGAACTCATGTCCAGGTTCTCTAGACCAGCTGGAAAAAAAAAACAGAAAGGCTGAGTAATCAGAAGCAGTCTGGAAGGAGAGGATCAAGAGAGAAACTGATTTTTATATGTTATTGAAGAAAAGGAAAATGAACTACTACTGGGAGCAACACAGCTACTAAACGATTTTTTTCTAATTGCCTTCAGGGAGCAAAAAAATTCCTGAGCTGGAATCGTGTTGGACACTTGTAAAAGTGTTCCAAATTTTGGTCCTGGAAGTACACATCTGCCATCTGGTCACACCACTCATACAANTATATATATATATAGATATAGATATCTAGCAGGAGTAAGCTATTTTCATAGATAGAGTTGTCCTATTTCATCCATAAAATGACATTTTTCTTGCACAAGTGTAAGCCTTTAATTTCACATAGACTCATGCTCTGTAGGAGGAAAAATAAAAACAAACTTCCATTTAAAAACTATTTAGAAGATGGAAAATGAAATGTTCTTAATCTCTACCTCTCTGCCAAGTTTTCCTTCCCTCCTGAGCAGGGAAGTTCATTTATTCAGTGATCATGAAATGCGAAAAATGTTTTCTTTTAAGCCTTCAGGGCTTTATCTGCCTCTTTAAACCACACACCCTGCCGGCATGGTCAGGGGGTCAAAGCAAGGAGATTTTCAAATTGCAGAAATAGATACCGAGGGAAAATGCAAATCTTTCATAAAGCAACAATCTCTCTTTTCTCTTTCGGTACCCTGTGGGCAACATTCTTCTGTTAATTCTCAGACCACCCACCAGCAGCAGCAAGGCTATAGCTGTGCCTACATCCAAGCACACAAGAAGGTACGAACGGAAGCCCTGGCAGAAATACCTGCGCTGCTCCTGTGACGTGCACAACACAGTCAAGAAAAGGATTTGCATAAAGCAAAGAGGAATCAAATCTAGGTTCCTGTACAGACACCAGGCAAATGCACTTTTTAAACGACAAAGGATCCTGTGCCTTTCCTACTGTAAGTCAAGCACCCAAATCACAGGCTCACAGGATGTCAGGGGTTGGAAAGGACCCAAAGACATTATCGAGTCCAACCTCCCTGCCAGAGCAGGACCATCCAGTCTAGCTCAGGGCACACAGGGACACATCCAGACAGGCCTAGAAAGGCTCCAGAGGAGACTCCACAACATCTCTGGACAGCCTGTGCCACTGCTCTGGGACCAACACAGGCAAGAAGTTGCCTCTTGTGTTGAGCTGCAACCTCCTGTGCTGCAGCTTCCATCCATTGCTCCTTGGACTATGGCAGGGAGCAATGAGCAGAGCCTCTGTGTGTGTGTGTGTGTGTGTGTCCCGACTCCCAGCCCTCAGAGATTTATAATCATTGATTCAATCCCCTCTCAGTCTTCTCCAGACTAAGCAGCCTCAGGTTCCTCAGCCTCTCCTCATCAGGCATGCCCTCCAGTCTCCTCATCATCCTTGTAGCCCTCTGCTGGATCTTCTCCAGCAGATCCCTGTCCCTCTGAAAATGAGGAGCCCAAAAAACTGAGGGCAGTACTCAAGATGAGGTCTCAGCAGTGCAGAGCAGAGACAAACAGAACTTGAAAGTGGTGACTCATTTTGCCTGTACACATATCCAGTTCACCTGAATCCTTCCCTATCTTCTTTTCCTACTTATTTTTTTTTTCCAAACATCTTCCTCAATTGAGTCCAGAGGGAGCTTAGGTGAGGAGCTCAGACCAAATGATGAACTTCCACAAGCTCAGCTTGCAGGAGAGTAGCCCAGAGAGAGAACAGCTTCATCCATTCTTCCCACACTAACCTGCTTTTGTTGCACTCTGAGGCACGAGTCCCTCTTGCCTGTTTTGGGAACCAGGGCATATTTCAGTGAGGAAAAGGAACCAACTCTGCCTCCCTCGTTCCACCAGAGCGCCATAAAGTTCCAGCACCAGCTTCCCACAATTAAGTGTTAAGGAGCAGAGAGCTCTGCAGAGTAGGGAGCAGCTTGGCATCAAGGGCTCAGCTGATGGAACAGTGAAGGCTCAAACTGAGGGAGGAGGATTTTTCTTTTGAATTAGATGGCAGGTTGTAAGCTGACAAGCCACTCTTCCAACCCAACTGTCGTTACAGCCATGCCTGAGTGAAAAGAGAGTTACAGGAGTCTTTACTCTTCTTTTGTTCGCAGCTTTGAGGGCAAAAGGATTGGTTTCCAGAATAGTCCTGCATGAAGACTGACAGTCCTTGCTATAGACTCTTAGCTCCATCCAAACAGCTTTATGAAACACCACATAAAAGCCAAAGAAAATAAAGTTTGGAGCATTCAAACTATGCTAAATTTAGATGTCTGCTATTTCGTGTCACTACTACTTATCCTACCCTTATTTTAATCCTCCACCCATATCAGGTCTATTTTCATCTAGGCTAACCATGTAGCTATTCTTGTAACTTTGCCACTCTGCCAAATATAAAGCACAGCTTTTCTACAAAACCAGGCTGTTGAATAGCAATCATAGAGAATCACAGACTCAGCCAGGCTGGAAGGGACCTCCAAGCTCATCCAGTCCAACCTAGCACCCAGCCCTAGCCAATGGCACTCAGTGCCCATCCAGGCTTTGCATCAACAGCTCCAGGGATGGGGACTCCACCACCTCCCTGGGCAGCCCATCCCAATGCCAATCACTCTCTCTGTGCCCAGCTTCCTCCTAACATCCATCCTGAGCCTGCCCTGACATAACTTGAGACTGTGTCCCCTCATTCTGTTGCTGGTTCAGTAGCTGCAGAGAGCAATGAGCTCTGCCCTGAGCCTCCTCTTCTGCAGGCTGCACACCCCCAGCTCCCTCAGCCTCTCCTCACAGGGCATAATCCAGCATTACACCTTGCAAGCGCCTTTTAATAGTGTTTAAAACACACTGAAAGCATTTGTTTTGTTTTGTTTTCCTTGCCATTACCAGCTCAGCAGGTGAAAAGTGCCACCTTGCTTTACACATTAAGGCAGTGATTGCAGAGAAATGTTTGTCATTATTTCAGGTACATCAGAATCACATCAATTAAACTAATGGCAAAGGGCACTTTGTTAGCTCTCACTCATGCAGCCAGAGGAGGTTTATTCCACCATTTCAGCTGCCTGGGCCTTTGATAAGGTAGAGAACCACACCAAAGGCAAACTTTCTGTCTTGTTAATGGCCAGCTTTTGTTCTGGGTGGCTGTTTGGGCTCGCGTGTGTCTTCTTTTCTGCTGCTTGTTCAGAGGCAGCTCTCCTAGGAGGATAAAAGGCAACCAGCAGGACTTGTTGGCTTTGTGCTGCACTCCTTATTTCAACATTGCAGCAGGGGGATGATTTGCAGCAGGCTTGTTGACTAATACACAAGTTCACACCTCCTCAACGTGAGGAGCTGCAGGTATGAAACCTGGGTGGTGTCTTGAGAGGACGCAGCATTGTCTGACCCACACTTAGTGCATTTTGTCTGCAAATACAAAAACCCTTACAGAATTAAACACACAGGGGGTTGGAACTGGATGATCTTTGAGGTCCCTCCCAACCTAAACCATTCTATGATTCTTCAATGATTGACATACTAAATACCCTGATTGCCTATGGGTGTTGAGCTGTTCATCCAAGTCATTCTCTGGGCTTTAGGGGAGAAGGGGGCAAGGGAAAAGAAGATAATGAAAACTTTTCTTGTGTGTATAGGATAAATGTTTCAGCATTCCCAGATCCACTCTGAAAGTGCATTTGAAAGGGCCCTAAAAGGATAGCTAGAGAAAGACATTTTCACAGAAGCACACAATGAGAGGATGAGGGAGAATGGCCTGGATCTGGAAGAACCTGGAGTTAGATTAGACATTAGGAAGGCATTCCTCACCAACAGGCTCTGTCCAGCCTGGTCTAGGGCAGAGGGGTTGGAACTGGATGATCCTTGTGGTCCCTTCCAGCCCTGACTGATTCTATGATTCTAGGGTGGTGAGGCACTGGAACAGGTTGCTCAGAGAAGTTGTGGAGGCTCCAAGCCTGGCTTTGAAAGCCAGGCTAGTTGGGTCCTTCAGCACCTGCTCTAGAAGCAGATGTTTGTAGCTGATGACTGTTCATGTCCCTTCCAACCCAGTACAGTTCAGAAAGCCTCACATGAAGAGCACAGCACAGGTCAACCTGATAGACTTCTATATTATGGTAGGAGCTCGTTCTTGAGCTGGTCAAAAATGCTTCAGAATAGGAAAATAAGCTTCCAGAGATCTGGATTTTCATGGAAAGAGCTTGATATTTCATTAACAGGAAACCCAACCCCCCAAAACCAACCAACCAAACACAAACAGAACAAAAACTAAAACAACCCCTTAACAAAACCCCCCCCACACAAAAAACCTCCCAAACCCCCAAGTTTTTGGAAAACTGAAACAGAATCATTTGACTTAGGTAAATTCATGTACTTAGCAGAGTGTCAAAATGCTTCTTCTCCTTTGAAACATGGCAAAACAAATTAGCTTGTTATTTTGACATCAAAAGGCTTTATAATTTCTGTTCTCCAGTGCGCTCTGACCTTTTGTCCCTGTTTGGAAAGCAAACAGGTGCTGAAATGAGCAAATGTGACAGAAGCTCCACTTCCATTCACCTGTATTTATTTCCACGTGCAGCAAAGTTGAATTCCAGAGACCCTTTTATTTTATTTTATTTTATTTTATTTTATTTTATTTTACTTTGCATCATCCTGCACTGCAGAAAGAAGAATCAGGAGGAAGACAATTTGGGAGCACTCTGTTTTGCAGCCACTGCTATTTGCTATTCCCACTAATGGGAATGGCCTTTACAGAGACCAGAAATAATAAGGTATAAACCACTGATGGCTGCCTATCAGCAAACATTTTCAGCTGCAGGGTTTCAGGTTTAATTTGGAAATGGCAATAAAAATAACAAATAGAAAAGTCTTTTTGAGCTGCAGTGCGTTTGCCTTTGCCTTGCCCATTTCTCTCTTCATTCCTCATTCTTGCACCCTGCAGATCTGCCTTTTCCTTCATTTGTTTTAAAGAGAATACAATGCATAACAGAATCAGAGAATCACAGAATCAGTCAGTGTTGGAAGGGACCACAAGGATCAGCCAGTCCCAACCCCCCTGCCATGCCCAGGGTCACCCTACCCTAGAGCAGGCTGCCCACAGCCTCTGCCAGCCTGGCCAAAAACACCTCCAGGGATGTGGCCCCAAACACCTCCCTGCAGGGGCAACCCATTGCAGCCTCTCACCACTCTCATGCTCAACAACTTCCTCCTCACATCCAATCTGAATCTCCCCACCTCCAGCTTTGTTCCATCCCCCCTTGTCCTGTCACTTCCTGATAGCTAAAAAGTCCCTCCCCAGCTTTTTTGTAGCCCCCTTCAGATCCTTCTGCTTCTGAAAGGTCCTTGGTGCTGCTCTCCCTGCTCTGCTGCAGCACTGCCCTACACAAAGGGGGGTGAGGTGCTGGTACAAGGAGTTTCTTGCATTCAGCAGAGCTGGCCCTGCCTGTGGGAAGCCAATACTGGTTTGGAAAACAGTCTTTGGAAGCAGTGTACATTTCTCAAGAAGCTCTGCAGGTGGCCCTAGCGCTGAGCTTTTAGAAGTGCAGAGCTTTTAGGCACCACCACAAAGGTCTGCTCTGTATGGCAGTCTGCTCTTAGAATGGATGTAAGGTGCCTAAGCACAAGGTTGTTGTTAGAATAATTAATTATAATAGCACTATTAACAAAGGCTGTGAACGCTCTACCTTAAATGATCCTTAAAAGGGAAGCTCAAAAGCTAAAGTATAGAAGCATTTCTTTTTTTTATTATTGGTGTTGCCTGTGACATTCATGAGTCACAGCTTTGTAGAGAAAAAAAAAAAAAAAACAGAGAGAGGGAGGGGAGAAAATTGCTTAGACCTGCCTCCTTTTAATAGTTTAGCTGAATCTGGAGGAAGATGATGCAACCTGTTTCATCCACTGCTGACCCAGCTTCTTATTCGGGACACGACAGAACTTGACTGCGAAGTGGCAGAATGGGAAAGGGGCATCCCTGGAGGCTGCTCTGGCTTTCATTGCCAGCCTCTATAATTACACACTGCCTTTCAAAGCGGCCTGTGAAAGCTGTCTTTGCAGCCTGCTTCTTTTTCCCAGGCCCTGGGGAAAGTGCATCATAGCCATTCCTTGCCAAATCCAAACACCTTGCCACCAAGCACTTCTAAATATGGCTCTGCAGGAGAGCTGCTGGGGGGAGCAGTGGGGGGGGGGGGGGGGAGAAAGAGAAA
>VWZI01000252.1:232968-248587 GCA_013396835.1 Psilopogon haemacephalus | reverse complement strand
GGTGAGAAAGAGAAAACTTTTTTTCTCTCTGAAAAGTGGGGTTTTGTTCAAGCCATCAAGCTTTCCAGAAATATCTAGATTGTGATGAAAGTCTCACCCAGAAAGTTTTTCAGCTCCGGAATATTTGCAGAGAGTGGGGAGTTGAAAAGATTTACTGTAACTGATAGCCCTAACACTTTGATATTTTTCTTTCCACTTGCACATAGAACATTATTAGTTCAAACAAAGTGTGCCTGTTTGTATCCAGTAAAATCTTCCAAACCTTTAAACCTCTTCATACAGTAGTGTCAAAGATGCTGGCAAAACTGAGAGTGAAAAAAGTCTTTGTGCTAATAAATGCATTTCTCTGCTCACTAAAAAATGCATCTCTTTGCTTAATAATAAATGCATCTCTCTGTTTACTAATAAATGCAACTCTCTGCTTACTAATAACTGCATCTCTTTGCTTACTAATCAATGCATCTCTCTGCTCACTAATAACTGCATCTCTCTAATTACTAATAACTGCGTTTCTTTGCTTACTATTAACTGCATCTCTGCTCACTAATAACTGCATCTCTCTGCTCACTAATAAATGCACTAATGTGCTAATAAATGCATCCCTCTGCTTACTAATAAATGCATCTCTCTGCTTACTAAAAAAATGCATCTCTCTGCTTACTAATAAATGGGTCTTTCTGCTTACTAATAAATGGATATCACAGCACACATGGTAAAGGATAGATGTCTGCCCTCCCATGTGCTATAAGCAGGGAGGAATCACTGATTTTCTTTTCAGAGTCTCATGTGGTAAGAAGCCAAATTATTCCAGCTCATGTTATTGCATTCCTTGGGACCATTCCTGTACAACACCGCACTGCTAAGTGATAAGGATTGTAGCTCCTTGACTTGGTCTGGTGAACATTTGTGTGAGCAAAATCAATTTCCTAAGAGAGCAAAAGCACATTGCCATGGGTATGAACTGCAGAGGCTACCTCCAGAGAAGGGAAGGCAAACACAGCTGTGTCCCTCCGTTGCACTTTTCTCAGCTGATTCAGGGTCTTGAGGCCAAACTCGTGTTATCCTTTCCAGTGACTGTGCACTTTGGAAGGATAAGGACTATTTTAAGTTCCCACTTATATGGTGTGCCATAAAATAAGGCCCAAGATGGATGAAGAGAGGCTCTGTTTTCTAACAACAGTGACTTAGAGGTTTGCACATCAGCCATCTCTCCTGTAGAGGCAGACAGATTTACAGCGCCTGGAAATGTTTGCCAACAAAGATGTTATTGTAGCTCCGGCGTCTGCTCGGGGAGGTTTATGAGGTAGAGTTAGAAGCTGTTCATATTCTCTTCCTGCACTTGATGTATAGGGGACCCAGTATGCCAGATGCATTGCTGAGCTAGGAGCAAAGCTACTGCAGCATCAGGGTTGAGCCTCACCTTCTGGGCTGTTGCCTGAACCCTTCAGCCAGGGAAGTGCTGCCATATCTAACCCTCCCTGCAGGGCTGTGGGCAGCTCGATTAGCTTTATCTGCCTTTTCACATGCACAATAAAGAGGGGCAGTGCTCATTACCTGGTGCAAACCACTGGCACCAGTTCCACTCCTTGTGCAAAAGCTGCCTGCTCTCTCCTGTGGCTGGTTGTGGTTTATAATGCTAACAGTGCCATGTGGCACAAAAAAGACAGATCTTTGCTCTAAGTGCTCAGAACTCTGCTGGGACTCACAGCAACTGAACTCTTGTCAGGATGTTCTTTTGCTTTCCAAAATAGGTTAGTGCTATTTTTTATTTCTTTATATTTTGTCTTTATATTGACCTCTTGGGTTGCCTTTTTTGCTTATTCTAAACACTCGTTGGCTGCCAATGCAATTACTCAAGGCAGATCATAAATCTTTACCCAAAGGCAGCTCCACTTGCTGGCGGAGACCAGGAGGTAGCTCTGCTGCTTCTGCTTCTAATTCTTGGAGTGTGCAAAGCATTCTTATCCGTTTCTATACTCAAAGTGCCCTAAAACTTTCAAACTGAATCTTTGCTGTCTAATTAGTGAGAATTTCAATCAATGTTCCTTCTCTTTTTGTTGTGTTGGAGGAAGTTAAGTAAACATCCTGCTGGAGGGAGGTCCCTGGCCTGGCTTCTTCGGCACTTTACACTCATCATGTTCAGCCTATGCTCAAGAACCAATGCTGTCCTGTGAATCCATCACTGACATGAGCTGCACATTCCTGGGATAGCAGCAAAGTATTTGTCTGTCTAGACACGGCCAAATAAGAACACAAAGCTTACTTTGAGAGGATCACTAACAACAACTGTTGGCCAACAATGGGCAGAAAGGTTCCCTGATCCCTTTAGCTGGGGAGTATGGGAGTAAGTCCAGGTTCTACAGGAACTAACTCACTGCAGCGTTTTCTTTTGTATCGTTTCCATTCTGGGAAGCAAAATATGCTCCAAAGAGACTACAAAGAAATGTGAAAACGCAGCCAGAGCTGTAGTTGCTAAATCTCTCCTGTTGGTGTGGTCATTTTTCACCAGTCTAGGTGTAACATGATGTTGGAGGTAAATGCAACAGGCAGCAGGTACCTGGCCAGCCACTCTGATGCTGGAGTAGTTCTGTTTGCCTCTCATTACTGTCCAGTTCTATGTTCAGAGCATTAATTTGTATGGGCATTGAATAGTTTTCAAACTAGTGGTGAAAGCAGATTTTCTCTTTGTGATCCATTTGGATTAGAAGCAAAACTCTGCAGGGAGCTGTTGGTTTTAGGAAATACTTGCCCAGAAAACTGACCCCTAAAATACCCAAAAAGACAGATTTAACCATAGAGTTCATTAGAAAGAATGGGGAATCTGCATGCATTGCAGGACACTGGATGAAAAGGATGTGGTAAGAGGAGCTTCATTCAATATCTAAGGGATTGAACAAAGGGGAATGGCCTCAAGCTGAGGCTGGGGAGGTTTAGATTGGACATTAGGAAAAAGTTTTTCATGCAGAGAGTGGTTAGGGACTGGAAGGAGCTGCCCAGAGAGGTGATGGATGTGTTTAAGGATGGTTTGGATGTGGTGCTTAGGGCTATGGTTTAAGGTGAATGTTGTAGAGTAGGGTTCTAAGTTGGAACTGGTGACCCTGAGGGGCTTTGCCAGCCTGCATGGTGCTCTGACTCTGTGATTTGTCAGGCCTGAATTAAAAATGGATTAGCCAAAGTACTATTTTCTGTCATTTTCCTACCCCTACCTAATCACAGATTCAATGTCATGACACATGTGGGTCATTTTTCAGTGCTGTGTGTAGCAAGTGAGACATAACACTCTTGATACAGCAAAAATAGATCATTTAAGAGCATTCTAGACCAGCACAATAATGTAGATTTTCATAGCAAATGCCAACTAGAGAAGCAGACCTTGTGAAACCTGTGGATCTTCCCTCTGCTCTCATGAAGGATTGCATTTTCTTTTCATCTGAACAACCTTTGTACCAAGAAGCCTTCAGATTGCCAGTGATGGTGTTGCAAACAACACCCATCTCAGTCATTTTCCACTGGCATTAAAGTCACTGCATCATTCTCATCCTACTGCAACCCATAATAAAGACCTAAATACCTGCATCTTTGTGTCTGTATCATGAAACAGAGGCAGGAGGCCTCATGAGCTCTCTGCTTGCTGCTAATGGGGCATGCAATGATTCAGCCCATTCAAAGATGTGAAGCCTGTGAAGGCTTGTGGGGAAACGGCAGATAATAAATTATTTACGTGGAAATATGCTAAATAAGCAAGAACCAGAGGCAGTGGAATAAGAGCAATTCCTTCTGCTTCATGGACCTTCTCCTGCTTTTCTCTCAGGGAGTAATCAAGAACCAATTTTGCTTCACTGCTGCTTTGCTATTACAACACAACATGCTGAAAGGCATTGTAGAGTTGGGGGAGGGGGGGGGGAGGAGGAAAGAGGTGCCAAAAGGGGTTAGAAATATTTTTTTTTCTGCCTTTCTCC
Organism: Psilopogon haemacephalus; assembly: GCA_013396835.1. Classification (NCBI taxonomy): domain Eukaryota; kingdom Metazoa; phylum Chordata; class Aves; order Piciformes; family Megalaimidae; genus Psilopogon; species Psilopogon haemacephalus. The sequence continues at coordinate 244,628 of VWZI01000252.1, read as the reverse complement.
CCACTGAGAATATTTTCCTTAGTCCACACTGCTGTTGTCAGCTGCCCTCAGCCAAGCCATGGACACAGCAGCAACAGGAGAAAAAAAATCTGGCAAATATTGTATTATTATCTCAGGATACTGAAAAAGGGACTTGAGATGCAGTGAGGAAAGCAAAGGTGATTTTTCCTTTCTTTCAAAATGTATAAGCAAATGGTTTGGACACAGCTAAGGATTTCCTTCAGGTAAGCTAGAATTAACTAGTTAAGAGTCTGGAGAGTAAGTCTTACCAGGAGTGATTGAGGGAACTGGGATTGTTTAGTCTGCAGAAGAGGAGGTTGAGGGGAGACCTTTTTGTTCTCCACGACTCCCTCAAAGGAGGTTGTGGTAAGGTGGGTGCTAATCTCTTCTCCCTAGTGTCAGGTGACAGAATGAAAGGAAATGGCTTCAAGTTGCACCAGCAGGAGGTTTGGGTTAGACATTAGGAAAAAATTTCTTTACTGAAAGAGGGGTCAAGCATTGGAACAGGCAGCCCAGAGAAGTGGTGGAGTCACCATGGAAGTGTAGACATGGGACTTTGGGCCATGGTTTAGAGGGTATGGCAATGTTAGGCTGATGGTTGGACTCTGTGATCTTGGAGGTCTTTCCCAACCAAAGCAATTCTGTGATTCTACCTGAAATAACAATTGTGCTCTAAGCACACTAAAGAACTTTTTGGCCATTTGCAGAGGTGTTCATCCAAAAGCAGAGGACTGTCTAGAAGCAGGTGTCGGTGGCAGCCTAAGAACATGCTCTTTAGGCTTCTTCAGCCCCAGCTGACTTTGCAAGGAGCAAAGTTCAAGGTCACCAACAAGGAATGTTCCAGAAAGTTGTCACATCTAGCACAAAATAGCACACTCATCAATCATCTCTGAAGCAAACAGGACTGTGACAAATGGCATGTTTGCACAAAGTGCCTGAAACTCTGCTATTTCAGGAGGCCTTGCTCTGCTGTCAAAGAAAGAGCTAAAGCTTTTTCAGTTTCATGTGTAGGAAAATCCCTCTTGAACTGTGTCACCACAGTCTTGCTGATCATCAGCCTGAATATTTGGTATGTGCTTATCTCCCCTTCTCTGCTGTGATGCACTGCACAGATCGTCCTCAACAGCAACAGCCTGCAAAGGGTCCCTCTGCCCACTCTGGGTGGCTGAGGGTAGAGCCCTGCTCCCCAGGGACTGAACAGACAGAGCTTTCCAGCAGTGTGGTAAGATACCTGTTCTCTCAAACTCACTTGGGGATGAAGAGCCATGACCCTCCACTGTCCTTCTTACCAGGCTGCTTTCTCCTTTTCCTTCCTGCTCCTCCTCTGCTATGATAGATGGCCATCTGATCTTCCCAAGTGATCCTCAGCCATTTCCTGACAGAGCTTTTATTAGTGCTGGTGCAATGTCCTTCAGCAGTACTTGTGGGTAGGTACTTCAAGAGGTGGAAAATATGATGATGAGGATGATAGCTGTGAAGATGTTGTCTCCAGATAGCTTCAGTCACTCATCTGTCACAAGGTTGTGATATAAATGAGAGACACAAGGATCACAGGCTCACTGTCTTTCCTGTTTTCCCCCTCTGAACCTGCTCGTGTGTCCAAACCAGCAAATGCAGATTGAAGGCTGCCAACAGACAGGGCATATATCTCTGGTTCCTATGGCTCATTTTTCTGTTTTCTCATTTCAAAGTTTGCTGTGAATCCTCTCATTTGGGGAGGTTGCTGGTTTCCTTTTTTTTTCTTTCCAACGTGCTGTATGTAGTCTTTTGTTACTGTTTTTGTTACCTCTATGAGTAGGTTTTAATAGCACTATTATTCCAATTTTGTTATGCTTTCATCAAGCTCTGCTGACTGTGCTCTGGAAAAAAAAAAAAAACAAAAACAAAAAACCCAACCCACATTTTGTATCCTGAAGACCTGCACTAGTATCAGAGTGATACTTCAACACCCCTCCATCTAAGCAGCAAATCTTATCTTTGAACTCCTTATCAGGCACTTTTCCCTCTCTCTTACTCACCTCGCAAATTAAAACAGAAGATAATCTCAGCCCAGTGCCACCCACACATCCTGACTCTCCACTGCACCTCATCCCACAGCTCCAGCCTTTTGGCAGGCCACATTTGCCTTTCACTCTGTCAAGTCCATGGAACATTTGAAGATCTGTAGACACAGGGAAATCCTAAGGAATCTGTAGACATGGGAAATACAAGAGACCAAACAAAATTGTACATATTTCCCTATCTTGCCTGGGACAGTTTTGAGCAGCTGGGGGATATCCTTCAACCTCCACACTGCTGCTTCTCTGTCTTTACTATAGATGTCCATAGACCTGATTCCTTCCTTGGTTCTTCAGTCACAAATTATTTCATAGAAGCATTTCCCTGCTGGGAAAGAGACAGTTCCCCTTACTACCTTGAATCCATATATTCTGTTCCCATGGGTGCCCTTGCATCCATATATTCTGCTTCCATGGGTTCCCTTGCATCCATATATTCCATTCCCATGGGTACCCTTGCATCCATACATTCCATTCCTATGGTTGCCCCTGCATCCATATATTCCGTTTCCATGGGTTCCCTTGCATCCAAATATTCCATTCCCATGGGTTCCCTTGCATCCATATATTCTGTTCCCATGGGTGCCCTTGCATCTCACCACTTTGACTATTCTGTTTTGCCAAGGGCTCTTGAGCAGAACTTTTGTCCTTGGCTGGGTCTCTGAAGCGATGCGAATGATACAGCCCCCAATGTGTCAGGGAGGAGCTTTCCCCTGAGCTTCAGCTATCCTATTGTTTTGTCTGACCAAGTCTATTCACCAGATAATAACAGTTAATGAGTCCCTCTTTCTCCCTGCTTCCCACAGGCAGACTTTTGGACGCCACTCTTTGGCTTTTTAGCCTTAAGAGTAGGAAGCAGTCAGTCCAAAGGCATGTCTACTTTGCAGGCAGAGCCAGGCTTGCATCACATCTGACACACTCGAGTTACCTTTTCAGTGCTCCTACTACCGTGCTGGGTTAGTGGGAGCCATTCTGGCAGCCTCGACAGGCTGTGCTTACCTGTGCCTTTAACCTGTGCCTTTAACCTGTGCTAAGCTACAGAGCCTCCTCCAGCTCCACTCCTCCTTGCAGCTGGCTTCCCCAAAGTGTGCTCCCGCAGATGTGCATCCAGCAGAGCTCCTGTTGTATTGTAAATATTTGGAAGTGTTGTCAGATACCCAAAGAACAGCAACAATGCATAAAACCAGTCTGAAATCTGTGTAGCTGCTGAGGAACTTTCTATGGGGACTCATGAGAAAAACAGGCTGCTGCAGAGCCTTGGTGAAAGGTATTATGTTATAGGAAAGTATTTTCTGAAAAGTTGACTTTGGCCATTTTATTTACTAATAGTATCACCCCAACATAAGCACCAGAATGGTCTCAGCAGGCTCACAGCTCTGTTCCTACAGTGCCTTCTTCTCTCAGGGTAGTGTAGCCAGGGGCTCGATTACTGAGCAGCAAAGGGGAATGTGCTTCTATCTCTGTCAGGGTGCTCCAGTCACACACAGGCACTGCTGGGCATCCTCTGTGCTCACAGCCTTGTGCAGAAGTGCTCCCCTGACACAGTTTTTATCTGCAAAATGTGCTGAGCAGCCACTGCTCTATTTTGTCTGTCTGGAGTCTCCCACGTTAGGCATCTCCTCCCCTTCACCACCCACATCAGTGTGCTGGCAGAGAGGCAAGAGTGTCCTGGCTGCACACTTGGCTGCCTTCTCCCAGGAGAACCTTTGAGTTAGATCCTGTTGTAGGTTTCTTACCTCAGCTGCTGAAGGCCGAGCAGCTGCCTTCTCCTGTCCTTTCTTCTTTGTTTTGCTGTATCTGCTCAAGATCCCTAAGGAGCACTTCCTTCCTGGTGCTAGAGACAAGAGGCTTTTGCAGACAGCTGTTCCCCTGCAGATGCCAGATAAATGAAGATCCTTCCTCACCCTGAGATTTTTCTCCTGCACTTAAGCTCCATTTTGCCATTCTCCTTGCTGTGTTTCCTAGTGGATGTTAAATAATTTGGGTTGTTTCTTTTTTTTTTTTTTTTATAATCCTTTTGCTTTGTAGCTGAGCAGTCACTGCTGCACTACTTGTTGAACCTGCCTGTTTTGTCTGAGGATGTATTTGTGGATTGGTGAGATCCATAACGTGGGACCATGAAAGCAGAAGCCTGTGCTGGCAGCTGTGAAGATGATCTGCTGGTTTGAGCTGCAATCTGGGGAAACCAGCACTGAATTTTGAAGGCTAAATGCTCTATTTGTTGTCTTCCTTTTGCAGCCTGTGTCCAATTAGAGAATCATAGAATGGTTTAGGTTGAAGGGAACCTCAAAGCTCATCCAGCTCCAACCACCCCTGTGCCATAGGCAGGGACTCCTCCCACTAGAACAGGTCACTCAAGGCCTCGTCCAGCCTGGTTTTGAACACCTTCAGGGAGGGAGCAGCCACAACCTCCCTGGGCAACCTGTGCCAGTGTCTCACCACCCTCACTGCAAACAACTTCCTCCTAACATCCACTTTCAATCTCCCCTCTGACACTTCAAACCCATTCCTCCTCATCCTGTCATAACAAGACCTTGTCAATAGTCCCTCCCCAGCGTTCCTGCAGCCCCCTTCAGATCCTGCAAGGCCACTCCAAGGTCTCCTGGAAGCCTTCTCTGCAGAGCCCCAACTCTCTGTGCCTGTGCTCAGAGCAGAGCTGCTGCAGCCCTCTCAGCTGCATCTTGGTGGCCTCCTCTGCATTGGCTCCAACCCTTGCATGTGCTGCTTGTGCTGGGAGCTGCAGAGCTGCACACAGAGCTGCAGGTGGGGTGTGAGGAGAGCAGAGCCAAGGGGCAGGGGAAGGGGTCCCCTTGCCCTGCTGCCCACAGCTGCTCTTGCTGCAGCCCAGCACACAGTTGCTGTCTGGGCTGCACTTACACTGCTTGTGCATGTAGCTGACTCCCTCTTTCATGTCAACCAAACGTGTCTTATTCTTGCATGGTCTTTCCATTAAGTTTTTTTGTTTGTTTGTTTGTTTTTTTTCATCTTTAATATCAGGGATTATTTCAGATCAAGATCTTGGCTGGTAAATTATCTGCTGTAACAGTCATTCTGTTTTCCTTGAGAGGTCCTTGACACCGTTCATAGCACTAGCATGGAGCTGCTGGGGGAGTGCTGGCTTGCTGAACACCAGCCCTTTTGCTGTGTTTTATGGTCCTTAATTTCCTTACTAACAAGCCACAGGTCCCCAATGTGCCCGGCAGGTTAGCTGCAGCCTCGGCACACACCAATCTGCCTGTTCTTTGAGTAGGGTGCAAAAAAAGTGCTGAGGATGCAGGGAGGATGCCTGGAGCTGCTTGTTCCGCAATGGGTTGGTTGCACAAATGTGGCTCAGTGCCTGCCCCTGACTTTAGCAGCAATGGTGAGGAGAAGCTGACTCAAGCGGAGTACAAAACTCTGCCCCTACAAAGAGCTCACCTACGCCATTTGGTGACTTGTTCGGAGCAGCTTTGTGCTGAGCATTCTGGAGCAGCTCCTGCAGGCTGGAGCCATGCCCCTAGGAGGCTTATCCACCTCCCTGCTGCAAGCACCGAGGCCTCAGCAGCTCATAGAGTCTGTGATCATCCCTCTGCAGTTTAGTTTTCATCACTTGCTGGATTCCTTCCTCTCTCACTACAGTTTCAGGGACTCATATCCTCTGCTATGAGGACACTTTCAATCTCCCCTCTGCCACTTCAAACCCATTCCTCCTTGTCCTGTCATTCCAAGACCTTGTCAATAGTCCTTCCCCAGTGCTCCTGTAGCCCTCTTCAGATACTGGAAGGCTCCTATACGGTCTCTTCAAAGCCTTCTCCTCTCCAGGCTGAAAAGCCCCAACTGTCTTAGCCTGTCCTCACAGCAGAGGTGCTCCAGTCCTCTGAGCATCTTCATAGCCCTCCTCTGGACTGGCTCCAACATTTCCACGTCCTTCTTGTGGAAGGTGTTCCTTCTTCTAATGTAATATAATATTTGGAAGGAAAAGGGACAAAACCAGGGGAAAAAGCTTGATGCTGAAAAAAAAGGTGATCATTTCTCATGCAAAGCTACACTGAGCAAATGTGGTGCTGAGTCTGATAGCCATGGAGTCGTTTCAGTCAGAAAAGACTGCTGAGACCATTGAGTTCAACTGTCCTAAAGTGGCATGTCTGCTTGGATCCAGGCCAAGGACACATCTATGATCCCTTATCAGATGTGTGGCAGCACTGAGAGGTGGGGTGGCTCACATGCTCCTCTGAACATCTCCTTTCTGTGCTAATTAGACATGAAAATGCATGAACTTTGGGTGAGGGACAGAGGGCTGGCAAGCAGAGTAACAAACATCAGACAAGAAACTTGCTGGCTGGAAGGGAAACAAAAATAGGAAGGATGTGTTGGTAGACATTTGGGAGAATAGGAAAAGGAACAACAACATGTGGGAAGTAGTCAATGAGCTATACATTATCTCAGCCTGACTTTTCCAAATTAGCTTCTATCAATCACAGATTTTTTTAATTACCAACCATGTTTTTCAACTCTCACTCGTCAGCTGGTTAGATCATCACCTCCTGCTTGTTCCCAGGACTTCTGTGCTTTAAATACTCATCCCTCCTCCCAGTTTTCCAGGGTTTGTCCTCAAGGCTTCATGATGTCCTGTCCACAACTTCCTTAGCATTTCATTCAGTGAAAGTGTCCCATCCATGATGATTTATATCTGCTTTGCCAAACCCATTCGTGTTTCTCCCATTGAAAACATGTCCAGAGATGCAGAGGTGCAAAGAGATGCAGAGAGAGCAGAAATTTTCCCTGAAGGAGCAATATAAGAAAATGACTGACAGATATACAATCATATTCTATATTTGTCATCAGATATATCTGTTGTCAGGGAGGTGGTGGAAGCCTCATCCCTGGATGTTTTTAAGGCGAGGCTGAATGTGGCTCTGAGCAGCCTGCTTTAGTATGAGGTGTTCCTGCCCATGGCAGAGGGGTCAGAGCTACACGATCCTTGAGGTCCCTTTCCACCCTGACTGATTCTATATTAATTAAGTTTAGAAAAGCAACAGATACACGTTTTCCCACCCTGACAAATCTATCATTCTATATTAATTAAGTTTAGAAAGGTAGGAGATACAGATTTTCTATTCAGCGTTTCCCTTAACGTTGTTTTTGCAATGGTGTTGTTTTGAAATACACCATTACACCACAAGAATATTAAGGGTGGAAAGCTTCACACTGAAAAAAAAAAAAAAAAAGACAAACCAACAAAACAATGGCAGGTATTGGGCATTTCAAAAAGGTGGAGCATTGTCTCCAGGATCTCCCTTCAGTAATGCTGCCCAAGCTGAAAAGGTTTGTTTTTTTTTTGCTTTACAAGGAGTAAAAACGTTGAAATGTTAATACAAATCACAGCTTTACACAGCCTAAAATAAGATAACTTGCAATTTCATAGAATCATAGAATCAGTCAGGGTTGGAAGGGACCACAAGGATCAGCCAGTCCCAACCCCCCTGCCATGCCCAGGGACACCCTACCCTAGAGCAGGCTGCCCACAGCCTCTGCCAGCCTGGCTGCAAACACCTCCAGGGATCTGGCCCCAAACACCTCCCTGCAGGGGCAACCCATTCCAGCCTCTCACCACTCTCATGCTCAACAACTTCCTCCTCACTTCCAGGCTGAATCTCCTCACCTCCAGCTTTGTTCCATCCCCCTTTGTCCTCTCATTCCCTGGTAGCCTAAAAAGTCCTTCCCCAGCTTTTTTGTAGACTCCCTTCAGATCCTGGAAGGCCACAAGAAGGTCAATTTACTGTACACAGCAAAAAATCTCAAACTTTCAAAAGCCCTGGGGTGAAAAAAACAAAAAACAAAAAAAACAAAACAAAACCCAAAAAAAGGGAATATTTGGTAGGATTCAATTTCACAACTGCTGTGGCTGGCTGGGCATTAGCATATTGCAAGCACAATCTGATTTTCTTACAGGTAAGAGCATGCTCAGTGTCCTGTCCAATCATTCAGTGAAACATTCCTGCCAATTTCCAGTTGCAGGTTTAGAAAAGAACTCCTGAGTCGCCTTTTTTTTTTTCCCCCCAACTCCAAGCAGTCATATCCCAAATCTTCCTTCTCAGTATGCCAAGTCTATATGCTGTCAAAAGTTCTTTACCAGGCTATGCTCTCCTCAAAGGATAACACAAAATTATATGTAATGCCTGCCTTGAAAAGTATATAAGAACTGGATTTTAAATACAAAAATATAACTTGAGTCCAGTGTGAGTGTTATTAAAACCCTCCACGTAAAGATGAAATTGCAGCTTGTTTTAAGATGTGTTCCAACCCATTTCTGTAACAGCCTGGACACAGGCTCCTGTGAATTCCTCAACAACCCAGTCCTGCCCTAAGCAAAGCTAAAATTACAGAATCAGGTTTTCTTTCAGCAAAATGGAAGTGTTTTGACATTACTCATGGGCCACATTTTTAAGGCAAACAGAGAAGTTATTATCTCTTCCACGACACATCCGAGTAGCCACTTCTAAGTGGTTCCAGCTTTGAAAGCTGAGGACTTTCCAGCTATGAAAAGCAAACACATTGCACTTCTGCTCCTCCTGCCACCTATTCCTGTGCACTAGTGAGAACAAGACCTTCTCAGAGAAACTACTGGATTGAACGTGAGCTTCTGAAAGCAATTCCATGGTTTTCCATAGGATAAAAGCAGGAAATGAAGCATTGGAATTTACCAAATGCAGACTAATTCCTCCATGCATTTCAGAAATATTTTAAGGTTTGTTTTTTGTTTTTTTTTTTTTAATTTTTTTCTAGTAAATTCTCTGTCTCAGTCATGCCCAGGAGTTCACTTCCCCCAGATATGTTTTATTCTCAGCTGTTGGTGATCGTTATACAAAGGAGGTAGTAAGGCAGACTCAGAGCTTGTATGCTAAGCTCAGGCCAAAGTAGATTTCTGCCTCAAACAAAACACAGCCAACAAAACTAACTGGTGCATTTGAGACAAGTGGTTGCACATTATTTGAGGTTATTTTACTGACATCAGAGAAAAACAAAAGCTTAAATCTAAGTGTACAATAACAGTAAATTAGGCAGAAGGAGTCACACATTAATTTTGTTACTGGAAGAAAGCCATGAGAGAGTGGAGCAACAGAGGTGAGGCTGAGGCTTTCCTCAGTGCCTTCCAGAAGTGATGCTGGATGGAAGGTGGGGCAGTGGTGCAGGAACAAACTGCATCCAGATGTGCACCACAGGCCTCATCCAAGCTGACCCATGGGACGAGCCTCACTGCTTGCAGTGCCCCTCAAACAAGTGGCTTCTCAGCCAAGTGCCACATCACCAAGTCATTCCTGCACTGCTGTGCCAAGCACTGCTCCTTCTCTAAAAAAACCCAACTTGAGTCCTTTCTCCAGCACCTCTGCTTGGTTGTGTTGTAGTACTCCTTGGGAGGGGTGGAAAAGTAGATGGAAAAGCAAGGATTGAACAGGCATTTAGATGGAACTTCTCTAGGGAGGGGGAGAGAGGGACAGAGAGAGAACACCCAGGAGAGAGCAGGCTGGAGTTTTTGCTGGGATGAGTGAGTAAATCACATCAGGCATTTATGGAGTTTAAAGCAGCAACAGCCAATTTTCTCTTGACCTCGAGAGAACTCACTGAGGGCTCTGATGTGGAGTGAAAGGAAGGGCAATCTGCATATGCCTGCTTGATGTGTGTGTGTGTGCTGAACACCACCTGTGCATACACCTCCAGAAGGATGCAATTTCTTCTTGCGCTGCAGAATCAACCTTTGCATCTCTTGCATTTACCTCGGAGGGGACCATGAGCTCATTTTTCAAGTATTTCTAAAAAGGCTGTGTACCTTCAGTGGGCTGGAGAGGAAAATATCCATGCCAATTACAGGAGCACATGGTTTCCTGCTCAGCCTCTCAGCTTCTCTTGAAATCTAAATATGAAGCCAACCACAAAGTTGTGGCCAAACTCTTTCTTGGTGTCAAACGGCCAAACTCCATAGGAATTCTAAGTTGAACCCCCACAACACAGCATACTTTTTTTTCCCCCCAGTGCTTCTATTTTTGTTCCTTATGCTCACTTCAACATTTCTACACTACTCCTCCACTCTCCAATTTTCCAGTATAGACCATTGTGCAAACAATTTACTCACCATCTACTGGTGGTGCTGGCAGTAGACCCAAGGGGCTGGCCAGCAGAGGGTGCTGCTTGAGCTTGGGAATAAAAATCTATCAATATTCTTTAACAATGATCAGATTTCCTTGAAAGTATGCAAACTGCAGGAGGGACCAACTTCTTCTGTCCTCAGTGCTAAAGGAAACAAATGATGACAGTTATTCTTTTTTTTTCTGAGATGCTTGGCTCACCTGGAAGTATGAAAGGCTGAGGAGTGATCTAAGCAAAGCTTTGGATATGTGCTCCCACAGCAGGCAGAATGGCACTGGACACCACTGCTCAGAAATCAGCACTCTATGACGAGAGGCTGAGGAACCTGGGGCTTTTGGGGAAGGGGAGACTTAGAGGGGATCTAATCAGTGCTTACAAATATGTGAGGGCTGGGGGTCAAGAGGGAGGGGACAAACTCTTCTCAGTTGTGCCCTGTGATAGGACAAGGGGCAATGGGTCTAAACCAACAAGGGATAATGGGTATAAACTAACAGGGGGCAATGGGTAGGTTGTAACCAGTTGGGGTTGGTCTTTTCTCCCAGGCAACCAGCAACAGAAGGAGGGGACACAGCCTCAAGTTGTGCTGGGGGAGGTATAGGCTGGATGTTAGAAAGTTCTTCCCAGAGAGAGTGATTGGCATTGGAATGGGCTGCCCAGGGAGGTGGTGGAGTCCCCATCCCTGGAGGTGTTCAACGAAGGGCTAGATGGAGCACTTAGTGCCATGGTCTGGTTGACAGGCTGGGCTGGATAAGCTTGGAGGTCTCTTCCAAGCTGGCTGATTCTATTCTTTAAAATCTAATCTTTAAAAACCAACAAGGGGTAATAGGTGTAAACTAACAAGAGGTAATAGGCATAATCCAACAAGAGGCAGTGTCTATAAACTACAGCACAGGAAGTTCCATCTCAACAGGAGGAAGAACTTCTTGCCTGTGTGGGTCCCAGAGCAGTGGCACAGGCTGCCCAGAGAGGCTGTGGAATCTCCTTGTCTGGAGCCTTTCCAGGCCTGTCTGGATGTGTCCTGAGTGAGCTGAGCTAGATTGTCTGGTCCTGCTGTGGCAGGGGGGTTGGACTGGATGATATTTGGAGGTCCCTTCCAACCCCCAGCACCCTGTGATCCTATGATCTCTCTACACAACCCATTCATTTCTCTTGGTTCACTTTGGTAGACTCCTCATTTTTACCTCGTCTTCACGGAGAAGTTGGAAGTTAGATTTCCACTCAAAAGGTCAAAGCTTTTTTTCTCTTTTTTTTTTTTTTTTTTTTTTTTTTTTCCCCCCTTTTCCCAGACCAAAACAGTCTGCTTCAAATTTCTCAAGTGTGTAATTCAGCCAAAGTAGGAGTCGAATGGAAAGTTTGAGGTAAATTCAACAAGATGCTTGGGAGACAGAAGGGCTCAGAAAAGGAAGCGGTTTCACCTCCTGAAAATTTTCCTAACTCTTTTTTTTTTTTTTTTTGGTTTTAGTAAATTGCACAATGGTT
>VWZI01000252.1:208210-224021 GCA_013396835.1 Psilopogon haemacephalus | reverse complement strand
TTCTCTTCTCTTCTCTTCTCTTCTCTTCTCTTCTCTTCTCTTCTCTTCTCTTCTCTTCTCTTCTCTTCTCTTCTCTTCTCTTCTCCTCTTCTCTTCTCTTCTCTTCTTCTCTTCTTCTTTATCATACATGGACTAAGTCCTTGGTAACAACAGCCAAATTTTGACTGTCTTATGATAGAATTAAAAATAACATTAACTCACTCTCAATGGTCTGATAAACATCTACATCTATATTTAATGAACATTGCCAACCAGACTGATATGCAATAAGTGAACCAGAACTAAGAACCATTTGCATACAGTTTTGTTACAGCCCCAAAATCCCACAGGAACACTTCTGCCCACCAGCAGGCAAATACGTGGAAAAAGTCCTTCTGAGATCCTAAACTTAACATTTTCCTTTCAGCCAGCATAAATGTCCTTAATGTAAAAATCTGACCCTTTAATGAATTGGAGATTATGTAAACTCTGCAAAAAGCTTTTTATAGGCAAGCAGTAGCCCTGACAAAAGACATCTGTGCCTAGTCCTGCTTCTGTCTCTATTGTTTCCTCGATCAAGAGGAAGATCAGTCCAGGAATCAGTCCCTGGCACCTTCAATGAAAAGTAGAAATAAAAGAGCCTGGCAAATTCAAGAGCCATTTGCTTTTAAAATGATGGTTTATGTGTGTTGCCTCACCCAGTCCAAGCTTGTTTCAGGGTGATTAGTAACTCCAGTGTGTTGGAGGAGGCAAGAACTGTACATTTGCCAGTCAATGAACAGTCAATCTTATTACAGCAAAGGGATTAGCCTCAGACAGACACACAACTTCTGAGGGAAAAAAAAAGATGCCAGTTGTCTCTTAGGGCTTGTACTTCTTGCATTAGGTAGTGAAAGAAAAGAATTCAGAGTTCTACTTTTACAGCCTCACTTTGCAATTCCTTGCTACAAGGCTTCATGTGTAGAAGGCTTTTAATCATCTGCTGTAGTGGGACTACTTTATTGAAAGCCTTTCCCAGCTCATGATAGATGAAGGATCAGAGGCATTATTAAAGATTATTTCTACTCCTTTCAATTCTGACTTGAAAAAATAAAAATTAAAGTTGGACAGAAAGAATCTGTTTACAGACTGAGACTATTTTAACATCATCAATCTAGAGGCAGAAAAGTTTTCTCTGTCTTTACTTCAAGTATACAAGAATTGATGCTGCTGCATTACAAACTGCTAAGAAATGATGTGCACATGCTGGACCCAAGCTAGCAAGCCTTGCTCAGCAGAAAGTGTTACCTGAAAATGGAGGCTGCAATATGCAGGTTCACAGCTTCTCTATGGATTTATCAGATGTGTTGCATTTTCAGTTTTTTGGGACTCTTTCCCAAAGCCTGGTTGGCTGGTTAGGTTTGGTTTGGTTTGTTTTTGTAGCAAGACAAGCCACAGATTTTGCTTGCATCCCAACAGGACAGCACTACTGATGAAAATGTGGTACAAAGAGCACTGAAGCAGGCTGCCTGTTGTGCTGGGCTGCTGCAAACACACAGGCTCACAGGGCGGCAGGGGGTGGAAGGGACCCAAGCAGGACCATCCAGTCTAGCTCAGGGCACACAGCAACACATCCAGACAGGCCTGGAAAGGCTCCAGAGAAGGAGACTCCACAACCTCTCTGGGCAGCCTGTGCCACTGCTCTGGGACTCACACAGGCAAGAAGTTGCCTCTTGTGTTGAGCTGCAACCTCCTGTGCTGCAGCTTCCATCCATTGCTCCTTGGTCTATTACAAGTAAGCAGAGCCTTTCCCCCTCCCCATCCTGACCCCCAGCCCTCAGAGCATTTCTCCTCTTCCAGAGAAACATTTGCTCAGGTATTGTGATGCAAGGTCTCTACTTCGGGTCTAGAAGAACCGTGAAAGAGTTTGATCCTGTCTGTCCTTTTGTAGTGACACAGACACCCCCAGAGGCACCTGTCTGGTCTCCAAGAGGGATCTGGGCAGCCTCAGGTTTTCTGTATTTGTCTCAGCCATGTTTACCTGAAACTTATGCAACAGAGCACAGAGTTGAGGGTTGAGGGATGCAAAACCAGAACACCAAATTTTGAGTGCTATCTGCTGGGTAGGCAGAGGAGCTGGACAGACTGGTTTCAGTCTAGTTTGCATTGCTTCAAACTTATTTCCACAGCTGCATCTGATTCCAGCACAGCTCTCACTCTCTAGTTTCAACTGTAACCCTTCTACTCATCACCATTGACCAGGGAGTCCTCTGACTGCTTACAGGAATGTAGAGCTTTGACCTGAAAAGGATGGGGCTTTTCTCATCCTCAGCAACTTCCAGTTAGGCACTGATCTGATTACTATTTACAGCCAAAAGAACTTCTCTGATGCCACAAAGGGATGCCAGCACAAGCCAAGGGCAGTGGGATAAAAATCAGCCCCCAGGTCGAGGGAGGTGATTGTGCCCCTCTGCTGTGCTCTGCTGAGACTCCACCTGGAGTACTGCATCCAGTGCTGGAGTCCCTGGGACAAGAGGGATGTGGAGATGCTGGAGGGGTGCAGAGAAGGGCCACAAGGATGCTCAGAGGGCTGCAGCACCTCTGCTGTGAGGACAGACTGAGAGAGTTGGGACTGTGCAGGCTGCAGAAGAGGAGGCTCCCAGGGGACCTTCTGGTGGCCTTCCAGGATCTGAAGGGGGCTACAAAAAAGCTGGGGAGGAACTTCTTAGGCTATCAGGGAGTGAGAGGACTGGGGGGAATGGAGCAAAGCTGGAGGTGGGGAGATTCAGCCTGGACGTGAGGAAGAAGTTGTTGAGCATGAGAGTGGTGAGAGGCTGCAATGGGTTGCCCCTGCAGGGAGGTGTTTGGGGCCAGATCCCTGGAGGTGTTTTTGGCCAGGCTGGCAGAGGCTGTGGGCAGCCTGCTCTAGGGTAGGGTGACCCTGGGCATGGCAGGGGGGTTGGAACTGATTGATCCTTGTGGTCCCTTCCAACCCTGACTGATTCTCTGATTCTATATCAAGCCTTTCAAACACTAGCCCTTGACAGGTTGGATGTTGTTGGGTTTTGTCCATTTGGTTGTGTGAAGTTTAGGTCAAATCCTCATGACACTGTGAGTCGGGGAGCCAACCCTACCCTGCAGTGTTTAGCAATGAACGTGTTACACATAATGTTCAATGCAGAAATTTAGGTGTTATGGACCCTTCATTTGTGTGAAAAAGGCTGTAAGATGGTGGCAACAGAATTTATTTCTTTCTCTTTGTTTTTTGGTGTTTGGGGTTTTTTTTGCCATTTAAGAAAGGTGGTTTAGGTTTGTCTTTTTTTTTTTTTTTTCCCTATTTTTAGTTGCCTTGACTCATGCTTGAATTTACTAAATTACTTTTCCCAAATGCTCATAGGGAGAGTCTTTAGAATTAATGGATAGAGCTAAACTCACTCCCATTCTCAAGTAAATTAGTACATTACATGCAATTATTTATGATTCATCCCAAACTGGCTTCCCACAGCCCCATAAATCTTAGAGAGTCAGAAGGTTGTGGCATCATCTTTGCTGATGGTTTCCATTCTTTGGCCAGTCATAATGCCCCTTGAGCTGCTCCTGCTCGGCAAGGACCAGTTCCACCGCTGGCACCAGCGAAGGGAGGGAGCCGTGTCCAGCCTGGCTGTAGGACAGGGAGGTGCTTCCAGCAGGGCTGAGCACCCACATCCCGAAGCGCAGCCTCCTAAATTCCTGCTCGTTTGTTGCCACACCCCGGAGGTGCCTAAGCTCCGCAGGCGCCAGCTTTTTCACATAAAAATTCCCCAGACTCCTGAAATTCTACCCTGGGCATGTCCAGAGATGTCTCTTGTGTCACGGCACCCACTTAGCTCACACTGTCAGATCCAATGACCTCAGCTTCCCTGCACCTGCACTCACCTTGCCCAAGGGGCAGAGCCTCTGAGCCTTCCCAAAGGCAGGCAGCTGCAGCTGCAGCTCCGCGAAGCGCTGCGGTGTGCTGCGATCTGCTGCTGCCGCCTCTCTGCAGCCTTCTTTGCTCAGGGCTTTTAGCCTAGATGTGGCTAAGCTGGGTTTATGCCCTCCTGCGCCCCGGGAGATGCAAACCCCCGCCCTGGCCACAAGGCCAGGCGGTTGTGGGTGAAAGTGCTCTCCACCCTGCCCTTTGAAGCTCTTCCCCTGCCCTTTGAAGCTCTTCCAGCCTAGAGCAGCAAACCGCAGCTTGGCCAGGGCTGTGCAGAACGTGAGCCAGCACAACGCTCCCAAGGGCTGTGGCCCTCCTGCCAGGAGCTCAGGGAGGTTTTGATGTTGCTTCCCTTCTCGAAGGAGTTTCTGGGTGTTATGTCCTAGGTTAAAAGCAGGAATGCTATTTTTGGAACCTACATGGGAAGAGGGTTCCCTTAGTGCTGCTCTGTGAGGCTGGCAGTGGTGGGCTTGACCTGATGCCTGTGTCACCCTGCTTTGGTCACCAGTGCCACCAGAGCACTGCTACAGCTCCTTCTGGCTGCCTCTGCCCAGGGCCTCCTGAAGGCCAAGTTTCTCAGCAGCTGTCCCCACAGAAAAGCACACACCACCACCACTGAACCAGGATGCAGGGCAGCATTTCGAGTACACATGGCAGCTGTAAGGCTCTGAGCCCCACTGCAGTCCCAGATGCCAGCACAGCTGCAGCTGCCCCACTGGAGGCCAGCAGGAGCCCAGAGCAGCCCTGCTGCCAGGTGGCAAGGATGACACTTGTCCTCGTTTGCCATGGTGGAGGAGCTCTACCCTCAGAGCTGGCAGAAGCTCTTGCCTGTCTGACAAGCATCTGGAGGAAAATGGTGAACTGGGTTGCTTCTTTCAGGGGTTTTGGAGAGCAAGCTGCATATTTCTCCACAATGTGCATCTGTCTGGGTGAGACCCCTGCCAGCCTGGGGCTGCCCACTTCTGCTAGCAGCCATTGTCTCCCAGGGCAACTGCTGCAAAGTGATAGCAGGCTCTGGGACCCCACTTCACACTGAGCTTTTTGTTCTGCCTCGGCTGTCGGAAGTCTCCAGTGACTCTCCAGCTTCCAGCAGTGAACTCATGTGTGGCACTCCAGTGACCTTCAGTCTCTGCTCTTTTTGGTCTGTGACAGTTTGGATTCCTTGGCCCACAAAGTCAAACCATCACCCCACTTCAGGAGCCTCACTGAGTCCTTTGGCTTGCCAAGTGCATTGCTCAGAGATTAATTGTTGATCTTCAGAGTGCTTCAGTGACTTAGAATCAATCACAGAATGGTTTAGGTTGGAAGGGAACTCAAAGCTCAGCCAGTTCCAACTCCCCTGTGCCATAGGCAGGGACACCTCCCACTAGAACAAGTCACTCAAGGACTCATCCAGTCTGGTCCTCAACACCCCCAGAGAGGTTGTGGAGCAAAGAAGCACCCAACATGATCTTTGATCAAATTCTGCACTCTCACTGCAGCCTCATCTTGAGCTTTGCACCAGCCCAGACCCCCAGGTCCTGTTCCTCAGGGCTGCCCTCAGCCATTCTCCACCCAGGCTGGAGCTGTGCTTGGGATTGCACTTCCTTAGGCACGTTTCTAGTGGAAGCAAAACTTGCAACATGAGGGTGTCTGCTCCTCTGTGCCATCCACCACGCATTTTGCCTCCTTTGACGTCAAACAAACCTGACTGGGGGGTACAGGTTTGACAGGAGAGCTTGGGCCTGGGCACTAGCAAGTCCTCAGCAGGTACAGTCAGCTGATTTCTGCAGTGAAAGATGTCTACCTGTGACGTGTGACACGTGTGTGACACTACCAAAATGCTCAGCAGAAGCAGGTTAGAAACAGACAAAGGTAACAGGAAATATCATTCAAGCTAGTCAAGTGACAGCCAGAAAAGGGCAGGAAAGAAGCTTTCCCTGCTGCCCATACTCTGAACATTAATTATTGCAGGGCAAGCCAGCGAGCTGGGGTTGGTGTTTGGGAAGGCAGGTCCTGCACCAACAGGTTCATGACAGCGTCCTGTGCAGCTTAGCAGGCGAGGACAAGGGCTGGACCTGGCTGCAGGCACTTTCTGGCTACCTCAGGAGCAGTTAAGGGCACATTACTAGTGCTGGGGATCCGTACCCACCCCATGAACATCTAGGCAACGTTGTTTGTGGAGTTCATTTTGATCTGGTCGTTTGTAAAGGATTTGATCACCTAATTCTAGCTCTCTTTGCTGTGAAGCAACTGCAAGGTTGTCTGCCCAGTTTTGGTGCTCTCTCTGCTTGAGTGCAGCAGGCATACATGTTTGGTTTTTCCCGTGGTTTGCAGTGTTCAGGACATTATTTCTCTTGTTTTTTTCTTCCTGTTATAGAAGCTGACTACACTATAATCACTTCCAAATACTCCCCCTGACAAGGATAAATCAGCCTGTGCTGAGCCCTGGGCTGCTGTGGCCAGATTGCTGCCAGTGTCAAAGTGTGTTTCAGAGTAGCCAAGGGATCTCAGCACTGCTCTGCAGATACAGATGTTTAACATCTCATTAGCAGGGTTTCCTGCCAGCCTCCTCTGCGTGACTGGACTGAAGCCTTCCCAATGCACTTCATGCTGCGGAATCAGCTGTGCCTGAAATACCTTCTGCACGTCTCCTCCTGGGCTGCCAGGTGCTGCTGGCTTGCACGCACAATTACTGTGCACCCCTCCTCCCTCCAGCAATCTCTTATACCTCAAGGAGCAATGCAGCCCTGGCAGGGCTTCTGGAAGCTTCAGCAGCCTTTGTTTCACTCCTGGTGCCCTGTGTGCTTGAGCAAGCGCTTGGAGCTGAGGTCAGTCCTGGCAGGATCCTGCTGAGTGGAGTGGATGGCCTGGAAAAGCCCAGACCTGCTCAGTACTACAGCTGGCATGGATCATGGGATCATAGAGTCATGGAATCATAGAATCTTGGAATCATAGAATCATGGAATCATAGAATCTTGGAATCATAGAATCATGGAATCATAGAATCATAGAATAGTGGAATCACAGAATAGTGGAATCATAGAATCCTGGAATCATAGAATTATAGAATCCTGGAATCATAGAATTATAGAATCCTGGAATCATAAAATAGTGGAATCATAGAATCCTGGAATCATAGAATAATGGAATCATAGAATCCTGGAATCATGGAAGCATAGAATCATGGAATCATAGAATAGTAGCATCATGGAATCATAGAATCCTGGAATCATAGAATCCTGGAATCATAGAATCATGGAATCATGGAATCACAGAATCATCAAATGGTTTAGGTTGGAAGGGACCTCAAAGACAATCCAGTTCCAACCCCCTCCCACACCTCCCACTAGAACAGAGTTGTGTTGCCCTCAGCGTGCTTCAGAAAGTGTCACTGCATATGGCAGCTTTGTGGCAAGACCTCAGGCAGGCACAAATCAGCATGCCTATATCAAAGCCAACATGCACAGCTTGGAATATGGACTGTTAGCTGTATAAAAGTGCTCATTGTAAGTGATAAAGTGACCAAAACGTGGCTTTCCTTTACGAAATAATTAGTCTGTGCTAATTAATGATGTGGGTGTCTTCAGCAGCCTTAGAAGGCGATGAAAGTTTTACATGGCAGCCTGTCCTGGTAGGACTGATTTTTGATGCTGTCAGGTTCAGCAGGCTCAGACCTTGCACAGGAGAAGTGCCTTTGCAGCCCGAGAGCGAATGTGTGCACTGCTCCCATCTGACCCTGCAAGAACCCACAAATGTTTTTTTTTGCAGGGAGGTCTATTTGAGTGTCAGTTTTGAAGCCTATTCCATTCCCAAGGGGCACATAAAGCCTAGCCCCAGGAGAGCAGTGGTCGGCAGCTGAGGTCTGAGAGGGAAACCTTCACCCCCATGGATCTTCGGAGAAGAGCCAAATGCTGCTGAATGAGATCCAAACCAGGCAGCTTGGACCTGCCTAAGGCCAGTACACTCAGCAGCCAGCTGCTGAAACCTACTGATTATAGGGCACTAAGGGCAGGGGACAGTTTGAAACCTGAGGCTGGCACAAAGCTGCAGGAAGCTCTGCCCACTGCTGCTGCCCAGCCTCGAAAAAGCCCTTGAGAAAGAGGAGAGACAAAACTCCTTCAAAGAAGCCAACAGCTCTCCATGTAACTGCCTTTAAGGAGCAACTGTTCGCTGCAATTTTTTTGGGTTTGGGGATTTGGGTTTGTTTTTTTAGCCATTTTCTCATGGTTTCTCCTGTCCCCTTCAAATACACAATCTCAATGGTAAAAGAGTGGAACTCGTTGACTTTCTTAGCCTGAAGAGGTTCAAACCCACAAGCCTAAGAAGAGAGCAGCCTGCATGTCAGCCTGTGGGAGAGGAGTAAAACTTCCCACCCACCCTTTCTCCTGAAACCAAGATGCAGCACAGCAGAAACTTCAGGAGTCAGTGGCTGGGAGCTGCTTGTTCCTGTCAAGACTGGGACAGCTCTGGGCATGTACATAGAAAGGCTGTGGTCTGCATCTGCAGAGCTACAGCCCCCAGGGCCTCAGATGGGAAACTTAAAAGTGGTGTCTACAGGGGAAAAGTTCATCCAGGATTTTGCTGCTGGAAGGATGGCAGCCCTGTGCTTCCATACCTGTGCTCCCACACTTCCCAGCTGCAACACCAGCACCTCAGCTCTCAGCTGCACAACCTCCACTGTCCTGCAGTGCCAGCTGTAAGCATCTGCC
Source organism: Psilopogon haemacephalus (assembly GCA_013396835.1). NCBI lineage: Eukaryota > Metazoa > Chordata > Aves > Piciformes > Megalaimidae > Psilopogon > Psilopogon haemacephalus. Next base: position 215,414 of record VWZI01000252.1, on the reverse strand, counting down.
CACTCCATCATTTACCTCTCTTCAGTCATAGAATCAGGTGGGAAGAGACCTCTAAGCCCATCCAGCCCAACCTAGCACCCAGCTCTAGCCAACCAACCAGACCATGGCACTCAGTGCCCATCCAGGCTTTGCTTGAGCACCTCTGAGAAAGGGACACTCCTTTGCTGTCTCTCTTCTACCTCGGGACCACATTGTGCCTCCATAGTGATCCTATAAGCTGAACAACAAAATGAACTGCAGGCATCACTCACGCTGCTGAGGTCAGAGCAGCTGAATGTATTTACAGCACAAATGTGTTTGTTTGCCTTCTTTGCCTGAGAAATCCAAACCCTTTCATTTTCTGTGGCATGAGAAGACACCGCATGGCAATGATTTTGGTGGATCATTTCCCAGGGGTTGTCCTTTTCTCTTTCTGACTTTATGCTGAAGTCTGGATAAAATCTTTTTGTCCTTTTTTTCTTTCTGAGTTTATACCAAAGTCTGGACAAAATATTTTTTTCCTTTTTTATTTTTTTTCCTTTCTGAGTTTATGCTGAAGTCTGAACAAAATATTTTTTTTTTTAAGCACTTTATTTGCCTGTGAGCTGCATCCTGACAAAAAAAAAGGGTAGGGAGAGGGGAAGTCAACTTTTTTATTTAACAAAAAAAAAAACCAAAACCAACCAACTTTCAGGTATGTCTTGAGAGAGGAGCAGGAAAGAAATTCCAGGACTATCCTAGGCCTGTAGCTGTGTAAACTTGCACAGGGCATTTCATCAACATTTGATAGCTTTTTTATTTTTAACCTGATGTTTAAATGTAGCTAAAATAAGCCTGAGATGATGGAAAACTTTTTTTTTTTTTTTTTTTGGATGTTTGAATTCCTTGGCAACAGGGACACGTAGGTTGAAGTAAATCAGTTTTTTAGCTTTGGTTTGTGTACCTGAAAGGCTCTATTACTCCTACCACACACAGTATATTAGAGCCTTAATTAGTCACTGCCCAGAACAGTGATTCAAGGATCTATCCCTGCTCAGAGACTACTTAGGAGTCTGCTTCGATGAAACTAAATAAATTCTTCCATTATTTTTTTTCAAGGAAGAGGCCATATTTTGAAGCAAATTGACTGGGTAAGATCCCATCTGCAGTGTACACTGCTTTGGGACAGTTATAAATCACAGCCCAGTAAAACATCAGACCTGGCAACTGGGAGGTCTGCAGAGCCAGCCCTATTTCCATGGGCTGGGTGATAATGCTGACACTTTAATTACTCCTCTAAATTTGTCTCAGCTGATACTCTAGACCTCATTATTTTTGCAGTCAGTTATGGCTACTGTGTTTATCCCAGAATCCAAAATTCACCTCCTTATCTGTCTAGGCGCCCAAACTTTCGACTCACTGCTCCCCTTTCCATCCTCAGCCTCTTATCAGTTGAGTGCTTGATGTGTTCACAGTAATAAAATGTTTGGAGCACACCACAAGATTAGTATGAGGCATTAGTAATGTAGAAGCTGCTAAACTCTTTAATGAACAGAACTTTCCCTACAGAATTCATTTAAATCTGTGTTTGGGATGAACATTTCCATATGGTTTAACCTCTGTTCTCCAAACATCCCTTTCAATACTTAAGATGAGACAGTACTTAACAGGAAGGTTTAAACATTTCAATCCACTGTTGACTCTCAGAGGAATATAACTCCACAGCACTGCAGGCACAAATTGCCCTCTCGATTTATTTTTTTTCCTATATTTCATCCTTCTTAAAAACAAACAAACAAACAAAAAGCCACTGACTGCAGGAGATCTTGCAGAACACCAGGAAAAGTAACAAGTCTGAACAAAGGACACAAATGCTAACAAGTGGCTTTGCCCTTAAAATCAGTCTCCCAGCACACTGACTTCTGTAGGATCTGCTAGCACAAACACTTTGGATGCCATCACAATTCGAGAGGGATGCTGAGGTGCTGGAAGGTGTCCAGAGAAGGGCAGCAAGGCTGGGGAGGGGCCTGGAGCACAGCCCTGAGAGGAGAGGCTGAGAGAGCTGGGGGTGTGCAGCCTGCAGAAGAGGAGGCTCAGGGCAGAGCTCATTGCTCTCTGCAGCTCCCTGAAGGGAGATTGTGGCCAGGTGGGGTTGGGCTCTTCTCCCAGGCAACCAGCAAGAGAAGGAGGGGACACAGCCTCAAGCTGTGCCAGGGGAGGAATAGGCTGGAGGAAGTTGTTGGCAGAGAGAGTGATTGTCATTGGAATGGGATGCAGGGGAGGTGGTGGAGTCCCCATCCCTGGAGGTGTTGATGCAAAGGCTGGATGGGCACTGAGTGCCATTGGCTAGGGCTGGGTGCTGGTTGGGCTGGATGAGCTTGGAGCTCTCTTCCAACCTGGCTGATTCTATGATTCTATTATTCATAAAACGTCTCTGAGCTGAACAGGGCTAATTTATGAAGTAGGTGCTAGGTGAGACCTTGGTATAAACTTTGTCTTGACTCTACTATTGACTGGTTCAGTAGGAATGGTTTGACCAAGGCTGTGCCCTTCAGAGTCATTGTACAGATCAGGGCTGTTATGAATATTATTGTTGAGAGGCTGGAAGGCAGACAATATGTTTTAGATGATGGGGAAAATACATCAGTTAAAAAAGCCCTATGAAGCACTATAGGAATTGTGAAGGCATTAAAGGTGAAGATTTTAGGACCAAATAGTGCAAAGTCTGATGATTCTTTTCCTACATTCGTGTGCTGATCTGGTGACTCCCATTCTAAAACTCATCTGTGAAAACATGAACATATAACTCATGTAACAGTTTAAACTGAACTCAACCTCCTCAACTTCGTATTCTGTAGGGACTCTGCTGTCAAACCTCCACTTAAGCATAGCTCCCTTATGATGTGCAGGGTAGAACTGTGCCATCCCTAAGCTATAATCAGATGTAAATGGTTGGTGCCTTTTTCCACTTAAAACAATACACTGCTTTTAAACAGGGCATTTTTCACAAGGCTATGAATAACTCTGCCTCACACAGATTTTGGAGAGATAATCTATCATTATCTCCATCAAAGGTCAACCACAGATTATAACCCTCCTGGTTTTGGTTGGGTTTTTTTGTTTTGTTTTGTTTGGTTTGGTTTTATTTTGTTATGCTGACTTCTTTTTTTTCCTGCTCACAATGATAAGATATGGCAAGAAATGTGTGAGAACAGAATCTTAAGCAGAATGCATCCCCTTGGGTCCAAGAACCTTTTTTTCCCATTCTTTTGCATTGTGTTAGTTGGCTGATGTCACAGAATCACAGAACATTAGAGGCTGGAAGGGACCTCCAGAGGTCATTGAGCCCAACCTCCCTGCCCAGGCAGGATCTTAGGGTAGCCCACACAGAAATGCACCCAGGTGGGGTTGGAAAGTCTCCAGAGAAGGAGACTTCGCAACCTCTCTGGGCAGCCTGATCCAGGGCTCTGTCACCCTCACTGTAAGGAAGCACTGAATGTGTACAGGGTTTGTACAAACACACTTGGGGACGGAGAGTCACTGAGTGGTGTCTGTGCCATTCTCAGACAGAAAGAGCACAGCACACCTGGCCTAAGCAGATGGAGCTCTTCTTGAAGCTAGTGGGAGCTGCTGGGGTAACCACAGCACGGCAAGTACCTGAGAACAGGACACACACTCCCTATTAGCAGCCTCATGCTTTAACCACAAAAACATCCTCTTTACCAGGAAAAATGTATAATCTGCCTTATTCCACAGAAAATGGCTCTTTTTTTTTTTTTTGACAGAAAGTTGGGAGGGGGAAAAGTGGAGAAATTCAATCAGTATTAGATAATCTTCCCCCAATTCATCCGGATGTGCTCAACCCATTGATATTGCACAGGCTGTGTTAGAACAAACAAATCAATCATGCCATGGCACAGTTACTGGCTCAGCCTCTCTCCAGCCAGTGATAAGTTACTTTTATTCTCTCCCATTCTCCTCAAGAATGCATTTCTGCCAAGCAGGAGAAACTCCATCAGTCTTGCCAATGCCAGTGCAGGTGGAGACACTCCACAGTGCCCTGATCCCCCTCCACGTACCCCCTGTGCCTGCAGACAAACTGAACACCAAGAAGGGTTTTCCCCCCCACACTGGGAGCCTTCTTCAAGAAAGTCACTAAAGGAATAACAGCAGAGGAGCTGTGAGATGCAAAGGAGTTGCAGGATCTGATGAAGAGGCAGGAATGTAGCAAAGGGCACAGACTGTAGGGTTTAGTTTCAAGCCAGGAGATCAAAGCCTCCTCCAAGCCATGTTCTGCAGCAAGACCATAGCTTGTGTCTATAATATGAAGTGGCTGCTGCATAACAGCAGCACTGTTACAAGAGGGATATGGAGATGCTGGAAGGTGTCCGGAGAAGGGCCACAGGGATGCTCAGAGGGCTGCAGCACCTCTGCTGTGGGCACAGAATGAGGGAGTTGAGGCTGTTCAGTCTGGAGAGGAGAAGGCTCCCAGGTGACATTATTGTGGCTTTGCAGTATCTGAATGGGGCTGCAAGAAAGCTGGGGAGAGACTTTTTAGGCTGTCAGATAGTGATAGGACTGGGGGGAATGGAACCAGGCTAGAAATGGGAAGACTCAAACTGGATGTGAGGAGGAAGTTCTTCACCATGAGGTGGTGAGACCCTGGAATGGGTTGTCCAGGGAGGTGGTGGAAGCCTCATCCCTGGAGGTGTTTGCAGCCAGATGTTGGCAGAGGCTGTGGGCAGCCTGCTCTAGGGTAGGGTGTCTCTGCCCATGGCAGGGGGGTTGGAACTGGCTGATCCTTGTGGTCCCTTCCAGCCCTGACTGATTCTAGGATTCTGTAACAGTGCTTTTGCTGCACATGCAATGGAATGGGTTTGGGTTTGCTTTGTTTTGTTTTCTCTTTTATGCCAGATTCCCCTGTTTTTCCAGTGATGCCCAGTGACAAGACAGTGGGCAATGGGGGCAAGCTGGAGCATGTGAAAATGAGGGAAAACTGTTTGACTGTGAGGGTGGCAAAACACTGGAACAGAGAGGTTGTGATGACAGGACAAGGAGGAAAGGGTTTAAAGTGGCAGAGGGGAGAGTGAAACCGGATGTTAGGAGGAAGTTATTTGCAGTGAAGGTGGTGAAATACCGCCACAGGTTGCCCAGGGAGGTCGTGAGCACAGAAGCACAGAATGTGGAGTCCCCATCCCTGGAGGTGTTCAGGAAAAGCCTGGATGGGCACTGAGTGCCATGGTCTGGTTGATTGGCTAGGGCTGGGTGCTAGGTTGGACTAGATGAGCTTGGAGCTCTCTTCCAGCCTGGCTGATTCTGTGATTCTATAAACTGCTTGAATTTGTGGTGAGTGCAGATTGCTATCTGAGGGCAGCTCTGCTAACCTTTTCCATCACATGACATTGTGGAGAAAATTGCAAACCCCATGCAAGACCAAAAAAAAAAAAAAAATCAAAACCACTCTACAAATCCATGTTGAAGGGCTTTGATTTGTTTACTTCCAGCCTTCAAAGCATTATCTTGCTAGGAAAGTGAGAATTTGATAAATGGACAAGGTCATGGGAAGCATAAGTCTTATTTTGGAGGCACTCACTCAACACAATCATTTAAGCACCACTCTTGTTCAGCAAAACTCTTGTGTTTACCTTCCCTTATCATCTTCTTAAGCAGGCAGGCTGGAAGAAAAACATCCATGCCACAAAGATCTCCAGTGAAGTCAGCAGCCATGCATGAGTGTCTCTGAACTGAGCTGAACTCAGACCTGGCTGGTTTTATGCTGTAGCAATTTCTGGAGGAGCCTTGGAATTACAGTTTTGCACACTGGAGCCTTGCTCCACCCCTCTAAAAGGCACTCAGATCCTCGTGCTCCACGCAGAAAGAAAACAGACCTTTTAGAGAGGAATCCTAAATTTCTTAATGCCCTGAGTTTTGAAAGCAAGTTCCTGCCTAGGACAGGTCATATGTCTGAATATGCCCAAATCCCAGGCTCACAGGATGGCAGGGGTTGGAAGGGACCCAAGGAGATCATCCAGTCCAACGCCTGTGCCAGAGCAGGACCACCCAATCTAGCACAGATCACACAGCAACACATCCAGACAGGCCTGGAAAGGCTCCACACAAGGAGACTCCACAACCTCTCTGGGCAGCCTGTGCCACTGCTCTGGGACCCACACAGGCAAGAAGTTGCCTCTTGTGTTGAGCTGCAACCTCCTGTGCTGCAGCTTCCATCCATTGCTCCTTGGCCTATGGCAGGGAGCAGTGAGCAGAGCCTGTCCCCCCCCTCCTCACCCCCAGCCCTCAGAGATTGATAAACATTGACCCAATCCCCTCTCAGGCTTCTCTTCTGCAGACTAAGCAGCCCCAGGTCCCTCAGCCTCTCCTCCCCAGGCAGTGCTGCAGTCCCCTCAGCATCCTCACAGCCCTCCCCTGGACCCTCTCCAGCAGTTCCTGTCCCTCTGCAGCTGGGGAGCCCAAAACTGAAGGCAGTGCTCAAGAGGAGCTCTGAGCAGGGCAGAGTGGACTGGGAGGAGAACCTCCCTGGATCTGCTGGACACACTTCTTAATACACCCCAGATCCCATTAGCCCTCTTGGCCACCAGGGCACTTCAAATGTTGTGTGAACTCTTGTGTACATTAAGCTGTTATCATTGATATTTTCCTTCTTCTTATTTTTTCCCCCCTTAGATTTAGTGTGGTTATTTAACTATCTGCATAATCACTGCGAGAGGAGAGCAGCGCCACAGGAACTCCAAACAGATTATGTTTCTGAGCAAAGGGTTCTTGGTGCTAGTTTATATATCTGTAGCTTTCAATGTAAATACACTGCAATAAAAATCAGGAGAAAACTTGGCCTTCAGGCTTCCCCCTAAGTAGCTGAGAAATTCCCCGCTTGAAATTGTCATTTGTCTGCCATTTCTGAAAGGTCATTACAGCCAGAATATAAACTGCACTGTTAAAAATAAAGGCACCAAGCATTTATAACAGAATATGCAATCACTCTCTGCATTAATCACAGCATTCATCTGTCTCTGTGTGTGTGTGTGCTACGTTGGAATTCTTTTTTTGCTTTGCTTATATTTACTTCATCCTAATTTTTTTTTCTTTTAGTTACCCAACTCACTCTTCTGTGCTTGCTGTTCCTTTTATTATTTCTCCAGTAGTCTCTTCCACAGCTGCTTTCAAGCCCTTTAAATGAAGCTTCTTACAAATAAAATAGCTCTGAAATGCTTAAAAGATCTTAAAGGAT
>VWZI01000252.1:178463-196162 GCA_013396835.1 Psilopogon haemacephalus | reverse complement strand
TGTTTTTGTGGTTTTGTTTTTTTGTTTTTTTTTACAGAGCTTCTTTTTTCCCCCCCCCCCTTTTCACTCGGCTGCTGTGTTCAAAGAGCAGTGGGAAATAGCTGGCTTGACCCTGTATTAAGCACATTTCAACTCATCAAACCATTCCTTTGGTCTTTTCTTTAATGAGAGTGATGCTGGGACCTGTCCCCCTTGGAGGCTAAGAGGCAAGACACCACCTCCAAGCCACCAGGCAGAGATTTGTATTTCCTGGCTGGGTGAGCATCCAGCTGTGTGTCTGTGCGTGCACTCCTGGCTGAGCAGAGAAGAAATATGCATGCTGGCCAGATGGCTGCAGCTGAGAGCTCCAGACTGCTTTTCAGGATCTCAAGCAAGCTAAACAGGATGTGCCTACTCCCTAGTGCAACTGGTTTGGTACCAGTAATTACTGTTGCCAGAGAGGACAAAGAGAAACCAGGCGTTTGCAATGAGAAGAGGATTTGTGGTAAGCAGGAGGAAGAGAGGGGCATGGTTCAGTCTTAACAAAATGAGACCTTCACTGGTTTGTCCACTTGTTTGTGTTGACATCTGATCCACAAAGAAGGACACTGAGCTAGCAGCAAGTTGCAACAAATACACAAACTCGACTTCTGTTTTCCCTATACAAATCTTTTTCAGCTGTTGTTACTTTAAATCATAGAATTCACCAGGTTGGAAGAGACCTCCAAGCTCACCCAGCCCAACCTAGCACCCAGCCCTAGCCGATCAACCAGACCATGGCACTCAGTGCCCATCCAGGCTTAGTCTGAACACTTCCAGGGATGGGGACTCCACCACCTCCCTGGGCAGCCCATTCCAATGCCAATCACTCTCTCTGGGAACAACTTCCTCCTCACATCCAGCCTGAACCTGCCCCAGCAAAATTTGTGACTGTCCCCCCTCATTCTGTCCCTGGGTGCCTGGCAGCAGAGCCCAACCCCAGCTGGCCACAACCTCCCTTCAGGTAGCTGCAGAGAGCAATGAGCTCTGCCCTGAGCCTCCTCTTCTGCAGGCTGCACACCCCCAGCTCCCTCAGCCTCTCCTCTTGGGGCTGTGCTCCAGGCCCCTCCCCAGCCTTGCTGCCCTTCTCTGGGCACCTTCCAGCGCTGCTTGAAACCATTGCTGGTGTCTGCAGGGAACTGAATACCTGAAAGCCTTTTGTTTTGTTGAGTGACAGGCACTGGGTCAGCTCACACCGCTAAGTGAATGTGCTGCCCCAGACAACTTCGTCCTTGCTCAGGATTGGTGACTCTGCAAGGCTCGGTGACACTGCAAGGCTCGGTGATGGTGCAAAGTTTGGTGACACTGCAAGGCTTGGTGACACTGCAAGGCTTGGTGCCTCTTCGAACCAAACTCACTGGGTTGGCTTAGAACTGCTGTTACAAAACGTGTGGCTGCGTTCCCCTCCGCTACAGGCTGAGCCTCCACACATCTTTGCTTAAGGCAGGTCGCAGAGCAGCAGCTGACAATAACTCCCTCTCCAAGCAGCACTCAATGGGGAGATGGGAAGTGCAGATTAAGGGAACATTGACATTTGCATTTGCATTTCAACACCACTCTCTGTTGAGCCACTTTAAAGCATCGAGGTCCCTGGAGTCCCTGGAGGTGCACTGGACTCTCTCAAGCAGTTCATGTCCCAGTCTAATGGCCAGTAACAGCTGCCATGCTAGTCCAGTCGTAGCCCATCTCTAGAGCCTCAAAAAGAGATGGCAATTAACCCCAAATATTTGTGTTCCAGCACCACCAAGAAGAGCCTGGAAGTCTGAGTTCTATTGAATGCAAGATGCCACTGAAGTGATTAGCCCTGTGCAGAAGTCATAACATTGGTAATGTTTGGTTCTGGTGCCAGGACCTCAACCCCTGCATCAGAAAACACCTTTGAACTGAATGACAGAGATAAGAAAGATGCCCTCAAGCCTGTTTGCTTCAGCATATTTCAAAATGGGTTTAGAACCAGCCCTGGGAATTCAGCTGGTTTAGTGAAGGTGGCAGCTGTAAGCCTCGTTAGAGTATCTGTAATGGCACACCACAAAACTAACTTCTCAGGTACTTACAGCTCGATGTCTGTGCAGTATGCTACAGACTTTAATTGTACATTTTCTCTGTTTCCCCCTGCAAGATGGTAAAGGTGGCCTCTGGACCTGCATCTGTGTGCAGGAATGAAAACCTTCGTTGTGGGATCCCTACCAATGTCAGGCAAAATCCAAGCTGACAACTTTCACAGCCCCTACAACTTTAGATATTGGTATTAATTCTCTTTAATATTGTATCTCCTCTAGGAAAAAAAAAATGTTTAATTCCCATAATACTGCAAATGAAATATAAAGGTAAAAATAAAAATCTTAAAGGGCCTTTTTTTCTCCCACATCATTAAAATGTATAATGAACTTGAGATGTGGGAAGAGAAAAACAAGTCAGTAAGAGCACAAAAGCTGCCCCCAGACTCTTCAGTACCTGCCTGTCCCCTGGGGAGCACCTTGCTCTCAGGTTTTCTGTCCTGTGCATGACAGAGCTTTCATTGTTTCTCTGATCTGCTCCAGTCTGCTGGGAGCAGTGTGAATGAGATACTACCTTTAATGCACAACTTGCCAGGTTACACTGCTTGCCCTGCAAAAGTGCTCTGAGATATAGGAAGAAGCAGTAGGAAGGCAAATTGCTTTGAAGTCTCATTTTCCTTTCCTTTTCCTTTCCTTTTCCTTTCCCTTTCCTTTTCCTTTCCTTTTCCTTTCCTTTTCCTTTCCCTTTCCTTTCCCTTTCCCTTTCCTTTTCCTTTCTCTTTCTCTTTCTCTTTCTCTTTTTTTTCCAGTAAAGCATTTTAATCTATTACTTGGCAGAAGGGGCTAAGGAGGTACCTGTTGTCTGTTATGCAACCTGAGGATTACCATGCTTTGCTGCAGAAAATATCATGTGTAATATAAGCATCCATGGGATAAATGAATGTGTTAAATGTGTCCATTCTTTTTCATCTCCAGCTCATATCATGTCAACGTCCTGTGGCTTGGGAAGCCAAAAGTCAGCTCTGTTGATTGCCCTGGACAGTATTTTTTTCCTCAGTCTAAGTCATCAAAAGGTTTAGCACATGCTGTACTGCAAAGCACACACTAAATTCCTTCTCCCTATTTCATCATCTGATCTCCTAATAACAGAATAAGAAGCAGGACTTTGAAAATAGGGAGAAAAAAAGAAAAGAACCCCAAAAAATGTATCAATACACACATACTACCTGAAAGGAGCCTGTAGCCAGGTGGGGTCAGGCTTTTCTCCCAGGCAATCAGCAACAGAACAAGGGGACACAGCCTCAAGTTGTGCCAGGGGAGGCATAGGCTGGATGCTAGAAGGAAGTTGTTGGCAGAGAGAGTGATTGGCATTGGAATGGGCTGCCCAGGGAGGTGGTGGAGTCCCCATCCCTGGAGGTGTTGAAGCAAAGCCTGGATGGGCACTTAGTGCCATGATCTGGTTGATTGGCTAGGGCTGGGTGATAGGCTGGGCTGGATGAGTTTGAAGGTCTCTTCCAACATGGCTGGTTCTATGATTCTATACTTCATACCAAAACATTCATGCCCGTGTACACATGCCAATATCCATGCACACGTCTCAATGCCCATGCACACATGCCAATACCCATGCACAGGTCTCAACACCCACGCACACATGCCAATACCCATGCACAAATGTCAATGGCCAATGCACACATGCCAATGCCCATGCACACTCTCATGGCACAAAGAAAGATCAGCTGCAGATTCAGAATCAAACACACAATTCAGTAGCTTTATAAAGGAGCCAAACGTGTGCCATTGATTTACCTCATCAATATTAAAATGTGTACATTTGCCATGCAGTCTTCCATGAGCTCCCTGAAAGGAGATGCTGTTGATGCAGCATCAGCTCTTTCCATCTACTGTTTTCCTTACCATTTAGAGTTATATTTGGGGGCACTGCTGATAAGGAGTCGTATGAAGAATGTGCAGCGATAATCTGTGGTAATGATTGTTGCTCGACTTAAAACAAAGAGGAGCAGCCTTTTAAGGTCAACATCAGTTCCATGTTTGGATTGTTTCTAGTATTTGGAAGGGGTTGACATGTTTTAAATTACTAAGTAATGTGAAAATACATTACGAGCACAGGACTGTTGTCTATGTGAATATTTTATGGGTAGAGTCACCCGCCGGTGGTTAATAAGGTAACACAGATTCAAAGCTATTTATGTTGACTCATATTTTTAAGATGAGGAATGTAAAAACAAGGAGATGTGACTGAGGTGATCAGGATGTAAGACAGTGGCTCGCAGACAGACTGTTTGTGTCTTGCATGTCACGAATAGCTCCCTTAAATTACCTATTGAAAGGAGATGTAACAGTGTCCATGTGCAATGTATTAAGTGCATAACAGAACGCGTCACCTAATGAAGCTAAATTAAACAGCTGTAATTCTTGGCTTTGAAGACATGAAAGAAAAAAGATTCTGATGGGTTTAGCTTCTCCTGGGTCAGGCATTCTCATAAAAATAGAAAGTATCCTCTCCCATGTTTAGATGACTTCAATTGCAATAGGAAACACATCCACCATAAGTGTACCTGAATGCTTTCACCCTGGGGTTAATACACTTGGGGAAGGGAGTGCAGCTCATGGCCTCAACCTGCAACATCCTTCTCCTTGCTACTCCCTGACCTGCTTTCACTCAGAAGCAACATAAGGGTTTCCTTGCTGAATTTCTCAGTGTGGATCTGTTTGCTGACTGGGCTGCTGCAGGTGGCCTTTCTCCTTGCTCTTGTCTGACCTCCACTGCGTAAGACCAAACCGAGGTGCACCTCACACTACCACTGCCAATGTGGCATCATCTCACAGTTCACAGAACAGGTAGCTGAGGGATGCAGGAATGTGAAGGACTGCAATGTGATGGCTTGCCTTGTGTAGGGCCCATCAGAGATGCAGCATGACAGTTATTGACAGGCTTCTCAAAACCTTCATCTTCTGCCTGTTTGCATCAAGAGAGAGATCCTTTTCTTATAGCCAGTACCTCAGAAGGCTCTCTTAGCCTTTTGCAAGGGACTTGAGGGTACCAAAACACATACAGGCATTGCAGCTGACTTTACAGAGGTGCACAACAATGGACTCTTGTGTGCCACCCCTGTGCAGGACACTCTTTCCATTTTATTGTAAGGTGATCATTGCCATCAGCTGATTACAAATTTCATCAGGACCACGAAGGCTTCAACCTCAAGTCTCTCTCGAACATACTGGCCAAACAAAATACATGCCTTCACTTAAATACTGCCCCATATGGCTCTGTTCATATGCATCTGAAGTGTTTGCAACTCAGTTTGTTCCAGGGAGGTCCTCAGGCAGCATTTTAATTTCATTTTACAAGTGGGACTCCTGCAGTTTTACTGCATTTCATTACTTTTTGGACAAAAAGACTTGCGTGTTCGATGTAGACTGTGCACGCTAAGGCAGGGTGAGAGATGCTAAAGAAGCTGGCTCCTAGTGTTGACTGTTTTGCAGTGGTAAGTGCATGGAGACAGAGAAGACTTCTGTGTGGAATAATGTGGCAGCACACTACACCAAGATTTAAGCCACAGGACATCAGGGCATCGTCCAGACCCAGACTAGAACTAGAGGCTCCTGTTCTTTTGCCACTAAAAATTCATCTCTGAATGTCCTCACTCTTGCATAGCCGGTGCCAAGCTGATTTGCCAATATTTGCAGTAGTTCATCCTGCCCTCCCTTACAGCCAGAAAACCACTTTCAGTGTGTTTTGATGCTTTAAAGGCATTTATCGTACAAATGTAGAATTGGATCATTTGTCCACTCTTAGTACCGACTAAAAGTGTTACTCTACTACCCCTAGAAGAACAAGAATGTGGAAAGGGAAATGATTCATTTGAAAGCAGATGTCTATAAAGTCACATTTCCTCCCACATCTAAGCAAGAGCCACGGAGAAGCAAAAGTTTGGTGACAGTAGAAAACAGCAACTGTAGAGAAAGTGTCTCTGAAATTGTAAAGGTAATGTCTGTGTTGTCCAGAGGTATCAGCTGCTCCTCAGGCCAGGTTTGAGCTGCTCCAAGCAGCTTCATTCAAGCTTAGGCAGATGGTGTAAGCTCATGATGCTCATCCTCACCCAGGACTATCACACGTACCCAGTCGCAGAGACACAGACACATTCCCCCACCCTAGGGCGAGTGTCCCTGCCTATGGTGGGGGCTGGAACTGGATGATCTTTGAGGTCCCTTCCACCCTAAACCGTTCTGTGATTCTATAAAGCAGTTAAACGTGAAAACAAAAAGCCCAGACAAAAACCCCAACCCTTCTGCTCGCAGTTGGTGCTGTGAAAGCCCACATGGGAGTGATCTGTTTCTGGGCTGCTGAAAAAGAAAAAAAAAAGAATTCCTGAGAAATGAATGTCATGATGTGTGAAAGAATGGACACAAACACTCCCTTCCCCCCACCACCGCTCAAAATAATCCCTTTGCTCTCCATGTACACCCAATTGATGTTGCTCTGAGGTCACAGCCCAGCGGAGCCTCATCCCTTCCACCCTTCATCCCCCTTCCAGTTTACGCAACTCGTTACATGCAATGTGTGGTGTTTGGAAGCCACATCCTGCTGTAGGCAGGGCTGGCTGCACTTCCTAAAACAACACTTGGGGATGACTCTGGTTCCAGCAAGTGGAGTCAGTGTGCTGGACGTGGTTTAATTGGTGCCAGCTTTGTCCCACTAATAAGTGTCAGCTTTCTCCACTTGATGCAGCACATGGTGCAGTCCTGCAGGTTGCAGAGCCCTTATGCATTAAAGCCTCTTGTATTTGCTGCTGCCTGACCAAACAGGAAATAGTGCATGGCACCAGGGCATCACTCATGGCAATAAAGTCACTTGCATGCATGTGCATGCACCAAACTGGGGCTCCAGATGCAAAATGCATCTCTTTCTAATCCCTGAGCTCTTCTCTCTCTGTGTGTCTGCTTAAATGCCTTTTTATTACTTTTAAAACCTAAAAGCAAAAGTTGCCTTGAATTTAGTTTGAGGATTGGCAGCAACCTGGAGCAATTCTTGTTTTGGCTGCAACGGTTTGCCCCTTGCTGATTTTAACAGGAGAGATTTCTCCTGTTGACACGGATCAAACGGTAAGCCTGCTCTCCCTTCCTGCCAGCAAGCCCAGCACAAAGCTGTCAGAAAGAGCAACACTGAAGATCTGAGGAGATGCTCTCTTTTGTCTGGGACAAGGTGGTTTTTGAGACGTGTCTCGTTTTCACACCTGCCCTTGTTAGCTGTGCAGAAGGGAGGGAGCAAGAAGCCTCACCCTCTCAGATGTCTGCAAGAACAGCACTGAGTGACACGCCAGGTCTAATTATCCCAAGCCTTTCATCCCCTTTAACCTCAGTGAACATATTGAGGACCTGGCTCCATTAAGGCAGATGAAGAGACTGTGAGCACTACACCTTCACCTAGAAGCAGGGAGGGAGGGGAAAAAGCAAGGAGTAATTGCTATGTATAGACAGCGCAGTCACTGAGAGACCTTTAACCTGTTTATCTGCCCTTAATAAAGTTGCTTGGGTTTGTTGGGGTTTTTTTTTCAATCTATGTAAGAATGACTCTGTTATTCTCCACCAAGCTTCAGCACATGACCCAGCTTTTTCTACCATTCAAGGAATGTAATTTAAACTAGATTTAGGCTCCTCTGCGTGGCCAAGCGTGATGCCCGCTGGAATGTTCGGCTTATGTGGAATTGTTTGGTTCACTTTGAATAAATAAATAGCATTAAAATCTAATCATGGAAAGTGTAGCTGTTAAAAATAGGCTGAGGTAGCGCTCACCCAAAGTGTCAAGAAAAGGTATGCGCAGGAGGGATCCTGAGAGCCAATTCATCAAGAGCAGGAGCAAGCAGACACCGAAAGCTGGCGAGGTTTCAGGCACGTAAACATCCTCGCTGAGTCTCCCCACCCCGCAGCAGGAGTTCCCAGCAGGAGTTAGACCTGTTCCCTTTTGTTTGCACTTCAGCCACCTGCTTTCCTTCAACCAAATTCTCTGTGGAGACACACACACAAGATCCTCATCAAACTACCTGTGGTGAGCCTGGCATCCAGCGGGACAACTACTATGTGTGATACTTCTCCACCTACGAGGAAACTGCTTACAAATGAAGCCATACTAAAAAGGGAAATTTCTTTCCTTTCTTTCCTTATTTTCAGATTTGATGCTGAGTTTTGCCTGTCTGGGTTGCAGCAGAACCTTGGTAGGAAAGAAGATGCCATCAATCCAGATGGCAATGGCAGTTTCTGTTTCAAATGGCTTCACCTGCTTCCCCTTTCTGTCTACTTTCTGTCATCAGCCTTCCACTCTTCCCATTCTTGGTTAGGACACAGAAGTTCATCAGGGCATTTCATGAAAGAAAAAAACAACTTGCAGGACATTTAATGTGCCAGGTGCCATGAGCAGGCTGGTGTTTGAGTTTTGGTGAATATTCATGAATGGTAAAGAATATTCCCTCTGGTGCAGCATAGTTGGGATTTTCCAGGATGCACCATGGGAACAGACATGAAAGCTGCCCTTTACCTTTAAACTAGCCTGGAAAGCAGCCAGGAGAGCTTAGTCCAGACAGTAACTCAGGCAAAGACCTGAGGTGCCTTTTCCAAATGAGTGTGCTCTCTTTTGAACTCGTGTTTGCACTTGGAATTCCACTGAATTCCATGCTTCTTTTTTGCTCCTGCCTATGGAAAAGAGAAAAAATATCTGACCAGTAGAGCTCAAGGGCAGCAGGGGATTTTTGGTAGTTGAATTTCTGTCTATGTGATTTTGACACACAAACAATGGTGCTGCCAGCTGGGCTGGCAGATGCAGTGCTCAATTGCCTACTCTGCTTGCGCTATACCACTCATAGAATCACAGAATCATTCAGTGTTGGAAGGGACCACAAGGATCAGCCAGTTCCAACCCCCCCTACCATACCCAGGGACACCCTACCCTAGAGCAGGCTGCCCACAGCCTCTGCCAGCCTGGCCAAAAACACCTCCAGGGATCTGGCCCCAAACACCTCCCTGCAGGGGCAACCCATTCCAGCCTCTCACCACTCTCATGCTGAAGAACTTCGTCCTCACCTCCAATCTGAATCTCCCCACCTCCAGCTTTGCTCCATTCCCCCTAGTCCTGTCACTCCCTGATAGCCTAAAAAGTCCTTGCCCAGCTTTTTTGTAGCCCCCTTCAGATACTGGATGGCCATGAAGTTCTTCCCAGGCCAACAGCCTTCAGTGAGCTTTGGCTTAAATTCTTGCTGGTTAGAACTTGCGTTAGAATATTGATTGGCATGTGAAATCTCTGCAGGAACTGGCTGATTAGTGGTCCAGATCCTGCAGCCGTGAGGACAAAGTGGACAATTCAGATCAGTGACTGCATCCTTCTCCAAAGGGGAGCTTTCTTCCTGTCTCAGCTAAGGCTGCTTCTGCAAAACAGTACTCATCCTGTCCCCACATTTCCACATCTAAGGCAGACAAGGCATGGGAGTGCCATCAGCATTTTGCAGAGAGGAAATCCAGTACTCAAGGTCCTCTAGCCATAAAGTGGAGATTTCCTGAGTCTTCTGACATCCGCAGCCACCGCTGTTGCCTCAGGCAAGTCCCAGTTCAGATGTCAAGTGCCATGAGTGCCATCAGGCTCTGGGCAGGTCTGCTGTGGGCACCAGCCCGGTGCTGCTCTCTGAGGCTGTCCACGCAGCAGCAGCCTGGGCCGGTGGCTGCTGGTGAGTGGGAGCAGCAGGGTGTGGCAGCTCCGGAAGCGCTCCGGATACACCACGCGGCCCTGGCTGGCAGCATCACCTCCTCTGCTGGGCATGCTGAGTCAGCACAGCATCGCCAGCATGGGGAAATATTGCCTCGGTCCCGGGGCTGCCTGCATCCCTGCTCTGAGCTCAGGCACTCAGGGTGTACCTGGCCAGCAGAGGGACAAAAGGAAGCCATGGCGGACAATAAACCAAGCAAAGGCAAAGAAGGAGTGCCTGTGGGGAAATACAGCTGTACAAATGGACTCCAAAGTGCTATGTCTGGATCTGGAAGGAAACAGGAGTGTAAGTTTCCTGCTCCTACCACTGCACCGAGCAGCGTGGCTGGAAAGTGCTTGGCAGAACCGGGAAGGAAACCTCATTTCTGTGCTGAGTGTTTGAAAACAGTGTGCTGTCAGGCCCAGAGAAACTCCAGGAGCTCCTGGAGACACTTAAGCTCCAAGCTTCCCACCTCCAGCACCTTTCACACTGTCATCTCCGAGCTGCTTGGTCGTCACTCATAGGAAGATCACAGAGCAGTAACTGCAGTGCAGCTCTTTCTTTTCAAACATCCGTTTCCCTCTTGTCAACGCTTTTTCCTTTACCACCTCTGGTGTAGCTGTGCCTGGTCACTCCCTTTCCTTCCTCCTGCTCTGAGACCTGCAGCTCGACCTGCAAAAATAGCAGGGATGGAAGGCTAACCTCTCTTGCTAGAGAACTCAGACAGCTGTGGCTGCTTGAAACGTGGGAGGACTGCCCAGATGATTCATCTCTCATCCTTTTTCTTGCTTTGAGGCTCTCCCTCAGCCTTTTTCTTGCTTTGCTGCTTATCCAAAACATGGCTTCTAATTTGCAGATTGTTGTGGCTGTGCTGATGAAACCCTCCTGATGCACCACGGGAAAGAGAAAAGAAAGCTTTAGGAGGTACCTCTCATACTCTTGAGGTCATCTTCTGACTTTTCCTTAGGCAGTCCAGGGGCATCTAAAAATATGCCTGAATATAAGATGGGGAGAACACATTTCACCCTAAAGAGAGTGGAATAAGCAGTAAAAATTAAAGCAAATAGTCTGAGTCCAAACCATGGTTCATCAGTAAAAGCCTCATTTTGACATATGGTTATGTTTATGGCTTTGTGTGATACTTAAATATAGCAGGGAAGAACACCCATTAAAAAAAAAAAAAGTTTAAAAAACCAAAAGCTGATCTTAAAATGAAGCAAAATTCCAGGCACATGGATGCATGTGGCCATTAACTGCTTAGGAAGCTGAGCTGCTTCTGCCTCATCACAGCTCTTGAACTCTGGTTTCAAGATTATTCTTCAGGAGACCTGTGGTTGAAAAGGGTATCCATTTGCCCTGTTAAATCCCCTGCAACAAAAACTTGCTTAGAAAAAGCAAGTAAAACAGATTAACCTTTCTGCTGGAAAAAAAAAAAAAAAAAAGCATGGCAGGCTGTGAGAGAAAGAGCAATTTTTCTTCACCCAAAAAAACACCTCTGCACTGCTACATTTGCCAGTTTAAATGACCTACTACTGCTTTTTTTTTTTTTTTAAACCTTGATTTATTTATTTACCCTTCTATATTTTTTTGTGAGGTAGTTTTGTAAAAGCTGTTTCCAAACTTCTGTTGGGATAATAATCTCCAGCTAATGCAAAGCCGGTTTAAAGAGGAAGCTCCTGCACGTTCACAACAATCTGTTGTGAGTGTGCTGGAGACACTTTGAGACTTGCTGCAATCCTGCAATGGTGCTCAGCTGAGCTTTCAGTTGCCAGTGGTGCACTCCAGGTAAGTTGCTCCCCTGGAGTCTCACTGAAGTCTGTAGAGACCTATTTTATGTTGCATTTATTATATCTGCATCCCTTTTGGCTCCCTCAAATTAAAGNAAAAAAAAAAAAAGGGGGAAGAGAAAAAAAAAAAATCTATATCTATTCTGTCTGCATGAAGATGGTCTCCCTGTCAGGAGATAATCTACCTGTGATCAGCTGCCAGCTTCACTGAGACACAGTTCAAGGTAAAATGCGTTTGGAGATCTGATAGTAGTAGATTACCAGCAAAGAAAACATTCCTGTTCTCTTATCTTGGGGAGACTGCCTTCCTGCTACCTGTGGATCCTTCTCCTGCATGAAGAACTAAAACACCCTTGTTCAGCATTTTTTATTTCATCTTGGAGTGCTCGTGGAGGCTGTGTATAATCTCTGTGGCTGTTCAGATTCCCTTTTTGGCTCCCACAGTGGGTAGTGCCGGAGTTCAGGCAGCATCCTAAGAGATGACTCCACAGCACTCTAATTACACAGGGCTTTCAAACTCCTTTGAAGATGAAAAGTGCTGTATCAGTGCAACTCCAGGCATTCTTATTATTATTTATCTAGCACGCACAGCCATGAGTGGCCACCGAGCTCTAAGTCCCTTTAGGACTCAGGGAGGAGGGAGATTTGGACCAGCTCCACCTTCTTTGTGCTTTTGCTGCGTCTGATTAAGGTCATAACTTAGCATTCTGAGCTCTGTTGCTGGCCTCCTTAATTATACAATACTAAAAAAAAAAAAAAAACAACTAAGCAAATGTAGAATCCTATGAGAAGTCTTTCCTCAGCTGAGAGCCAAAGCTTGAAGCAGTTAACAGCTGTGACATTCATTCTGAATGATATTGATGGCGTTAGTTCACTTGTTCTGAATGGATGCAATAGGAGAGCCATCAGCATGGTAATTAAGGCATATTTATGGAGCAGGATCTTTTAAGGTAGTGGAGTACTCCTTGCCACATGATGCCAGGAGAAAATAATCACTACTAAGGGGCCTCCAGGGATCATCAGGTCCAACCCTCCTGACAAAGCAGGATCACAGATAAGGCTTCACATATCACTGGGTCATGACTCCTTTTGTATGCAGGAATGAATGGTGGATAGTGGGAGAAGATGGCTGCATGGAAGGTTCACAGGTTCATGGTTGGATTCTCTGTGTGCTCCTGAAATAAAACTACAGGGACATAAATAAAAGAAGGTACTAAGTAAGGCTCAGAGCAGGGTTTTCATCTCATGCCACTCAAAAGAAAGTCCTCCTGCTCAACAGAAACATGCCAGGTCAGAGCAGGTAGGGTTCTTGCCCTAACACCTGCTAATAAATGTTGTCACACACAACTCAGGTGACAGTCTTACAGATGCCTGTGCACTCAGTTCTCAAACAGCTGTCCTGAGCCTCCCAAATCTCTGGCAGAGTACTCGGAGTGAAACTCTTTGAAGTAAAGACACAGAGATAATTTTGAGCACTCCCCTTTGAATAGGGAAATTCAAAGTGTAAGCAGAGCCTGTGTTTTGAAGAGGCCTCCCTGCGGAGGGTGTCCTATTGTATGTAAATACCACTGAGAACAGCATGCAAATACACTCATCGGTGAAGGTCTGAACCGTTCCAGAACAACCTCACTTTGAGCCAAGCTACTTCAACCTTCAAAGGCAGCAAATTCTGTGACTCAGCAGAAGCTGCGACTGAAAAAGCCTGTTTCAGCAAGGACTGGTGGCTCTAAGATGCTGAAGTATCCAGAGGCTTTTCTAATCCCTTAAGCTATTTTCCATGCTGCTTTCCCATTCAGTTAGCTGCAGACATGTAGGAGAATTGCTGCATATGCCACGGTTGCACCATTTTGCCATCAACTGTCATCGTATTCCCTTACATACTTGGGGCTCCTCAAGGATTCCTCTACAGAGCTCACATTAATAATGGAAGAGGGAGGAAGAGGAGGAGGCAAAGCAAAGCTCACAGAAGAGCTGCTGAGAACAGAGGCACATTCAGCAGCATGGAAAAAGCGCTCAGGTGTTTGGGGTATGAAAATCTTCGTGACAAGGACAAGGAGAGGCAAACCAAAGACTTCACTCCTCAGCTGCTCAACCCACGCTCCCGTCTGCACTCCTCAGACATCACATAAATGCATTTCTGTACATGTTGAGAGTTGAAGACTGTTTGCAAAAGGCAGCCAACCTTTAGATTACTTTTCATCAGCTTGCCTCTGCAGCGAGTTAGGGGAAAAGGAAGCCGTGAGTGAAGGCCATGACCACGCCAGTTCAAGACTTAGCTTGCAGCTGTATCAATGAAAATTAGACATCAGGCTACACCTTTCCAGTCTGCTTCTGCCTAAAACAGAGAGGAACTTTGATGCTGATTTGAATGACTGAAAGCCTGGGGCTCACGTGAGCATTTTCTCCGGGCTCTAATGGGAAGTATGCAGCTGTGGTCTGTGCTGGTTTCAAGGAGCAATTTACATGTCTGAACATTTTCCCTTCTGTACTGGTCTAAGCCCATGCCTCATTTTGTTATGCACATTTCCTCAATGTTGTAGCACAGACTCAGTCATTTTAAGTGGCGGGAATGTCCACAGCCACCAGACAGCCATTACTTTCCATCAGTTGGCTCCCTCGACTGTGTATTACTAACCCAGCACAGCCTGTGCTCAGACTCTGCTTCTGTCTTCTAGCACTGTGCTTCTTCACAGTCTGAAAGGCGTTAACCCCACAGGATTGCTGTAGGAACATGCCTGTCTTTGCCCGAGGTGCCTTTGCATTGCAAATTCCACAGAGCCAGTAAGCCGGATGCAGCAGTTTGGCTACCGGGAGGAAAGAGCCAGAGCAGCCCTTTTGGAAGAGATTGGTTTTACCAGAGGACTGAGAACTCTGTTTAAACAGCTTCTGGACAGAGTACCCATAGATAGGTGACCTTCCAGCATCTGAAGGGGACCTACAGAAAAGCTGGGGAGGGACTTTTTGGGTTCTCAGTGAGTAACAGGACTAGGGGGAATGGAGCAAAGCTGGAGGTGGGGAGATTCAGATTGGATGTGAGGAGGAAGTTGTTGAGCATGAGAATGGTGAGAGCCTGGAATGGGTTGCCCAAGGGGATGATTGGGGCCAGATCCCTGGAGGTGTTTTTGGCCAGGCTGGCAGAGGCTGTGGGCAGCCTGCTCTAGGGTAGGGTGTCCCTGGGCATGGCAGGGGGGGTTGGAACTGGCTGATCCTTGTGGTTCCTTCCAATCCTGACTGATTCTGTGATTCTATAGAGCTGGCTGTGTGCACATGCACAGTGCCTACTGCTGCACAGGGTCTCCTGGTAGTGCTGCAGGTTAGGGAGCATCTCAGATAAAGTTTAAGGCAAGCATTCTTTCTCCTTGTGCGCCTATCAAAATACCTTTGAAATGAGTACAGGAGCCAATAAGCTCTTCCTGTTTCAATCACGGCATCATGTAATTTACATCTGACACACTTTCCAGGACCGGCAGAGTCAGGGTGTGAATATGCCCTTGGGCACAGGGTTTGAGTCAGGAAAGCCATCTCTGTGCACAGCTGATGGTAGAGCCACGAGTTTCTGGAGCCATTATGTCAGGAGGAATTAGAACAAAATGGAAAATCCTCAACTGGTTTTAAGGGACCAAGGCAGAGCACACACTGAGGCAGTGATTTCACAGACACCACTTACGCTTCTGATCTTTTTGTCTGTGTCAGCAGTAGAAATGAAAGCAATGCAGGAGTGGTGCAACAGCTCTGTGCCACCGAAGGCTTGCTTTTTCTGCCAAAGAAATCCTCAAAGGTCTTGCACCTCACCCTAGTTGTCAGTCCTCTGGCAAATCCAACTGCAAATGGCTCTGCTGTACAGCACGAGAGAGAAAGGAAAACATCTTCAAGGATGTTAGGGTCAGTCTGACTATTCCTATAAGACACTGTTATAAATGCTGCCTATCAGGGTAGTCCCTGACCTCAGTAGAAGGCTCAGTGCTGCCAGGTTTGGATTAGCAATAAACAGAAATCTAAGTTCCACATGAGGAGAGTAAATCCTATTTTCTGCCCTGGAAAAGGGAGCAGTGGCAATCGTGGAGGAATTACAAGAGATTTAAAAGCAGCGGTGTGGAAAGAGCTGCCATCAAAACTGGAGGAGGTTTTGGGTTGACATACTCACAACTCCACATGGAGCACTCAAGGCAACTTCAGAGCCGGTGTGACTCCCAGATCTGAGTTGCAAAATTGTACCCTTTTTGAGTTTTTTTGTTCTTTATCTTGAATCAATACCGAGCTGCAGAGGAGATTTGAGGGAAAACACCTGCATGGTGGTCACTGAGAGCAGAGCTGGTGGTGCTGCCTAGCACAGCAGCACCACAGCCAGCCATGGCTCTGGAATGAGGAGACAAGCACAGCACTGCAGAGGGTGTGACAGGTACACTGGGAGCTCCTTCTGGTTCTCAAACTATTGCTGTAGTTTCCATTTTAAATATGGAAATTTCATTTCTAAATTAGGAAACAACCTTCAGCATGTGCTCACTGTATTTAAAACACCTTGAAATTACATGATCTGCATATAGATTTTAGGCTGTCTCTAACTCCTCCTTCTAACTTTACTCTTTGCAAACATTCCAAATTACAGGGGCAGGGTGGGGAAGGCTTAGGATGAATTTGGCTTTTTTTTTTTTTTTTTTTCAAAGTCCATCTACACAAAAACACCAACACAAATCTTAAACAAGGTTTCAAATTTGAGTTTTGAATTTGAGGTTTCTTGGTGTTTTGTTTGTAACTCTGCTCTTGATTTAAACACCTTTATAGATGTGCATTTCTGCATCTTTTCCAGTTTGAAGTCAGTATCTAACAGACCCTTCCATGGAGATTAAGAAACATGCACAGGATCGGGTTGGTTTTTTGTCAGCTGCAACCACTGCTGCAGGGGAGAACCAGGAGAAAGCAGACAGGGAACTGGGTGGATGGAATACAAAATTCTGTCACTGCAATGGCTTCAAAGCGTGTCACAAATACACTCCACGGAAATAAACCCAGCTGGGAGAAACTGACCATGCAGTGCCTTTTAGCACACACATGCACAAACCACCAGAAAAGACACTCCGTGAGCACTGGCACCTGCCCAGGATGCCCAAGGAGCTGAGTGCCTGCCATTCAGCAGGTCTAGGTGACACTGGAATTTCCCAGGGTGAGCCCTTCTCTGGATGCTTCTGTATCCACCTTTCCAAGGGCATGGTCCTCATGAAATGCTTGGAATGCCCTTCCCTTTGGATGGATGAACTAGGACATGAGTCAGTGTTATTATTTAAGGACTACTTCAAGGAGCCATTCCTTGCACTGGTGGTTGTGTAGTAGCTCTCAGAGTTGTAAAGCCACTGCTACTGTCCTGCTTGTTTTCCCCCTTCTTTCCTAATAAGAATTTGTACTTAAAATGGCAAGGACATTTGAAAGTAGCAAGCTGTGTAATAACTGCATGACTATTATAGATTCATAGAATGGCTTGAGTTGGAAGGGACCTTAAAGATCATCTGGCTCCAAACCCCCTGCCATGGGCAGGGACACCTTCCACTAGACCAGGTGCCTCAAGGCCATTATATTATGATGTTTTTTAGATAAAGGAGTTGAAGCATCTCTCCTTTGGAATCTAAAGCTGGAAAGATAAGCAGTGTGTATAACAAGGAAACAGGAGACACGGCATGAAATCCCAGCCTAATCAAAATCAGTACCTTCATCACATTGGCTCTGGAGGAGTGAGGATTTCATTCCAGGAACTGAAATTAACTGTCAGTCAAGCAACCTGATTACAGGGAGGAAAGGGACCTAAAGCACAGGCAAAGATTTCCTAGAGCTGGATCTAGGCTGTATATAAAAAAAACACTGCTTGAAAAATGGATGTGACAGTATCTTAATACTACCTTCATGGAAATCTGCAAATAAAAGATCTTTTCTGAGGCTCATGGCAAGATCTGAACTACAGCAGTGCATACTGAGTATGACTCTGCTCCAGGAGTGGCATAAACGTTGCTTGTTTCTCCACTGCTGTGAGTGGGTATACCAATCTTGTCCCATGGAATTTCACTTAGAAGTAAATCTAGGTGGATTAAATACAAAACACTAACAAAATGTAGAGTGACAAGGGAGGGGAAAAAAAAAGAAGAGGAAAGGAAGGA
>VWZI01000252.1:151801-172421 GCA_013396835.1 Psilopogon haemacephalus | reverse complement strand
AGATCAGCCACACGCCAGCCTTTGCCAGTGACAGAAGCCCCCCCCCAGCAGTTCCAAACGCTGGGCTGTTAAGAAGATAACCTTGTGGTGGCACAAGTACACTATTCCTTTGCTTAAGTGGATTCTGTTGCTTTATGAAATGCAGTCATTTGTTTTCTTGCAGAGAAAATTCATTCATCAGCTCTAACTTGTTTACTTTCGGGGCACTGAAAGCCCATTTTTATTAGCTGACTACAATAGGTCTTTGCTAGGTGTAAAGAGAGGGTTTGCGACAAGCAGCTAATTTAATAATCTGGCTTTGTAAATTGGACTGCAGATAACCTTTAAAAAACACTTTATCAGCATTCTGGGCTTCAGTTTCCACGCTTCCAGACACCTTAAACGCATGGCACAGGTTGACCTGAGCAACTGGTGGAATTTCAGCAGGCCAGGAACTTGAGGATACGGCTGGTGAGGAGAACGTGTGTTTCAGGAGCTCTTGCTGATGATTACTTTACAGGATTACAACCTTTTCCTGACACAGACTAATGCCAGCCTAGTAAACTCTTTAAAAGGTGGATTTCTTCCAGGTCCTACTGTGTGTGTGGGTAAAGATAGGGGAAAAAAAAGTCGTGGAGCAGCGGGAGATAGGACAGCATTCATCTGCGTGGGCTTGGGATGACCACATATGTGAGAAATTTGATTTGTAAGCCACAATTAAGAAATTCTAGAACTGTTTTTTATGGACAGCATTCATCATGTCATCTGGTTCATATTTTCCAGGAGGAATAATGCAAACTCAGTGCTGTGGTAACATGCCCAGGTCTGACTAGTGGTAGAAGGTCACATGCTAGTGGATGGAAGAGCAGGAAGGGTTAGAATGGGATTTACAGCAGGACGGTGTGGCTGAAGCAGTTGGGAAACAGGCCAAAGTTTTGGTTTTCCAGCCTTTCCTACCTTTTAATGTGAGCTTACACACACAAACAACCAAGAAAAGAGAAGATTCTGGATCCCGGACATCATTCATCTTGGCTATTTCCCCAATATTGCAGAGAAAGCAGCTGAGATGTACTGTGGATGGGGTCTGGACAGGTTGGAGTAGAGAAGGCTCATCCTATGGAATCTCACAAAAATCAGCAAACATCTTCCAGGCAGTTCCCTGGGAAGGTGTAGGTCACTTGTTTGTCTGCAGATGAGCTTCAGTTCACTTGATCCAGTAGACAATGATTAGGCACTAAACGACTGCAGTAACTAGAACTTCCAAGTGCCACAGCTCTAGGTTCTTTTGGTCATCTGCTAGCATTGCTGGCTCTCAGCCTTCAGAGTCTAGCCCACAGCCTTTGCCTCCTCATCTTCCACCCTCCACACCTAACTTAATTCTAGTGCCTAGTTGCAAAAGCAAGTGGAGACACTTTCTTAGCTATTCTCCAGCTGTATGAGGCAGGTCTGCACTTGGTGTCACTGCCCAGATTCATCCCTTTCCTGCCTGGCTTTGGAATGAAGAGAAGTGCTGAATTCTCTGAGGGGGGCCTCGGGCCCTCCCATACTCTTGACGGTGTACTTTGAAATATGGACATCTGAAACATATGTGTGGCACAAGCAACACACCAGGTGCCTCCGAGCAAGACAAATGCAGTGGGTTGCAGAAGGAGGAGGTAAGAGAGACCATCGGAAAGACATCAACGCATCTGATGAAACAGGCGCATTGCTCAATGTCACCTAACCTTGTGCCCACAGGAATCCTTGGCCTAAGCCGAGCTTTGTTTCAGAGACAAACAGCTTTTTTTTCAGCTTGCACAACAGCAGAGCTGAGATAGCTTTACAGTGCTGAATCTGTTTGCACTCCTGAGTGCATAAGCGTTTAGATTTCTGTGGCAAATCCAGTCCCTTGTGTCTCTCTCTTCCCTCTCCTGAGCTCAGCTTGCTGCTCACCCTTCTCCCATTTGTATTCTTGTTAGGTATCATGGGTCACTGCCAGTGTTTGGCTTTGAAGTTTTTGAAGGAAGCACTTCAGTAAACATCTCGAAAGACGAGAGGCTTAAATTCTGCAGTCGCAGTGTGCTGTCCAGATGTTAAAAATGGCAAGATGAGAAAGCTTCCCTCAACTCCACCAGCTTGCTGCCTCTGTGCACACACTACACACACGCACACACAGGGTGTCCATAGACCATTTTTGTCCCCATTACCAGGCTGGAGGTGGGGGGGTGATTATCTTGGGGGTGGTGGTGGTGTTCTTTTTCTTTCCTTGGCATAAATCTCACGCACAAAAAAACCAAAGGAACTCCCCAAACACAACCACGCCGCTTTACCAGGCTCACTTGGTTATCTCAAGGCAAAAAGTGAGGACACATGAGCACATGGTATTCTTGTCTGGGACCAGAACGTGTTACTCGATAAGATACTCTGCGCTTCCTCTGTCTTTCACTTGAAGGCTCTTTTCCTGCCTCCTCGTGTTGTTCTTTAACTACTGGCAAGCAGCAGGCAACAACTGCTCTAAGGAATCACTCCAAGTCTTGCAATGTACAAGAAGCTTTTTACTTCTCCCAGAGATGCTGCTCAAGTTTTTGTTTTGTTTTGTTTTTTTCCTTCCTCCACATTTTGGTATTTAAGCCTTCAAGGTAATATAAAGGGAATGTGTCATATTGGGCTTATGACACATATTGTGGATATTCTCGCACGGTTCCTCCTAGACAACTTTCGTTTAACAGCTCCCCAAGACTTTCACAGACACTGCCAACGTGGTAAGGCATATCATGATATCTCGCATTCCTTCTCTAAAATCCTTCACCGAGGTTGCTAAAACAGAGTAACTATACACAAACCAGGTTAAAAATCCGTAACCCACGTCTGGACTTTATCACATCTATTTAAAAAGAAAAAAAGGGGGAAACTTATCGGGAGGACCACGTGAAAGTCACCGCTTCAGAAGCTGCAGCACTTAACAAAGCACCTAATTAAGACCCTCGCTCTGCGCCAGCCTGCAGGCATCCACCAGGATTTCCATAGGGAAGCAAAATGTGTGGGGCAGAAACGGAACGAACTCGGGACGAGGTCTCCCTGTTGCTCACTTCTGATGCAATGTGGCTACGAGAGAAGCCTGAAGATTTTAGCATCTCTCTTTTTTTTTTTTTTTTCCTCCCCCTTCTTTTCTTTAAAGGAGCTCGTTTAGTCCGAGACGAGCAGCGAGGAGCGAGTCACCCAAGCACAAGCAACAAGTACGTGGCTCAGCCCCGCATGTACAACTTCGCCGCAGCTTCTCCTTCACTGCAACAAGGTTACCAGCTGTGAAAAGTGGAACGTTTTGGGGAAGAGGAGGGGGTGGAGGAACCCCCCAAACAACTCGGAGAAAGATGGCACAAAGACAGCAGAGACCTACAAATCTGAAATCAGCACTCTTACGAGCGCTCAGGCTTTGGGAGATGCGGATTTTCACGCAAGTTCAGCCACCGGCGCCACACCGCCAAACTCTTCAGGTGGAAAAAAATAAATTAGAAGAAAGAAAAGAAGTGCTTTCAGAGAGAAAAGGAGAAAAAAAAAAAGTGATACAGGGAAAGATGAAAAAGGAAAGCTTCCAACTTACCCTGGCTGCTCAGCGGTGAAACGGGATCAGGATACTTCTTTGGAGGGTTAAAGCAAAATGGAAGAGCACGTCCAGGCGCTCAGACCTGTCTACAGAAACTTTCAAAGTCTACGGCTGCTTCGGAGTTTTCATCCTTCCTTCCCCACTAATGAAAGAAAAGTGCTGATACCTCGTAAAAGTTTTTTCTAACTTGGAACACTGGGACAGCTTTTAACAAGTTTGCAAGGCTCTGACGGGGAAAGAGGAGGGGAGAGGGAGGGATTGGAGCCCGGGAGGAGGGGCTGGGAGAGGGGGAAGCGGGGGAGGAGGGAAAAAAATGAAGGCACAGCAAAAACCAGCCCGGGCAGAAGGAGAGCGCTAAGGCATTGAAGTCCACTCTTGCTGATGTAACAAAACAAATCAAAGGGGAAGGCAGCATCCAGCCCCCACCCCGCCGGTCACTAAAGGCACCTGGGTGGCACTTTCGCTAGATCCGGGCTTGCCCGGGACAGATCAAACGATTTAGCTCTCTGGCGTCCACTAGAAGTTGCACTACAGGGAGAGGGAATAATGCATGAAAGGGATTAATGGGTAACCAGCCTGAGCCTCCTGGATGCTGGGGCTGGAGCGCGGAGCTGCTGCTTCCATTGCCTCCTTGCTGCCACGCAGGAGAGGAAGCCCTCACAAGCCCTCTCTAGTTTTTGTTTGGAACAGTTTTGTTGACTCTGGTAGGTTTCCTTTACGTGCACACATGAAAGTGCACATCAGGGGCAGCTTGTTTGTTTCTACAGGAGATAAACATCACACAATTTTTTGCTATTATTTTTGTGTGTGTGTGTGTGTGTGTGTCCCCATCCCATGGGAGAAATGAAGAAATGATCTCACATTCCAGGAAACTCTTTCCAGGAAACTTCAGAAAATAAAGCATAGCACAGAGGATCAGTCTTCAAATGGGAGAAGAAATTGTCATTTTGGAGTGCATTTCACAGAATAGAAACGTACTCCAAACCCAATCTGTCCAATTAGGACCAAACCAGTTTGACTTCGCTCTTTAAATGCTTCTCGGAAAATGCCTCCTCTGTAGAACAGGTCAAATTATTTCTCTGCCCATGTTAAGCTCCTCACACATGGAGTCCAAACTCTGTTAGGATTTGGTCTTGCACTTGTGGGTGCCGTGGGGTATGGGCTCTTCCGTGGGGCTGCCGAAGAGCTTCTCTAGGTGTCTTTGTGGTTAGGCAGTTCTCAGTGAACTTTCATGGTTTGAGTTGTACCAGACTCAGTTGGGTTTCAGTTCATGCAATTCTCATGGGCCATTTCTGGGCTGAGTAGCAAGGATGAAAACTTGTTGCTCTTTGAAAGCTATAATGAAGAAGTCCAGCAGTGGCCACTTCCTGAATGCAAGTCTTTGTTACAGGTTATTCTTGAAATACTGAATATTGTAAGTCTAGAACACAACAGCCCTTACCTACTGCTTTTCAACCAGAACTCTCCGGAGAAGAGAACTAAGACAAGTTCTTTGGGAGAAGATACACAGCAGGGAGCTTGGAAGGTGGGAAACAAACCCCGGGTCCTGGTTCTTGCTCTGGAGCTGTTTGTAGCAGACCACACTGCCTCCTGTTTGAGGAAAAGAGCCAGCACAACCACACACCTTCCAGGCTCCTTCCTTCCTTGGGCTACCGACAGAGATGTCTGCTTCCCAGGCTTGCCCCCTGCTCTCCCCTACTAACTGTGAATTCTGACAGCTTCTTCAGTGTTTACACTTGCCCAAGCCATATGGCAGAAAGAAACCTTCTCTTTCTCCAAGTGCTGCTTCAAGGTTGTGTTTTCTCTTCACGATAAAGAAACCTCTTCTCTTTCTCCAAGTGCTGGTTTAAAGTTTTCTCTTAACAGTAAGAGAGAAAGGGAGCTGCTTTGGGCTCTTCTGGAGAATGAAGAAAGCTAATACTGAAGCCATAGTGCTTGGTTGCTTCCTGACTTAGGTGGTGACAGTGATTCGAGTACTCACAGCGCTCCTGCCCCATAGACGTTCCTTATACCAGAGCGAAGTACTAAATGCCACCAACCTGGCTACATCTCTGCCAATGCTCAGGCACTGAAGAGATTTGGGATGTTGTATGTTTGTGCTGAAAAAGCTGTTCCTTAGGAAAGCAGAATTATGCCAGGGAGGAAAAAAAACCCTTGAATTATGGCATGCTTGACTGCAGTGCTATCATTCCCCATCAGAGCTGGCGGGATCAGAGAGTCCAGCTTGCCTGATCTTGCATTTTCCCATGTGTCTTCCTGCACAGGCTTTGCAATTTTTTTCTCAAACACTCTGGTTTTTAAAAGAAGAACTGAGAAATATTTCTCCACTTAAGGAAACAAAGAGTATCTGTTAGAAGCCCAACGCTCTTAAAAGCCACTTTGGAAAAGTAATGTGCGTGTGTCGGTAACGTGGGAAGAATAATTTTCCAGCCATAATAAGCATAACACTTGGCTTGAAATACTGAATATTATAATTCTATGCTGGCATCATCCACATGAAAAGGGGAAAAAAAAGTATTTTGAGTCTCCATCATGATACTGTGTAGAATGATGGACTAATAGTAGTATTATTAGTGAAGATACAGATACCTTGGAAATGTCTCTTCGGGTTTGGAAAGATACCTTGGAAATGTCTCTTAGAGTTTGGAAATGTGCCTCCCAGACCACGTTTCGCAGCCTGCTACCAGAAGACACTGAGCCTGAGGTGATGCAATGATCTAGCATTTCATCAGGTTACCAGAGAGTCTCACTCTCCTTTGCAACCCAGTGGAAAGAAGCTTTGCAGATTGAACAAATATTGTCACGCACAGTCCCTCTTCAGCTGAAGCTGCATTCATCAGAAAAGCCTGGAGGGGTGTCAGATTTGCAAGTCTCTTCTTAGTTGCGGGGTAAGAGATGGGTAAAAAGGTCATGGTGAGATTTGAAGCCTTGTTTGTGGAACATAGAATCTTTCTAAAATATAGAAACTAATATTTTTGCTGCCCAGAGCTCTGTGGGACTTATTGCCATGCACTGACATTTTGCCTTCTGGAGCAGAGAGTGCTGGCTTGTGAAGCAGCAGGTCAGCATGGCAGTGCTGGCACTCCAGAACCTGTTTGCTTGTCGTTTGGCAGGCTGCAGCACGACCTGCAAGGGCACATTCACACCACGGCCCAGGAGCAGCGCTGGGGCCCAGCCTCACACAAGCACATTGCTAGGACGGAACCTCAGGGTGGTTCCTACAGGATTTCTGTCCACTCTGCTGAATCTTTGGCTGAATCAGTGATGTGAGTCAGACCCCGCAGTGCCACTGCTGCTTTGTTACACAGACTTAGCAAAAGGAGCCATAAATTGGATTATATGGTATTTAGAATAATGGAATGGTTTAGGTTGGAAGAGACCTCAAAGCTCAGCCAGTTCCAACCCCCCTGTGCCATAGGCAGGGACACCTCCCACTAGAACAGGTCACTCAAGGCCTCATCCAGCCTGGTCCTCAACACCTCCAGGGAGGGAGCAGCCACAACCTCCCTGGGCAACCTGTGCCAGTGTCTCACCACCCTCACTGCAAACAACTTCTTCCTAATACCCAGTTTCAGTCTCCCTTCTGCCAGTTTAAACCCACTACCCCTCATCTTGTCATTACAAGCCCTTGTCAATGGTCCCTCCCCAGCCTTCCTGTAGGCCCCTTTCAGATACTGGCTGGGACACAGTTTGATGGTTAACCAAGAGCTCATTGCTCCATTTTCTAGCTGTTACCTCAACACCAGTACAGAATTCTCCGCAGAAACTTTTCTCACATGCCACCTCCTAATAGTCCCTCAAAAAATGTTTTAGTAACTTGATTTGCCAGGAAAGTGATTTTTTTTTTTTTTTTTTTTCACATGGAAGGCTCTGCAGTCCTTTGCCTGCTCCAAGCTTTTGGGTTGGTAGCAGTGGTGTTGATGGTTCTGCCCGCAGCGAAGCACAGCTGTGATTTGTGGAGCTCTGGAGGCACTCTGGAGGCACTCTGGAGCATGCCTTCACTTGCTCGCAGTCTGTTTGCAAAAATGCCTTCTCAGGAGTGCCCTGCACAGCCCTCTCCTTGCTCTGTGCAACTGGGGAGAGGAGTCCATGCAGTGCCTGAGATGAAGGCTCGTGTGGCACAGAGGACTCGCTGGGTGCCTGCTGAGGCTGCCGCACACTCACCCACTCCCCTGGCTGGCCCCTATGCCTTGGCACCCTGGCACCAGCATCCCTTCTCACTCACCTTGGCTTCAAAGACAGGCTGTGAATAACAGGTGGCCCTGTTTCGTGCCCCCTTGACCTAAAAGCTTCTCAGAATGTCCAGGGAAACAATGCTGTGGTGTTTCTCCATTACCTAAGCACACAAATGTGCAGCCTCATGATTTTTTGCTGTCTTTTTTTTTTTTAAGCAGCCAGTGGGTTTTTTTTTGTTTGTTGAAGGGATTGACATCACATAGAAATACAACACAGCTCTGAAGTTGCTGGCCACAGTGTCTGAATGTTCTCCCAGCTGGGAGCACTGGGCTGGAGCCCACTGGAATCACACAGCACCACAGGGCTTGCTACAAATAGCCTCTGTGCACCCCAGTTCCCATGGTAAAGGCAGTTGGAGGCAATTGCCATCCCTCAAAGCAGGAGCTATTCCCACTTGGAGAGCACAGCACATAACATATAAGAAAATGGTGTTTTGATAACCATAAGGACAGTAGTAATAAGAAGTAGGATAAAGACAAGACTGTCTCTTAGTGAGCACACTCACCAGCCCTTGTTGGAACTGGCCTCGCAGATTCATTTGCTACAAGGCTGTTAAAGCTACATATTCCCTAGAGCAAGAAGAGGCTTAGTCAGAGTATGATGGATTCTGCTCTTACTGATCTGACTGCAAAAGGAAAAAAAAAACTCCCAAAACCTCCTGTTTTTAAAAGAGACCCTGCTGGAAGCACATCAAGATTGAAGCACCTCAGATGAAAGCGTGGAGAAGTTCTCAGGAGCAGATGCCACTAGATCAGAGCCTGACCTAGCAAACGGCCACTGCTCTCTGGAAGCATTTTGCAGCCTTGCACAGCCATCTGTTTAGAACATGAGAGTGTCTGATCGATACAAACACAGAACCAGCTACCTTACATTAACCTCTCTTATGGAGATGGGAAGTTTGTCATGGAGAATATCAGCAGCTCCTCTGAGTCAGACAGCTCCTGACACAAACAGCATCAGGAGCAAAATTTCTTCATGCCAGGCTTCTTCCTTTACCCTGAACATTACTCTAGTTGCTTTTTGACATATCAGACAGCAGTAAAAACAGCTAAATGAGTGCTTCGCTTTAAAATTGATGAGGGTAACAAAGAAGGAAAACACAGTGGTCAAAGTTTGGGCTGATTTTTTTTTCCCCTCTCTGTTTTTTTGTACTGGTCAGTGCCTGCCACTTCCTACCACTCTGACACCACCACAGCTTCTTCCTGGTGACATTCAGTTTGCTCACTTTCCCATGCCACATTTAGAAATGTGAATTTGCTCCTGGCTGGCTGATGGGCAAAAAGAGAGAAGGGCAACGGAGGCTCCAGTGCTTTTCAGCAGTTCCAATCAACTCCCAAACCTCACTGCAGACAGCCTAAACACCAGAAAACTTGGTCTGAGGAGGATTTATCCCAATGTCGTAACTGATTCCGATCCATATCTCCTCTGAGCTTGCTGCCCCTCTGGAAAGACGCTGGAAAACCATTAGGAGAAAGAATGAAGCCAGATCCTTATGAATTTGGCTCCACCTTCTGTACACAGTGAAGATAAACATGAATTATATTGGCCCTTGAATGCCATTTAAGCCCTTTGCTTACTTTATTTCCCCTTTCACTTTCGAAAATCCTGCCTTGAGAAGGTCTCCTGCTATTCTGTGAGCTTTTATTTCTCTGCACTGGGTGAGGTTTTCCACTCGTTTGGTCCCAAAGGATGGGAGGCTTATTTTTTTTGTTTTTTTACAAACAACTATGGGCCTTTTCAGGTTTTCATACCCTGTCAAGTGGGAAAGTAATGTAGGCTCTAACAAAAAAAAAATAAAAAGGTCTTTGCATTTCTTCAGGGGGGAGTCTTGCAACGAGCAAACAGATCAGCAATGAACTCACCTGCGAGTTACTCTGAGGGGTGAGCTCCCTGAAGCCAACAGATCTGCACACATTAAGCACCAGGCAGCAGTGTAAACAAAGGCTGTACAGAATCATAGAATCATAGAATGGTCTAGGTTGGAAGGGATCTCCAAAGATCATCCAGTTCCAACCCCCCTGTGCCATAGGCAGGGACACCTCACACTAGAACAGGTCACTCAAGACCTTATCCAGCCTGCCCTTGAATACTTCCAGGGACAGAGCAGCCACAACCTCCCTGGGCAACCCGTGCCAGTGTCTCACCACCCTCCCTGCAAACAACTTCCTCCTAACATTCAGATTCAGTCCCCCCCTCTGCCAGTTCAAACCCATTCCCCCTCGTCCTGTCATTACAGGCCATTGTCAATAGTCCCTCCCTAGTCCTCCTGCAGCCCCCTTCAGATCCAAGACACAAACCTGAACAAAGAAAAGAAAACCAGAAGAGGAAGCTCCCCCAGACTCGAAAAGAAAACCAGAAGAGGTTGTTCCCTCAGACTCCTACTCATCTGAAGATACTTTTGCCCCTTTATTGATGACAAACTGTGTCTTTATTACCAGGCAGCAAATCAGCTGTGCAGTAATCATTGTGCTCTGGATGTTCAGGGGAAAAAAAAAAAAAAAAAAAGAAAGGGGTTTTGACATAATTCTAATACTTTTTTTATCCAGGCTTTACAAACAGCAGCTGCCTTTCTGTGGTAGCCTTTGAAATCTCCAAGAGATTGATGAGTTTTCCAGATGTGGCTAAACTGAGGGACAGAAAGTTTGGCTTGTTGGGCTGCATCAGAATGGTGAGCTCCCTTCTGCCTGCCCCTGAAGCCATCCTGCCTTTCCCACCCTTGTCCTCAGCCTATCTTCAGCTTTTATTTTGTTTAGATTTCAGACCTGCTGATTTCAGATCGAAATCATTCCAGTGGGCAGCCTGCTCTAGGGTAGGGTGTCCCTGGGCATGGCAGGGGGGTTTGGAGCTCTCTGATCCTTGTGGTCCCTTCCAACCCTGACTGGTTGTCTGATAAATCTAATGTCACCTTAGAGGATGGGACAGAAATGCACTCTTTCAAAAGGTTACTGAAGGAGAGTGCCAGGGTGTGTGATATGCTGGCTGGCAGGCAGAGGCCATCTCTTTGGGCTCCTTGGTAGCATCACAGTGGTCTTTGAGGACCTGAACATTCCAAGGCTTCCCTTTAACTGTCCCTTCCCCACTGCACTGCCATTCACTGTCCAGCTGCATGGGTGGTGCCCAGACCTTTGAGGAGCATAATTGATTCTTTTGGCAGCCTGTAGGGTTAACTGAGCTGCGGACACGAAAGGGTCCACAAAGAACTAAGTATCAAGAAATGTTACATAAAAAGCAAGCAAAAATTATTAATAGGATTGACTGCTGGTAAGAGCACAAATTGGTTATAAATACACAACTAATTAGGGGGTTCCCACAAGAGCAGCTTTGGGAGAGCAACTGGAAAATTAATCTACTGGAATTAGCAGTTTCAGTTATAAGATTTTCCCAGAAAGGAATCTTCCAGTATGATCCACAAGTCCTTTTCCCAGGCAGTAAAGGACATCAGGTCCAGTAGGCTGCTTTGAATTTAAATCTGTCTACATCCATTTATTGAACGTCTCAGGAATTCTAAAATTAATCAAACTGAAAATTAGAAGAAAAAAGAAAAAAAAAAAAAACCCATGACAGAGTGTGAGTAATTTAATGGCATGTACAAACAAGGCATAAAGAAGATAAAAATCCCTGGCTCCACCATTCAGGCTGGGAAATGCTCATTAGCTGTGGCCAGCACTGCTCAGCAAACATGAGAGGGGCATGAAGGAAAAGATCAGCTGGGAGACAACAATTGCCTCTCACCACGGAGCTTTAATACAGACTACATTATATCAAAGGAAGTTCAGAGCACAGAAAATTAAATCAGTTCAATAAAGTGAGGAAAAATTAGTTGCAATGTATGAAACTGGGGGTTAAACTTCACATGGCAGCTTTGAATAACAAAGCCCAGCAGCTTTACAGCTTTTTTATTTTTTAGGCTGCATTCAAGAGAAACAGGGATGCTGAGGGGACTGGAGAGCATGTTGATGACAGAGGGACCTGGGGCTGCAGAAGAGAAGACTGAGAGGGGATTGAATCAATGTTTATCAATATCTGAGAGCTGGGGGTCAGGAGAGGGGGACAGGCTCTGCTCACTGCTCCCTGCCATAGGCCAAGGAGCAATGGATGGAAGCTGCAGCACAGGAGGTTGCAGCTCAACACAAGAGGCAACTTCTTGCCTGTGTGGGTCCCAGAGCAGTGGCACAGGCTGCCCAGAGAGGTTGTGGAGTCTCCTTGTCTGGAGCCTTTGCAGACTCTGTCTGGATGTGTTGCTGTGTGCCCTGAGCTAGCTTGGATGGTCCTGCTGTGGCAGGGGACTTGGACTGGATGATCTCCTTGGGTCCTTTCCAACCCCTGACATCCTGTGAGCCTGTGAAACAAACGTCAGTTACCTGCCCTCAAAACCAATGCTGACATCATCTTGTTATCATGATCACAATAATAACCCAAATGGGTACTAATAAATCTCAGGCTATTACATATTTAGAAAGCCCTTTCAGAAGAAAGGGATATAAGAATTAATTTGATGTTCTCACAGCCAATCAGGGTTGTATCCTGCAAAATACTCTGTTTAAAATCTAAGTGAAGAATTGGTAGGCAAAACCAGTAAGATGTTATCTCTTATGGGGGGGAAAAAAAGTCTCTAATGGGCACAGCACAAGCAGATGCAATCTCCACAGGCCTGAGAACTCCTCTTGCTACCCATTGCACACTGGCTTGTGGAAATGGAATGTCAGAGGCTGGAAGGGGCCTCCAAAGCTCATCCTGTCCAATCCCCCTGCCAGAGCAGCATCACCCAGAGCAGATCACACAGGAATGCATCCAGGTGGTTCTTGAATATCTCCAGAGAGGGAGACTCCACAACCCCTCTGAGCAGCCTGTTCCAATCCTCTGTCACCCTCAGAGGGAAAAAATTCTTCTTCAGGTTCACATGGAACCTCCTATGCCTCAGCTTCCTCCCATTGCTCCTTGGGCTGGCACTGGGCATCACCCAGCAGAGCCTGGCTAAAACCAAAGTAAAATCTCTTTGTATTACTTCATGAAACTGCTGCTTAAAACACAGATCAATTTATGAGTTCAGGCAGAGTCAAGAGACACTGATACACCTGCACAAACTTTTTTTTTTCGTTCCATGGTACACAAATAGATCTTCCTTACTTATTCGGCTTTTTTTGTTCCCTGCCCTCAATACCGTTTGATTTCAAGTAGGAAATCTACATCCAGAACAAATAGCATCTCTACCAGCCTTTGAAATGCAAATGGAGGAGTCTCAGCGTGAGATTGTAAAGAAGTCCTTGATATGCAATCTGCTTGACCTGCAGACTACATCTGGAAAGTGCTGGCCCGTGTGCTGGGAGCCCTGGTGTTATGCACCATCAGAAACCAGCCGTGTCTGCTCTAACAGCTCGCCATAGGCTTTTACAGCACTGAGGCACCACCACAGCTTCTTCCTGGTGACCTTTCACTTTGCTCACTTTCCCGTGCCACATTTAGAAACGCGAATTTGTCCCGAGGAAGGTTTATTCTCCATTAAGAAGTGACAATTGGTGGCCACTGTTTTCAACTTAGGGGTAAAAAGCAAAAGCAATTACAGAACGGACAAAACAAACCAGCCCAACCCCAGCATCACTGCCTGACTTATTTGTTGGGGAAGATACACTAGAAAAACATTCAGGAAAGCAGGATGGCAATGAGCTTTGCAGATTAAATCCTAACACTGCAGTGCTGATCAAATGTGGCCGTGCTGATGATCATCATGGCAAGAACCTATCCCAATTCCTGCTCTATTTTAGGAAGATGCTTTCCTTATAGAGGCTCTGCAGACAGAGGCTTCAGGAAGCTTCCTACTCTCCAGACCAGCATGCTCCTACAAAGTCCCAGCAGGAAGCAATTAAGGAACTTCTCAGAAAATAAGGTGCCTCCAGACATGGCAGTTGCTGGCTTGGAACTTAGAGGCTGCTACAGCTGTAGAGAAAGACCTAAACCATAACTCAGCACCAGAAACATTGTTGTGTGTGTAAGCCAAAACTTCTATCTTCATTCTAAAGGTAATGCTGAAATGTAATCTTTCTTGATGTCACTGTTAGTTACTGGCTTACTGCAGGCTCACATTTCTGTGCAGCTCTGCAAACCAAGGTTGCAGATAGATATTAGACACAGTTTTCAGACCGTGCCAGGAAGAATAACTGCTACTGGGCAAAATGCCCTATGGGCTGTTTAACATCCTGGCATGAACCAGGGCTTGAAGATTTGGTGGCTAGGAAAAGTTGTCATCTGCATACAAAGCAAATTAACCTGGAAGGCACTGGGGACAGCACAGCAAAATTTCTCTATTCTTATTCAGATTTGCACCTCAACTGAATGCAAAAGAAGCTCTCCACATGGGAAAACAACACAAAAAAAGCACTATAAGATATTAAAAAAAAAAAAACCAACAAACTTTAATTTTTTTTTTTGTTTTTACTTAACAGAAGTTTTAATGGTAGCTCTATTGTTTTGTTTATAACTAATTTAGAGATGACCGAAATTAATTCTGATTTTATTCCAGGCTGAGGTTTAACCAGAGAATGGCTGACAGAAGATAGACCTTTGGGGAGCTGGGGCAGGTTCCACGTTCCAAGCTGGTGCCACTAGGGGGCGACGTGAGACAGAGCAGATCTCGGCACTGCTGAACCCTTCCAGTTGCACTGATGCCTTCCACATCCAACCTCCTGCTCAGGTATGCAAACACGGAGACACTTTATAATTTATAACCAGCAGGGCAAGGGAGGGGATTGTGCCCCTTGGCTCTGCTCTCCTCACACCCCACCTGCAGCACTGTCTGCAGCTCTGCAGCCCCCAGCACAAGCAGCACATGCAAGTGGTGGAGCCAGTGCAGAGGAGGCCACCAAGACGCAGCTGAGAGGGCTGCAGCAGCTCTGCTCTGAGCACAGGCACAGAGAGTTGGGGTTCTGCAGCCTGGAGAAGAGAAGGCTGCCAGGAGAACTTGGAGTGGCCTTCCAGTGGCTCCAGGAGGGCTGGGGAGGGACTGTTGACAAGGTCTGGTAATGAGAGGACGAGGAGGAATGGGTTTGAAGTGTCAGAGGGGAGATTGAAAGTGGATGTTAGGAGGAAGTTGTTTGCAGTGAGGGTGGTGAGACACTGGCACAGGTTGCCCAGGGAGGTTGTGGGGCACAGAAGCACAGAATGTCATTTTTGATCACATTCTTTGCTTCGGTGCTCCACAACCTCCCTGGAAGTGTTCAAGACCAGGTTGGATGAGGCCTTGAGTGACCTGTTCTAGTGGGAGGTGTCTGTAATAAACAGTTGCCATCATGTTTTCATTCTTTGACAAAGCAATCAGCAGCCCTGGCTGGGTTTTCTTTTTCCAGGGAAAGCCCCAGGCAGGCTGCAGGAGTGCTCACTTTGCTCCCTATCAGCCTTTGCTAAATCAATCATCTTTCACCAAAGGCAAGTACCTCTCAGCAGAGCTGCTCTTATTTTTCCCCCTCTGGTATCAGAGTTTCTGCATTACATCTTCACTACAAAATGTACACAGTGTAGTGGTTTGGCTACCACCCCAGAGTTTTCAAGGTCTATTAGCACAACTAATTAATGGCCGTTAATTGTCTTCTGAGTTCTTTGCTATCGTTTCATATTTCTCTGTCAAAATGTTCTGGGCTCTTCTGGGAGCAGTCTGTCGTAGCCTTTTGTCAAGAGACCTACAGCACAGGCATTTGTCATCCAATGTGTCAGCCTGCTGCATGTGAAGAGGCTGATGGCTGATAACTGATTTGGTCAATTGCTTCTGGGCAATTCCGTGGGGCCAATTGTCTCAGCAACACTTTCAATCTCACAAAATATATGTCAAGCCTTAACGTTTCCATCTGGGGACTGTGCTCACCTGCAGTTAAAAACAGGTACTCAGATCATCTGAGATCTAATTATCTCTAGAAGGCTTGAAACTTCCTTTACAATAAGTTAATTATAACAGCGTCAATTAATAATGCTACCTAGGGACAGGCTGCCACCGGATGTCGCTTGCAGAAAAGGCACTCTGTGTGTTTTGGACATTAAAACAAACAAACAAAAAAAAGGGCAACTGTGCAAGGTAAATAACCATAGGTAAGTTGTGGAGCCACCAGCAGATGCAAGCAGCAGAGAGAGGCAGCAGCACAGAGCTGAAGCTGATAGGGGCACATCCTACAGGAGTGGGGAAGAGAAATGCACACAGGGCTAGACAAAATATTGATCATGGGATCATACAATGGGTTAAGGGTGGAAGGGAGCTCAAAGCTCAGCCAGTTCCAATCCCCCTGTGCCATAGGCAGGGACACCTCCCACTAGAACAGGTCACTCAAGGCCTCATCCAACCTGGCCCTGAACACCCCCAGGGAGGGAGCAGCCACAACCTTCCCGGGCAACATGACTCAAACCAGACAGTGATTTGATTAGTGCTGGGATGGATGAATTCTATTTCTGTAAACATCATCTGATTTGTTCCCAAAACAACCAAACTGAGGTATTTGTTCCATTGTGGCCATCACACTGGCTGAGATTTTCAGTTTGCCTTCTCAGTTCAGGCACTTGTTTGTTTCTTTATCTTTTCTTCCCTTTGCTCTCTGTTTGGCTTTGCAGTGTTCCTTGTTCAGTATTAAGAACTTTGCAGATTAACATAGTCCTCAAAATTAGATTGAGTATCCAACACAACCCAGACTTTGGGTCATGGTGCAAGATGGAGCTAAGAATGGATAAATGGAGGCAATGGGAATGATCTCAGCTGTAAGGACTTGGAAAGGTAATTCCTAAAAGTATCTGCTTAATGTAAGATTTAGTGACTGGAGGTGTTCAGGGCCAGGCTGGATGAGGCCTTGAGTGACCTGTTCTAGTGGGAGGTGTCCCTGCCTATGGCAGGGGGTTGGAACTGGCTGAGCTTTGAGGTCCCTTCCAACCTAACCCATTCTGTGAGTCCATGTGTGAACTCCTCACAGATGAGTTTTCAAAAGATTTATTTAAGGAGAATAACCTTCCCTTTCTGTTCTTTTTAGTGCCCTTCCCTCCAAAGCAAAATTAGCCTAAAAGTTGAGGCTGTTGAGTTTTGTTTCTGCCTTGCACCTTCTCTCTACCTTGAGCCATGGCACCAGCAGACATCTGGCTTGCAGATGTGCTTCGCCACGGAGTTTAATTACTCCAGTTCTCAGGGTGGCTATATATTTGAATTTGCTGAATTATTAAATAATGCTGCAGGCTACAGCAGTTGTTCACGGCCTGCCCAGTTAAAAATATGATGGCAATTTTATCAACATTTTTAATAGCAGCCCCAAGTAGGCAGCTATGGATCTGAATAGCTTCTGTCATGCTGAGACAGGGATATTGATGGCTGCGTGTTTGTTCAGGGTGCAGAACAAAATCACATGAAGCCACCTTAATAAAAAGCAGCTCCCCCTTCAGCATGGGTTTGGGTTGATGTTTGCTTCCATTATTTATTTAAATCATTTAATAAGCTGTTGCAGCCCAATTAAAAAGACAGATTGGGCCGAACCCATGTTTGGCAGAACAGGGCACATCACCTCCTCCTGCTGTCAAAACGCTGCTTAATTAGCAGTGGAATGTGCAGCACCTATTCTCTTTCCACCTAAATTACTGTAGCCAGCTAAACTGCAATATGCTCCCATAGCTGTGAAATGCTCAAGATGATCAGGAAAGGAGCAGCTGTGCCTTAGCTCAGAGGTTTCAGAGTCTCCTACATGCCCAGCCGCATGCACTCAGATCAAATCCTTGCCAGTATCAAAGCAGCAGATCACAGGCCTGGCAATGCATTCAGATTTCTTCCAGGGCAGTGAAGCTATTGAATAATTAAGATGAGTCGAATCCATTTACCGTCTTGTTCTGGAAGCAGATCTGGTGCTTTAATGTTCAGCGTGCTCAGCAGAGCCAGGCTGTGGGATGTGTGTGTCTACACAAGAAAGAGCAAGAGGGGGAATTGCTCACTACAGAAAGATGAAGGCCCATATGCTCCCGACAGCTGCAGGAGCTGCAGAACTGCCAGGAGCTGAGGAATATTGGCCTGACAGTGTCATCTGCCTGAGCACACAGGGTGCAAGGTTTGAATGTCACAGTCCAACTGCTGCATCTGCTGCTGTCTCCTCCAGGCTCCCTCGTGGAGGCATCGCCTGCTCCATAGGCACCCCTC
Organism: Psilopogon haemacephalus; assembly: GCA_013396835.1. Lineage (NCBI taxonomy): Eukaryota > Metazoa > Chordata > Aves > Piciformes > Megalaimidae > Psilopogon > Psilopogon haemacephalus. Next base: position 154,482 of record VWZI01000252.1, on the reverse strand, counting down.
ATCGTCTGGATGGCTGTAGTGAAATGAACAGCATCTTGCTGCCCAGGACCTCCCAGGATGGGAGGTGGGATGTCTTTCAGGATGTCAGTGGGATGACTTTCAGGACAAGAAACTGCTCCCACGAGAAATGTTGGCAGACTTTGATACGGAGGATGAAGGAGAAGCGAAATGGTGAGAAAAACTGAGGCATAAGACAACCTTTCTTTGCACATAGTAGCTGCTCTTTTATTTTTGATAGCTTGGTATCGTCAGGAGTTAACATTTTCATCTGGGCCCCGGGAACTGTAGTAAGCAGGAGCTGCCAGAACAGCATCTGCATGCCAGAGACACACGAGTCCTAGCGTGCTCCATCTAGCCACCAAACAGCTCTCTGTGCTGAACCTGCCTCTTCTGCCGTGGCAGATGGTTGGCAGGCTTTATTCTTCTGGAATGCCTCATGTGAACCAACCTTGACACAGCTCAGGAACCTCGGTGGAAGCAGTATGGGGTCTGACTTTCAAGTACCAGCCATTTGCTGGGCCCTAGTAGCAGTCAAATTTTTACAATTGCAGCATGCAAAAAAAATGAGTTCCCAATTTGTTGCTAAGAATATTACAAAACGGTTCTCATTGACACATCCCAAAGTTCTTGCCCTTGAGAAAACGGAACCAAGTTGTGTTTTCCACTCTGAAACCCCCTCCCTTTGGAAGTGCACTGAAGCAGGGCTCTTCCCAGATCTGGGTGAAGAGTTCTTCAAGGTGAGATGCACTGTGGAGCTCTGAAATATGTTTCTGTGTCAGGAACCTGACAAGGATCACATTTCTGCCTTGTGCTTTCCTTCTTTGAAATACAGCCACAGTCAGGTGCCAAGCAGCTGTGGCTCTTTGTCCTGCCATCTATGAAGGAGCATTTGCTCCATGTAAAAAGCTCACTGACTTGCTCTCTCTCCTTTTGTTTCAGGGCAATTTTGTACTGTGACCACATCACAGTTTCATGCATTCACTATTCTTTTCCCATTAGATTTTTTTTTTTTTTTAATATGCTTTAAAAGAGCAAAAATTCCCTCTCCTTCACTCAAATGATTGTTTCATACCCAGGAATCAGGATGCAATGTTGCATGCAGCAACAATTCTGTCTGAAATCTGTGAGATTACATTAAGCAATGAATAGCAAAGACAAAGTCTTTTGCTGTCTTCCATTTCTCCTACCAGAAGAGGAAGCAACACAAAAGACACTTATTTAAGGCTGATAAGAGGCAACTTCCATATAATATTTATTATCCCAATAACAAAGTCCAATATCAGACTTGCATCTAATGTTTTATTCACAGCTAATCTCTTTAACTCAGTGTCATGAGGTATACCTGGGGGAGGGGGGTGGTGGAAATAAACCCAGCCCAGCTTGGCAGGATTTGGATGAGAGGTGGACATTTATTTGGAAAATGAGAATTTCTGCAGGGACCTAACACACCACAATAAATTCTAGATGGAAACAAAACAGCTATTCCACCAAGAGGACCACATTCCCATCCCTGCTTGAGAGGAAACTTTCAGCAGGTCATTTCCTAGCTGCACATTCACTGGGAATTTGATCACGTCTGAGTATGACAGCAGCCAGCTCCTCTGATCCACAGCTGGAGCAGAATCTGATGAGGCAAGACCTTATCCAAAAGTGATGGTGTAAGCAGCCAGGCTGCTTTGCCTGGAAGAGTTTCTGCTGCAAAACTCCTGCTGAATCCCCAGGGTGGCTCTGGGGAACCCCTGCCTGGGTGCCAGGTGATGGCAAAGCCTTTACCTGTGTTCAGTGGCAGGCCCAGCAGGTTGTCTGCCTCGAATAAAAGGTATCAGAGGTAGCTACCATTCAATTTTTTCAGACTAATTCTCTTTATCTCCAAAAGAAAACACTGTTTTGCCAAGATTGATTTTATTTATTTATTCATTTATTTATTTTGTGGAATTCTGTTCTTTCCATTGTTGATTTTTTCCCCCCTTTCCTGCGAGTTTTATCAGCACCATGGTAAAATTTTGACTGAAAGGCAGAGTAAAAAAGTAAAAAAGAATAAAAAAGTGCCAGGAGAAGGAGATGATAGCCTTAATTGAGGTCCTTGAGTTTCTGATCACATCTTAATCTGCATTCATCTGCCCCATCAGATCAGTCCTTCCATTTCCATGTGGTCCATGGAGGTGTCCTGTAGATTTTGCCACAGAAACATTTGACAGTCCTTCCTGTGATTGTCAAATCCATTTTAGCCTCATAAAGACAGTAAATTAATTTCAAGGAAGCTTCCATACATGGGCACAAATATCATCCTTTCTGCTGCCAGTGCCAGTGGCAAGGCTCACTGCAACCAGCCACAGGTGCCTCCAGTCTCCTGAGCTCTGCCAGCAAAGATCCAGAACTTCCCCCTGCCTCACAGTCCATCTCCCCCAGGGTGGAATCAGTCCTTTCCCCACGGCATGCTCTTTGAAGATAGTGCTCCACACCCTTTCCCCCACTCATCCTCTCTACCTCACGAAACCTATTCCCCTTGTATTGGCAGCTCACTGAAGGTAGACTCCTGGAAAGATAAAGCTGCAACTACCAAAACACTGCCTCTGGGAAGCCAACTTCCAGCACTCATCCACAGCTTTTTCAGACAGGCATCTGCATGCCCTTCTGCTGGGCTCCCTTCCCTTATGCTAACAAGGACCCTCCCCACACAC
>VWZI01000252.1:137693-151774 GCA_013396835.1 Psilopogon haemacephalus | reverse complement strand
ACCCCCCCCCACACACACACTTACCCTCTCTTTTTCTTTTTTTTTACTCAAAAAAGATTAATTCTTTGCAATTTGAGGCAGCCAAAGTATTGCACATCCAGTGCAGAGAGCTCTGCAGCCTGTGACTCCCAACACCAGAGACCACAAACATACCCTAAAATCTTTGAGCTTTATTAGAAGCCTTCGTAGGAGGCAGAGTGCCAAACCCAGCCTGGCTCAAAGGGAGGGCCGAGGCAAAAGTGGGGGGAAATGCAGTGTCCCCCTCAAGGGGAGGGGGTTTGTTAGATTGAAACAGAACAGAGGAAGGCAAGTCCCCCACCGAAAATCCAAAGCCCAATGCATTAGTGCCTTGGTAGAAAATGCAGCACAAACTCTGAAGTCAAAGGACTGATTTTAGCCTTAAGGACATGATTACAGCACATGAGCCAAGACAACAGAAGTATCTCAGGGGCTTCCCGCTGATTGCTACCATATGAGGACAAAGCCAAGCCTCATCCTTGCCAGGAGCCACACTTTGCACTGAAGGGGGGGAAAAGAGAACATTCCTCTTGTTCAGGCTCTTACCTGGCAAAGGCCCTGAAGCATGACAGCTAATTAAGTGTTGTAGGAATGGAGTGAAAGCAGGCAGGGTCAACAAACAGCAATCAAGCTTCCTTTCAGCCCCTCTTGCAGGTACCAGCAAGTTGAACAGACAGACAGACAGACTCATTTGCCAACTTGTAGATCCTAACTGCAGGATCTTCCCTATCCTACTGTAAATGCTTCATTTTGAAGCGATTTCATTTTTTCCCCCCCTAACTTCCCATGTGCTTCCAGGAGATGTAAATCTCGTTCTAGCTAACTTGTTTCAGAATTAAGTTTGCATTTTGCCTTGAATCACCCTTCCGTTTCCATAGCTCTTCTCTTTCCCCAGCAGTTATCCATCTCTGAAATATATCTGCGTGCACTCAGCCTTTGCTGGATGAAAGGAGTCTGGGTCCTTCCAATCCCCTCCCACAAGACACTTCCCTCTCTTTCTCTTCTGACATTCCAAAACTCCCTGATCATCTGTTACCTTCTATTCTGCTCAGTTCTCCTCTGATTGTCCATTCAGAGGTCACAAAACATTATTCTGCCTTCTCTCCAGGAGCCTCATATTGCCCTCTCAACTGAGGTTTTCTAAGGTACATCATTACAAACTTTCAGAAGCAAATGCACCTGAAATCCCACCAGAAAATGGAGGGAATAATGGCACAGTAGTCCTAATTTTAATGAGCCTCCAAAGGTCTCCATTCTGATTCTGTTTGAGAAATGGGACATGCTTCATCCACAATTTCCCTTTTTATCCTCACTCACTGTTTTTTGTTTTGTTTGTTTTTTTTTTAATTCAATAGTAAGCCTGAAAAAAGAAAATGGATGAAATATACTCCCTAGATTCTAACTTTCTCTCCTAAACCCTGAATGCCCTGACACATATATATATATATATTTTTTTTTTTTTTTTAAAGGAAAGAAGATGAGTCACTGAGATGAAAGGATACAGGATAGGGAGGAGGCTGAGAACAGTAGAGAAAGCACCAGATAAAATACAATACATTTAATTTATTACACTGAGGAAATCATTTGGGAGAGGCACTGGGCATGGAAATGGGAATGATCTGAAATGGTGGTGTGTGTGCTTCATCCCTCTTCACACCACTCTTAGCACAGCACTCTGGAGCCCTGTCTCCCTGACAGACCTTTGCCACACACACGTTGCTTTGAGCCCTGGCTGGCACAGCTGTGCTGGCAGAAGCTCCTGATCCTCACACAGATACACCAGGCCCTGTGTCTCCTTCTTTCAGGGAAGGGTGTTCCCAGGGCAGAACAATGCCAGGCTAACTGCACCCACAGGAGGAACGCCTCGTCTGTAAGTCAGCTTATGAGTAAAGCAAGCCAAGAATAAACTTGGCCTTGCTTAGCACAGCCCTGGGCAGAGGTGTGCAGAAGCAACATGAATATCCAATTAAAGGATAAACACTACTGTTCCCTTCCTTTCTTCTCCATCTTTCTTTATCCCCCCCATCTTCCATCTTTCTTTCCCACCTCCTTCCTTTCCCCCATCTTTCTCTTTTCATCTCCATTTCTCTCCTTTCAGCATCACCTCCACTTTCTCATCCCACACTACATTTTCTCCTTTTTTTCCCCTAAATCCAGAGTACCTGGGTTCAATTGAAGTCTTCTCCTAGCCCAGGTGTGAGCACTTTGCCCTCTCTGCCCACTCCCCTTTTCAATCTGGGTTCTACTGGAGTCTCCTCCCAGCCCAGGTGTGAGCACTTTGCCCTCCCTGCTCACTCCCCTTTATAAACAGCCCCAGGAGAGGCAGAAGCCTCAAGTTTGCCCATTATGGGCAGAAGGATCCTCCTTGGATCATCACCGGTGAGTCCCCATGGTGTGGTGTATCACTGGGTGACTGGTGGAGGGGATCTAAAGGCCGGGGGGCCTGCTGGCCCCCCGGCTAGCTAGGGTTAGGCTCAACATTTACTCCAGCATTGCACATGGGTGTTAAGTGAGCTGCTTATTGTTCAGCTGCTTTTTTTCTGCTTAGTTGTAAAGCTGTAAAAATGTCAGGACCTGGAAGGGACCTCAAAAAGCTCATCCAGTCCAACCCTATTGCCAGAGCAGGATTTCCTATATCAGATCTCCCAGGAACACTCCCAGGTGAGTTTTGAGTCTTTTTGGAGGAAATGACTCCACAATCTCCCTGGGCAGCCTGGTCCATTTCTCTGGAGAGGAAGAGTCCACAACCTCCATGGGCAGCCTGTTCCAGTGTTCTGTCTCTCTCACACTGAAAAAATTCTCGCTACTGGGCACTACTGAGAAGAGCCTGGTCAGTAGGTAAGAGATAAACTCACTTTACTTGGGGAATTTGTAGGCTTGCTAATACAAACCTGATTTTTATCCTTTCTCTTGTCCAGATGGAAATGGATCTGCTGCTGCTGCTGAGTGCTTTGATCTCTAACCTGCAGAGAATCATCCTGTTGAAGTACACTTAAAGGATTCCTCTGGCCCAGCATCTGTATACAGTTGGATGGAGAAAATGCCAAACAGTAAACATACATGAGAAAATAAAAATAAATATTTCTTTTCAGCCAGTTTCCCAAAGCAGGTACCCCTTGAGCAGTGTTTCTGTAGTTATGTGGCTAAGGCCCTGTAACAAATGATGGGAGGTGAGAATTGCATCAGAATCCATCCCATTGTTCAAAGAATGATTACAGCCCAACCCATAATTCTTAGATGGTAAGGAATCAATTTCCAAGCTGAAGGACTCCATTAATTTCCCCATGGCTTATCAGCAGCAGCTGAACTAGATTTGCATCACTGTAGAAGGTCTGATGCTTGGAAGGAAAGTGGTGGGAAATTGCTGTGAGGATGTTCTCTGTTCCCCAAGATGGCAGAGCACTCCTGCATCTGGGCCTTTCTGATGGCATGCAGGGTCTGCTGCTTTGCCCTGGATTGATACCCAGACGAAGGAAGTAGAAAGAAGCAATAAGCCTCTAAGTATTCACATAATGATAGTAGTAGGACCTACCATAAAAGGAGGAAAAGGCAACCCTGGGTTCATGCTGCTTATGAAGTGTTGTCCCTCCTCAAGCACTGAGGTGCTGACTCTTTCTTTGTGTTGCTGTCGTTTGCAGACTCTCCTGCTCCTTGAGGTGCCTGCAGCATTGACTATGAAGTTCAAGTGAAGCCATGGTAAGGTTTTGGAGACAGGATAAACAGACCTGACACATCTGTCAGTTATAAAGGAATCAGCTACAGCTGTGGAGGTCATAGCCCTGCATGAGGTGTGTGTGAAGTACCTGCTAAGCCCTGCTTGCCATTTGCTGAATTGGTTTTCTGTGTGTATTTGCTGATCTGCCTCAGTGCCCTTTGTGGCTCTCCTCCTGGTGAACTGGTGCCTTTAACATAACTTCTGTTTAACATCTTTGTCAGTGCCATGGACAGAGGACTCGAGTGCACCCTCAGCAAGTCTGCGGCTGGCACCAAGCTGTGTGGCACAGTTGACTTGCTGGAGGGCAGGATCCATCCAGAGGGACCTGCACAGGCTGCAGAGCTGTGCCCAGCCCAACCTCATGGCATTCAACAAGGCCAAGTGTAATGTCCTGCACCTGAGTGGGTGCAATCCTAAGCACAGCTCCACAGTTCAGATGGCCACACAGGCATATAGCATGGTTTGAGTTCATATGTGTAACTTGCTCTTTTTCCCAAGTGTGCACTAGTAGAGCATCTGTAACATACAATTATCAAAAATTCTACTAGTAGATAGTTGAACAATAGGTTCTGCAAGGTAGGCAATGAAGACAAAGTTACAGCAGTCAAAGTATTCTTCAGCACACATAAATAGCTCATAGAATCCTTGACCTCCAAGGTCAAGTCCAACCATTAAACAGGAACTGCCAAGTCCACCACCTAACTATAGAATAGTTTCAACTGCAAAAACCTGTTCCAATGTCTGATCACTTTTGCAGGGAGGGTTTTTTTCCCTAATATCCAGCCTAGATCTTTGCTGGTGCAGTTTGGTGCATTTCCTCTCATGCTATCACTTGATACTAGGCAGAAGAAACCAACACTCACCTCACTATAGCCTCCACTCGGGTTGTGGAGAGCAATGAGGTTTCCCTTCAGCCTCCTTATCTCCAGACTAAACAACTCCAGTCTCCTCTGCTGCATCTCACAAGACCTATTCTCCAAGACCCTTCACCATGGTCTTTAAACCGTGTGCCTAAGCACCACAGCTACACAACTCAATCTTCTCTATCTCAAAAGAATGTCACAGCTCTGTCACTGTTCCATGTGTATTTAGTTAGTTGGGCCACAGAAGGATTAAAACATGATGCTATCAGAAGCCTTGGCTGAGATCAAAGCTTCACAACTATTTCAGGCACATGCATACACACAGAGAGTTGTGGCCTGGGTAGCTCAATTGTTCCTCACTTCAGTCAGTTTTTGCTGTTCATCTCAGACTCGGTCAGAATTTGAATCAATAAACACTCAAATTTGTTTCCATGTCCTGAGATTCAGATCTATTTGAGCCAAATTCACCTCTGGCACAGGTCTGCTCTCCAGAAAGAATTAGATGGTCCATTCGTTTTCTCTTATTTTTTTTTACAGAATGGAGATGAGGAAGTTAGAGGAGAAGTTTTTAGATGATGTTTTTAGTCACCACTATCCCCAGCTTAAAAATGAGATGGGTTATGTTGTTTAGGAACATTTCTGCACATTCATTCCCTGAACAGTTGTCAGAATTTTTCCTGAGGCACGAGCGTTCACTGGAGAGCACTTACCTGGCTGACATAAAAAGTAAAAGAAATCAATCTAAGCTCAGAAGTCAACATAAATATAAACAAAAGGCACAATTAGTGCCAGTGCTGCAGATACTTTGCTGCCTCCTTGGTTTTCATCAGGGAAGACAAACATATGGGGCACATCACAGGATGGTGTGAGAACATCTGGTAGCTGACTGAAATGGTAAGAGAAATGACAAAGGGAAATCCATGATCCACTGGGTAGGAATATTTAGGGTCTCCTGGCGCTCAGCAGTCAACTTTGCTAGCGTGGCAGGATGTGTTGAGCTGAATAAATGACCAGATATTTTGGCAGCAGCTTTTAGAGTGGCTTGATCAAGTCCCTGAGAGGTACATCATCCTGACTCTAGAGAGCCCTGCACCACCAGGAGGGCAAAGAGAAATATAAATCAAAAGGCTGTGTTCTGAAAGTTTTATAGCTGAAGTTTGCTTGCTTCAATACAGTTATCTGGGGCGGGGGGGATCAAGGAAACCTGTTGCTCAGGAGAGAGACTGCATGGCTAAGGAAGCTTTCTGGATAAGTTTGGTCATATTTGTAAGTACAGTGTACAAGTACAATGGAATTACTTCTTCAGCCTTCTGCCACCATTTCTGTTTGCATGCCCCTGAAATTGAGAGGCCAAATCTTTATCTGTCCTCTATGATGTATGCTTCAAAGAGACTAAAGGCCACCTAAGCTTTCTTCTCAGCAGGTGGGGATGGCAATGCTTTCATCTAAGAGGAAAAGGTCTTCACTGTAAAGAAGTTTGGTAGAGTCCTCCTAGCTTAGAAACTTCATCTGTGTAGTCCCTGAAGGACATCATCACTAAGTACTAGGTATAGAATGCCAACATCATTCCTATAAGGTAGAGGATCAATACAAACCCCCTAAATAATCTGAGGAGCAGAAATAAGGTTTTGGCCTCAGACCTGCTGCTTTAGTTCATCTCTTCCTGTTTATAGAATCATTTCACTACGCTGAGATGTTGTTCTCATAATCTGCTCACTTGTACTTCCAGCTGTCACCTAACAACGGGATGGAGGAATAAAGCACTGCTGGAATCTTATCCAAGAGCAGATCCAGTTCAGCAGCAGATACCAGCTTAGCTTAGAGCCACCAGATTAGAGCTTGGATGGAAAACAAAACGTGTACCTTGGATGGAAAACAAAACATGTACCTTGGGCTGAAATAAGCTGTGATTTAGTAGCTTAGTGGAAACAGACACTTGCTGGCTTGGAGTTGTTTTTGTCTCCCCCTTTCTTCAAGTCTCTCCTGTCTCAGACATGCTATTATTACAATAACTGTCAGATGAAATGGCAAACTTTTGCCTAAGCTATTGCTTTTCTGGCTGCTTAGTTTGATAGAGCCAGATTAGCATGACATAGGCTGCATGGCATCTGTGTGATCTACCATGACAGCCTTCATGTAGAGAGAGTTGTCTGTGCATTGTGTTCCCATCTTTAAGTCATTAAGCACATAAAGGTCCCCTACAAGTAGCAGCTTTTATGTAAAAATTAAACCCCCCCTTCTGAGATTTTTTTTTCTTCTTCCTAAGAAGTGATTCCAAGTAAAGAAAAAAAAAAAGACTACTTTGTTAGCCCACTACAAAACTGCTGTTTTGCAGCTAAATCCTTTCATCTACTAGAAAGTTTTCATGACAACAACAAAAAAAAAAAAGAGCTGACAAAGAATTCAATTTTCCCATGTTCAGTATCTCAGTTAGCTGGAAGGAGGGGGGAAAAAAAAGGCATGACAAAAGATTGTTGAAGCAATAGGGAAATTATTGCTTGTTGGTGAAGAGAAACATTACACGCTTGGAGCTGGGCACTGCTTTTTGCTTTCCACATCTCCTCAGAACAGAAATAAACTCCATGCCTAACAAGTTTGGAGAAGTCAGATATTTCCAAACCTTAGGTTGGTTCTTTCTCTCCATACTACAAGAAGACATTGGAAGTCACCATAAGTGAGTTAGGCTGCATCCTAACCAACTTCTACACATTGTGAGCCACCATCAGTGAGTTAGGCTGCATCCTAACCAACTTCTACACACTGGGAGCCACCATAAGTGAGTTAGGCTGCATCCTAACCAACTTCTGCCACCAGAAAGTTACAGTCATCTAGACTCCTCAGTCAACAGGGAGAGATGGTTGCCCACAGAAAATTATTCACTGTAGAGACAGGCCAGGACAAGTCCATCTCCAGTGACTCTTAGTTAACTGGTCCAGCTTGCTGCCTACCTATTAAACATCTAAAATTAGGTGAGACGACTCCCACGCAGCAATGATTAAGGTCTCCTCAGGACAAGTCTGAGCAATAAAATGCCTCCATTTTGCCATATTTAGCAACCCTAGCACAAATAGGCAGACCAAACCCAATCCAAATTTGGCCCATAGAAGTACTGATAGCAATGAAGATTTGCAGGGCTAGATGTTAGCACTGACTGCAGATGTCAGGTGTTCCCCTTGGTGCCCAGAGGGCTTATGCTGCAATCACATCTTTGGTTTGCTCTCTAAACAAGCAGTAACCCTAAGTGCACAAAGCAACTGCAGCTTAGCATTTCTACACCAAGCCTACCAAAGTATCAAAACAGAATTAAAGTGGTGAAGCTTCAACTGAGTTCAACATTCTGCCCTGAGCTTACTTGCACTCCCACACAAGGCAGGGAGCAGCTTATCTTGGGGTGGTTACTGCTTCCTGATGGTCTGCTCACCTCTGCTGCAGTCACATTGTAAGTAGCAGGAATGAACTGCAATGAATGTCAGCCTGGGGAGCCAAAGGCCATGCTGCTTTGACTAGCTGCACCATGCCCTGTCTTCCTGAGCGTTTGGGATCACAGGATGACAGAACAGGCAGCAGCAAGGAAACCTCCCTCAGTGCCAAACAAAGCCAATTTCTGCCTCTGGATCAAAATTCTTATTCTTAATGAAAAAAAAAAAAAAAATTGCTTGAGGCAAATCCATAAAAAGACCATATTAGGAGAATTGCATAATATCTNAAAACTTCCTGTGGAGCCATGCCCACGTGTAATTGCAATACATTTTTTTTGGAATGCAGTTTCACAGCAATTCATGGAGTTTGGAAGGGTTTGGTTACACTGAGAGCTGCTTTCATTCAGCCACCAGAAATCCATCGGATGTATTTTAGGGAAGATTTCCTGCTTCTAGTGTTCAGCATGTGCAAGACCCTGACCTGAACTCGTGTGTCACACGAGGAAGCATTCAGGCAGGTCTGGTGCTTAGCTGAGCTTTTCTGTTTTATGACTCAAAACAAACTGAAGCCACAGGAGTTTGCTTGGAGCTGAACTACTCAGCTCACTGATTCAAGGGATTTCAAGTGACTTTCACTGCCTAGGTAGAATGTACTCTCTTTCTGCAGCAGATGAGGGTGGCTTTGTGGGATTTTTGTTTTCCAGGTCTAGAGAATTTTATACTCTGCAGCAGTGTATAAAGCCTCTAGAAGATTACAAACCAGATTATAAAGCCTCTGGGCTGTTTGTCCTGCCACCCTACCAGAGTTTAGTGTCCTACTGTCAAAGAAAGACTTAGGGAAAATAAGAAGTGGTGCCAGGCACTGCAGACAGAAGAAACATCATCATTTAATACTTTCTGGCATAAGTATGTGGTGGACATATTAAACATGTGGACACAGATGAAGTGGACAGTAACCCCCCACAGCACCCAGGCTGATCTGTTAGCTTCCCAAGTGAAGGGCTTTTGAAACTCTTTTTTGGTAAGTGTATTAAGAATAATGATAGAAACATTATTTTGAGGTGTCTAACATTATGTCTTGTACTGGTGAAATTGAGCTTTAAGTCTATGCTTATCAAAATGCAACCAGGGAAACCATGCACTGAAAACCTTCAGCCCCTTCTTAGACTATGAATGCTGTAGTGAAATATTTGATCATAGAATCAACCAGGTTGGAAGAGAGCTCCAAGCTCATCCAGCCCAACCTAGCACCCAGCCCTAGCCAAATCAACCAGACCATGGCACTAAGTGTCCCATCCAGGCTTTGCTTCAACACCTCACCAACCTTTCTGCCAGGGACAAATGCCTTTAGGAACTCTGCTTTCAGAAATAAAATCTTGCAGATGCTCATCACTAAGCTGATGTAATTCTGCCCTGTCCCACAGTCAGGGCTGTTACTAAAGGAATATATTACCCTTAATGTCTTGGGTGGACTTGTCAGCAGCAGCCTTTTCTTCTTGAGTGCTTAACAGACGCTCCCCTCTGTCTGTAGCAGCAGAAGCATGCACAGAAACATCTCTATGGTTCCTTCTGTTTTTCACTCACATCAGACTTCTGAATTTTAATTTGTGCAGGCAGCTACTCTGAATTCCTAGAAATAGCTCCATGCATACTGCAAAGCTCTCCCCAGTGCCAAGGCATTCTTTTACCTCTTTTTGTCCCAAAGGACAAGGTGAGTAACTTCTGGGATAGTCACAACCCTTTTAATTACTCAATCATCCATAGGCTTCCAAATGTACACTGAGTTGTCATCCTCCTCAGCAGGGACACAAACAGTTTCTTGAGCACTGATATTTACTGTTGCTATTTTATTTTTTCACAACAATATTTCCTCTATGAACAAAAGTGTTTGGAAAAAAAAAATTAGAGCCAGAGAGTAAGAATTTAAAAAAAAAAAAAGTTAACTTCTGCCTAAAGTTTAAGATGCTGTAGCAATCTTAATTTTAGCAGTTTTAATGAAGTGTCCCCAAATACCTCTAGCCAAGACCCAAAAGAGGTCTTAATTTTGATGAGCCTAAATTAATTGGCCAGTGTGGTGGCCAGGCTACAAAAATTAAAGACAAAGATTCTTCTAAGCACTCCCCTAAGCCTTATGGTCACAGGCAATGAGGTCCTACAGAGGACACCTCATGCTGATCCTGTTTCCAGCATTCACTACAGACAGTTGTTAATTGCCATTTAAACTTACACTAATGACATAGCAACATGTGGGACAAACAAACCAAAGGGGATGGGAAGTTTAACAGCTGAAAACCAATTAGTGACCAGAAATAATTTTTCACTTACTGTTGCCAGTCTGAGGAAGACTCTTCCTAAAAGCAGATATTTGAAAGATCCGAGACGTTTCACTTTGTTTACCTTTCTGATACCTGCAGGATATAGCAAAGCATTTTCGTTTTTTGTTTTGTTTTTTGTCTCTGTAACTATTCTCTTATTGTGTTAGCAAAACACAATTTTCCTCAAGCAGCTCTGGTGTGGTTCTCCCCTCTCAGAGCACTGCTGCAAGGGACCTCCACAAACCCCTTGGATTTTTTGTGATCAGCTCTGTCCCAACTCCAGTTGGAGCAGCCAAGACAATGATCAAGACACAAATGTTAGGGATATTATTTTTTTCCTCCTGGGACATTGATCCACTAGTCAGAGGCTCATGGCTTTGGACGAAGCTGCACTGATATACAGGATGAGACATTGGCATTTCTTTCACGGCCCCCTAAAACACAGACACCAATTCTGAGCTCTCTATGTCCATAGCCACACCGAGCTGCAAAAAAATAACATTTGTCTGCCCACAATCTTACCAAACACATCAATTAACCTACTTAATCATAAGGGCCTGGATGTGTATGTTTGGGAATGTCTTCCTTCAGTCCCTGATCTCGACGTTTCGTTTCCATCTTTACCTTTCGTCTTCTATTAAAACACAACATAGGAAATTAGATTAAAAGGGGGGAAATTACGTTAAAGGAAAGGAAATTAAATTAAGCAAAACTGTTGCGAGGCTGTGAAAGGTTTGAGTGAAACCAGCCTTTGGAAATTAATGTCTTCAGACATCCTCTGGCCTGGAGACAGCTCCCAAGCAGCCACCATGGTGTTCAGAAAAGGTAATTCTTTCTCCAGCCACCAGAGATGCTCTTGGATCCTGATCTGCTTTTCTGGCCTGGCTCTGCCTCAAAATCCATGCAAGTAAAGTGCTGAATCTCACCAGGGCCTGAGTCTTGCTGTTCATGGAGGTGGTCTAGCAAGCAGATTGCTCTTCCCTTGTACCTGACAACAATTTGCTTCTTGTTGTCACGAGGGTCCAGTCTGAAGGTGTCCTTGGTCTGGCTGCTAGAGGCTATGGGTCTGATGTTTCATTTTGTGTATAAGAGCTACTGATACACTGGTCCAGCCCTTGTGTATCTGCAGCACCTGCTCGTGGGGCTTCAGTCGCCACACTGCCTGCAGGTCTAGACCCAGAGCCCTTCGCTTCCCTTCGGGCACTCAACAGTGATGAGAAGAGCTTGAAACACCCAGGCCAGGCCCCAGCACATGGCAGTGATTTGTGCCTCTTGCAAATCACCAGGCTGACAAAATATTTCACTACTTTGTCGGGATTTGGGGATGAAATCCAACAACATCAGAGGTGATCACTTGCCCATGTTCTCCCATGCACTCTGCCACTTGTAACGATTGAATCTCAGGGCACACTTTTGAGGAGGAGGAGGGAGCAGACCCTTCTGACACTGGAATCCTTCTCCTTCCAGAAGGGCAGAGATGTAGGGCTCCAAATGAATGATGACAGGACAGTGTCTCTACAGATGCTGCCAGCTGCTGGGCTTAGAGGAGAGAGAACAAAAGGAAGACAATGCAAGGCTGATGGTTATTAGAGGTCACTCTCCCCCCTCCCCCCCCACTGCTTCCCAACCTTCCCTGGAATGCTTTCCCAACCACTTATGAAACCCAATTTGAAATTCTCTGCAGATGGAAAAACCTTGTTATTTGTTTACTGTTTGTAACCAGACCTTTTAGAAGGAATTTAAATTAAGGAAAAAAAAAAAAAAAAAAAAGAAAGAAAGAAAGAAAGAAGAAGCAGCAGAAGAAACCCAGCAAGTTTGAAACAAAGCAAAAAGAATTTCCAGAGATAGCATCTGTCAGAAATCTTAGGACTGAAAAGCATTAATGCCATGAAATCTACTTCCTCTGTGTCCAGACTGGTAGAAACTCATAGAATGTCAGACAGAGAAGGAGCTCATTCTCATAAATGGGTTGGAATATTTTGGTTTGGGTTGGGGTTTTTTGTTTTGGTTTGGTTTTTTTTCCCTGAGACACATCCAGTTTGATGTAAACACTCATGTACAAGAATAGTCTTGTAGCTTCCGTGGTATGTAGACATAGTCACACAAGAAAGGGAAAGAAAGTGGTTGAGGGACTCTATTGTCCCCATTGGATTAGGTCATTATAGAAAGTGAGATGGATAAGAAGAAAATAAGGAACCAGCAGAGCCTCTAAGGCAGATTATTCTCATTCAGGATATTCAGCCAACATTTCCTAGTCTTAACCTCGCTCCCCCCTCACTCCAAAAATTCTATTTCAATTAGGATTATCCCAATAAATATGCATATAATGAGCATTAAGACATTTTATTGCTTTATTAAAGCTATGTTGAATACCTTTCAAATATTATCTTACCTTTGAGTAATGCACTGGAATTATGAACAAGCATTTCAAAGCCATTTCTGCATGTAATTAATGTACTCAAATTCCTTCCCAACAACAGATTGTATTAACTCACTCTATTTTTCCCCCTGGAAGTCTTTGTTCTCACACTATTAAAAGCATAAGTAAGGCAGCCTTGGTGGTTCAGAATCTGAGTACTGCTTGGTCCATTACCTGGAGCAATTTCTCTCCTGCAGTAAGCAGGGATGGCACTGACTAGCTCAGATTGCTCACAGCCCCAGCAAGCCTGACTGGGTACAGCTCTGCAGCCCCCAGCACAAGCAGCACATTCAAGGGTTGGAGCCAGTGCAGAGGAGGCCACCAAGATGCAGCTGAGAGGGCTGCAGCAGCTCTGCTCTGAGCACAGGCACAGAGAGTTGGGGCTCTGCAGCCTGCAGAGGAGAAGGCTGCCAGGAGAACTTGGAGTGGCCTTGCAGGGTCTGAAGGGGGCTGCAGGAGGGCTGGGGAGGGACTATTGACCAGGGCTGGTGATGAGAGGAGGAGGAAGAATGGGTTTGAAGCGGCAGAGGGGAGATTGAAAGTGGATGTTAGGAGGAAGTTGTTTGCAGTGAGGGTGGTGAGACACTGGCACAGGTTGCCCAGGGAGGTTGTGGCTCCCTGGAAGTGTTCAAGGCCAGGCTGGATGAGTCCTTGAGTGACCTGTTCTAGTGGGAGGTGTCCCTGCCTATGGTACAGGGGGGTTGGAACTGTCTGAGCTTTGAGCTCCCTTCCAACCTAAACCATTCTGTGATTCTCTGACAACTCCATCACAAAATGCTTGTGCATCCTGTGTTCCACCACCCTCAGAGTGAAGAACTTCTTCCTATTGTCTAATCTAGCTCTACCCTTCTCTAGTTTCAAAACATTGTCCCTTGTCCTGTTGCTACATGTCCTTGTAAACAATCCCTCCACACCTTTCTTGTACCCCCCCTTTGGGTACTGGAAGGCCTCTCTAGGGTCTTCTCTTAACATGCTTTAGATATTTAATGTGCTTCAGATGCTGCCTTTGGCAGGAGTGTGGACAGGTCTTTGCACTTCATCCATTTATAAGGAGCCAGGTACCATATATTCATATTAGTGACAGGAGTATTTCTTCTTGAAAAACCACCACAGCTTTCTGGAGAGTAAGATCAGAATTTATCCACAGAAGCCAGCACTCTGCAAGCAGCTTTGACACTGAAAAGTTCAGCTCCCTTCCCTTCACTAAATTCTCATAGGCAACTTTTGTCCTTGAAGCATCAGAGAGATCCCTCTAATGGCATTTTGTAATCCACAGCAAACAAATGAGAAGGAAAAACCCAATTGCTCACTGGCTTCTCAATAGAGCAAACC
>VWZI01000252.1:105278-129371 GCA_013396835.1 Psilopogon haemacephalus | reverse complement strand
TGCTGTCAGTTTGACCTCGACCCCCTGCACTCCAGTTTCATCTCTGTCCCACCAGGAACAGAAGGTGTTTAGATGGGCTTTAAAAGGCTTTGGTGCTTTCAGCACCATTGAGATTACAACCCGAGGCAACCCAAAGTGATTGCAGAACTTCAGCCCAGTGATGCCTGATGAAAGGTGGTAACAGGCGTTGGTGAAAGTAACAACCTGAGAAGTCAGGAATGAGAAGAGCAGACAGAACTGAGAGAATTGAGAGCAAGGCAGCAACTGAATGAAGGGAAGTCAGCAAATACTCAAGGGCTGTGTTGACACAGTTTTAAAGAGCAAATGCTTAAAAGAAGCATCTTTCTGCATCCAGTTTGCCAGCAAGAGAGCATCTGTCCTCCATCTGCCCACCCTTCAGGATATTTCAGACTCTGCTGTGAAGGAGCCTGGCCTGCATAACTGCCAGATGTTGACTCACAACATCATAGGATGCTTGACTGAAGACTTGGGGGGACAAGGATGTCCACCTGCAGACTTGGGTCTCTGAAGAGCCAGCTCCAGTGCACAAGGTTGGTCTAACATCAGTGCCTGGAAGCAGTGGGGCTTAATCAGAGGCCCAGGGTCACACTTGAAGACAATACCAGCAGATCTTCAGGGAGCAGCTGCTGCCATAAGCACCATTCTTGAGAACTGATTTTCAGGCCACTAAAGTCAGTAGAGGTTTTTCCCCTGGCAAACAGCATCCCACTGAGCTTATCCCAATCACCTGAAAAGCAAGCCTCTGTTGAGTCACTGAGGCAAATAATACTGATAATTTAATAAAGGATTGCAAATGTCACTGCTTGTATTGCCCTTGCATGGGGAGGGTTTCCATTTTTATTCTTCTGTCTCCAGTTTCCATGCAGAGGAGGCTGATTTGCAGTAGTACATGATAAATATGACCATTTTATTTGTGTTTATATGCAGGCTTGCAAAGCTGTAGACACCTCTATGGTGCCTACTCCCCACCCAGCTGTTGGTACCAAGACACAAAGCTACTGAAGTACAGAACTGTGTGAGAATCCCTACTGATTTCAGGAAGGCTCTTCAGACAGTAACAAAATCCAATTAGCAGCCCTTGCCCTTCATCCTTCAGAGACCTTTAGTACCTGTGCAGATGAAAAACGTTTGCTGCAAGCCATCAGCAGCTCTGTTCCTGGGGGGAAAAGCAAAACCTGCACAGCCATTCCTCATGGCTGGGAGGAAACAAAACCAAACATTTACTTGAAAGCTGAACAAATAATCCTCTCTCAAGGGTACCTTCCAGTTACTTCTACCGGGAAGTGATTTCTGGCTCTCTCCTAGGGTCAGGGAATCTCTAAAGGGGAATTTAAAAGCAATTTCTTTCTTGAAGAGACTGCTGGCAAGGAGTTTTTCCTCTCTGTGATGGTAGTGGAGGTGATTTCCTTCTGTCTGTCCAAGACATTCCATGAGTAGCTGGAAGCAGAAAAATCTTGCCCCCAGTTCCAGCCCTTGGACACTAAATAAATATTGGTCTGCTACCATAAAGCAGCTTCTAAGCAAGTGAATGTTCTGAATTTGATTTCCATTTCTCTGAACAGCAAACACTCACCACAGGCAGAGAGAGAGAGCAGGTGAGCCTGGAACCTAGCCCAGCAATGGTCTGCTCTGATCTGGCATCCCCATGAGTTCAAGTTTCTTCAAAGAGCCTTTAGATGGGATATTAGAAGGAAATTCTTTACAGTGAGGGTGGTGAGACACTGGCACAGGTTGCCCAAGGAGGTTGTGGCTGCTCACTCCCTAAAGGTGTTCAAGGCCAGGTTGGATGAGACCTTGAGCAACCTGTTCTAATGGGAGGTGTCCCTGCCTACGGCACAAGGAGTTGGAACTGGATGAGCTTTGAGGTCCCTTCCACCCTAAATTATGTCTGTATAAATCCATGTTACCAAACATGATCTCACTGTCAAGTAAGGTCCACAGGATACAAGGGAAACCAATAATCAGAATAAGGTAAGTGTGACACAACTTCCAGGGCAGCCAGCATGTTCCTCCAAGAGATCTTCAAGCAAGACAGAGCTGCAAGTGTCCAGGAGCCATGGGAGAATGGCTCTGCTCTTCTCTCTCAGGTCTCTGCAGGTCTGGTTTCCAGGTCCACTCCACCACAATCAGGGCAAATCCAAAAAAAGAGAAACCACTGTAGAAAGCAACTCATCTCAGCTCTTTTCAATACCTGTCTGGGGATGGTAATGGCTGCAGAAAGAGCCTAGTTGTTGGCTTGGCTCAACCATTCCAGTGGCTTAAACCTGCTGATCAGCTGGCAGACAGAGTCCAAAGCAGAGGAAAACTCTTGCTAAATGCAGGAGTAGTCTCCCAAGGCACAAATAAGAAGCCTTTTCATTTGGCTGCATGAACCAGGATTGAATTATCATAATAGATGCACTAAAGACATCTCCTGTCTTTGGCAGGCTTTGCAGGGTGGAATAAGCCCTCCCCAGCCCAAACGTTAAGGTACAAAGCCATTAGGGCTACCTTCCAGCAGTTAGTTGCTAAGCATTTTTGCTGCAGGAAGCAGGGAAGAGAGAGGAGGAGGTAGGGTGGATGTTCCTTGTCTCTTAAAGTTATGTCCTTGGTGAACCTTGAACATAATTATTATGGTTCTGAGCTCCACAGGCAAAAGGTCTACATTGCTTTCATGGTGCTGTCAAGAAAGAGCACCAAAGGAATCAAGCAGATGGAGACAGGAGGAAAGCAAAATGGAAATTCCAGTTTTACTCCAGAGTTTTTGATGTTGCAACAATGATCCATGGCTTCAAACAGTCTTTCTGGGCAGTAGCAATGAAACAAAGCTACATAAATTCATTTGTGCTCTTGGCAGATCAGCGCTCCCGAGAGGCTCCTGTTCTGTGTTTCTTCTTTCCAGAGGTTTAAAAATGTTATTTCTAGGGCATTTGAAATCACAAATATGAAAACGAAATAAATATTTGTTTTGAGAGAAAACCTTGATCTCTGCAGAGGAGAGATGCCTTCCAGTTCTAAAGCTTTGGCTCTTTCCCAGTCAGAAACCAGCTGCAGGCAACTGATCTGGGTCTGAGATGCAGCAATGGAGCTGTATAAGCCTCTATGACCTGCACAACTCATTTTTTAAGGAAGCAAAAAATGTAGAAGAAAAGAGAGGAAAAAAATTACACACACCTAATACTAGTGGAAGAGTGTGGCTAGAAAGTGGAGCTAAATGTTAAATATTCAATAAATGAACACTTTAGCAAAGGCAGCAGTTGGATCTTTAACTCCCCAGCTCATTTAATATCCATTACTGCTTCTGAAGGAACAGGTTCCCAGCAGAGTGGTGTGTGGACACTTGTTCACCAATTGAGACAAGAAAGTCATCACTTCCTAGAGTGCCTGGAGTACTGTGTGCAGTTCTACAGCCCCCAGCTCAAGAAGGAGATGGAAATGTTGGAGCCAGTGCGGAGGAGGCCACCAAGATGCAGCTGAGAGGGCTGCAGCAGCTCTGCTCTGAGCACAGGCACAGAGAGTTGGGGCTCTGCAGCCTGCAGAGGAGAAGGCTGCCAGGAGACCTTGGAGTGGCCTTGCAGGGTCTGAAGGGGGCTGCAGGAGGGCTGGGGAGGGACTATTGACAAAGTCTGGTGATGAGAGGATGAGGAAGAATGGATTTGAAGATTGAAAGTAGATGTTAGGAGGAAGTTGTTTGGAGTGAGGGTGATGAGACACTGGCACAGGTTGCCCAGGGAGGTGTTGAGGACCAGGTTGGATGAGTCCTTGAGTGACCTGTTTTAGTGGGAGGTGTCCCTGCCTATGGCACAGGGGGGTTGGAACTGGCTGAGCTTTGAGGTCCCTTCCAACCTAACCCATTCTGTGATTGTATTGAACAGGCTTGTGTCTGCTCAGTACAAAGGTTTTGGCAAAGCTGATCTGTGAACATTGTGACATACAAAATTTCTCCTGGTTTTTCCACCCAGATCAGTGTTTTTGAATGCCCACAGAAACATGAATAAAGTTCCCAGCAGCTTCCTGCTTAGAGGGCCAATGTCACGGTGAAGGGTAGGAACCTCTCTAGGATGAACTGAAATGCATCTCCTCCTGCAGCAGAAAAAGCAAGATGAAGCAGAGAGGAGTTAAACTATGTAGATCTGGGCAGTGCTGTTTTGTTTTTGCTTTCACAGGAGTTGTGTTTTGCCTTTCCCCTCAAACACAAACTCTTTAAGGCATTTCAAGAATTTCTTGATTGTATTTAAAATGTGAGTGGATGAGGCAGCTGCCTGAAGTGAAATGCTAAGCATTCAAATCTGCTTTATGTGCCCTGCTCTGAGAGTCATTTTTTTGTCCTGGGTCTTGCAAGGTAGAGTGAAAGGCACAAATAACCAACCCTGGTCAAACGGCACCTCCAGACTATCTGAACCATAAAACCAAGCCCATTCCTAAGCACAACCACTTTGCTTAGCCTATAAAAAATGTACAAGCTTGCTGCATAGGAAATGAAAAGCAATTTACAAGAGGAAAGAGGCAAATGCTGCATAATGAAGGCTTTAACATGGGTTTGAAGTGGCAGAGGGGAGATCGAAAGTGGATGTTAGGAAGAAGTTGTTTGCAGTGAGGGTGGTGAGACACTGGCACAGGTTGCCCAGGGAGGTTGTGGAGCACAGAAGCACCCAGTGTGATCAAAGATCCCATTCTGTGCTCCCATGCTCCACAACCTCCCTGGGGGTGTTGAGGACCAGGCTGGATGAGGCCTTGAGCAACCTGTTCTAGCAGGAGGTGTCCCTGCCTATGGCACAGGGGGGTTGGAACTGGCTGAGCTGTGAGGTCCCTTCCATCCTAAGCCATGCTGTGATTCTCTGATTCTCCAACAGCAGCTCACTTTAACATCAGGCACAGTTTGTTTCACACAGCCACAAAACTGGACACATTTCTTTCCTACAGCAACATCTCCCCAGGAAGCTAATTGAGAATAATTGATCAAGAGCAGTTATTTAAGAATAAAGGTCTGCCTGTGTAAATTCTACAGGACACTCTTGAAGCTGGCAGAAGCTTTCTCAGCACTTGAGCCAGCTTAAATACGCTCAGAAATCGATTGCACAGAGCACACAATTTTGACTGCAGACCAAACCAACCCAGTAAAACCAGCCCAGGATGTTCTTCCATCCAGTCTGTTGCTGGGTGAAACTCACCATCTCCCTACTTGGAACCCTTGCAAACTGTGATTTGGCAGGTTAGCTTAATCTAAGAAAATATTTACATTTTTCCCAGTTCAAATATTTTGACATTTCAGTGATGAAGTTGTGGTGTCTGTTATATTAGAATGGAGTTGTTGACCCTTCCAGGCAAGAAGTTGCCTCTTGTGTTGAGCTGCAACCTCCTGTGCTGCAGCTTCCATCCATTGCTCCTTGGCCTATGGCAGGGAGCAGTGAGCAGAGCCTGTTCCTCCACTCCTGACCCCCAGCCCTCAGATAGTTACAAACTTTGCTTAAATCCTCTCCCAGTCTTCTCTTCTGCAGACTAAGCAGCCCCAGGTCCCTCAGCCTCTCCTCCCCAGGCAGTGCTGCAGTCCCCTCAGCATCCTTGTAGCTCTCCCTTGGACCAGTTGCATTTAACCCACATCTCCAGCACAGAACCTTCTGGAATGCATTAAGTAAAACAGTGCTTGTTTACCTCCTGTCTCTTTTTCATCTCTTCTCTCCTTTCTATCCACACTTAGTGCATTCTCTGCTGGAGGCATTGCATAATGTCTTCTGTATGAGAGAAAAGGCAAGTCCAAAGCCAGGGCATTTCCAGCAGAAGGAAATCAGCTTTGGTGTCTGTGAATGGCATAACTCATTTTTATTGTAGTGTGGGAAAGCAGATCATTAAGCACATGGGAGAGGAGCCCTCGTTCCTGGGGTTGCTCCTTAAATCAAAATGAAGCAGGAGGGAAAGCTCTCCTACACAGATAGAAGAGTTCTCACTTTCACTCAGACGTGCTCTTTCTGGAGGAAAATGGCTGTTGCAGTAGTGGCCAGGATGCACTTGTGACAGCTCTCAAGAAATATTGCCATGCAAGGGTCATGCTACATACAATCTCTTGGTAAAAAAAGGGATTTTTACTACCAGAAGTGTCTGTTGTAAAACAAATTTGGCGTGGGGTATGCTGAGTCTCCATCTTAGACTTGTGCACTCCTGTAATAAACACAAAGGGAAAGAAATGAGTGAATGCTCCTCTGTACAAATCCCAGTCCTGCAGGCAGCAGCTGTGTGTTTGTAGGCAGCCACACCAGCCCTGCTCATGCCGGTTCCTAGGCTGGACTCTCTCTCTCCATTTCTGCTAATCTGGACATTGGAGCCTGAACAAACTCAATCCATCAACTTAAACCATATCAGGGGCAGCTGCTTTTTAGGGAGCAAGTCCACCTTCAACTGAGACCTTACCTTTTGTAGTTTTAGACACACTTCACCACTGCTGCCTTATTATTGCTAAACCCACGTAGGAGCATGCATTCCATGTTGTGTGAGTTCTGCCTGCTCCACAAGTGAAATGAGGATGGATAAGAGCACTGCAGGTCTGCCTCTAAACAGGAATTCACTGTGAGATAACCAACAGCATTTAAAAAATGCTTTTGCTCTCTGCTTCTTGGTGTTATGAATTATGTGCCATGAGCTTCACATGCTGAGCTGCAGATCACTAAAGGCAATGGAATTACGATTTCTAGCTCCAAAGCCCAAGCTGAGGAGTGAGCTGTGAAGCAAAAGAACTAGGAAGAGAATGGTACTCTTGATAAGCACAAATGCTAACCTAAACAAACCTCCAAATTCCAATCTGCTATAATTCAGTTGGCCCTGACTAAATTTCTCAAGCATTTCAGTATGGCATTCTTCTGTACATCCATCTAAACACAGGTTTCATTTTGCTCTGGATTTAAGTGAGGATTAAACTCAGTGGGACCTAACTATGTCAAGACTCTTTTCTCTTGGCACCCCTTCTCCTATGCTCTGAAAGAACCAGTGAGGGAATTCTCAGTGTATCCATTATAGAGGTTAACTCAGGGCTCCTTGGCACCAAAGGACTTGCTTTTGAATTTGATGTGTCTTGGGCCACTTACAGAAAATGACTCTCTAATTGAAATCTCCATAAAACACTAAAACTCTTAAGCCAATATACCCCTACAAAAACCCACAACCATTTACTTTATTCTGGTTCCTGTGCCCCAGGGAACCTGATGAGCACAGGCAATGCTTTATCTTTCTTCTGACAGTACTTCTGCCCAGCTGGTTATCCTGCCACAGAGCTCACCTAGCAAGCAATGCCACAAAAAAGCCATCAGAGAGAGAAAACTTCGCACTAAATCTGGCAATAAATCAGTAAAAGTGAGAGTAAAAGCTGAGAGATTTTGCCCTGGGGAAATAGAGATATTAGTAGTGGTTGAGATGAAGATCACTTAAAGATGAGTAATGGCAAAAT
Source organism: Psilopogon haemacephalus (assembly GCA_013396835.1). Classification (NCBI taxonomy): domain Eukaryota; kingdom Metazoa; phylum Chordata; class Aves; order Piciformes; family Megalaimidae; genus Psilopogon; species Psilopogon haemacephalus. The sequence continues at coordinate 121,936 of VWZI01000252.1, read as the reverse complement.
TACTTCTTTATCCTTGAAAGGAAGGGAGGAAAGTCAAACGATAGGCAGGAGTTGTGCATCTCATCAAATGCATGCTGATATTTTGCTATTTTTACTTTCTTGGATCTGGGACTTCATCACCCACAGTATTTTTGTGTGTGCATCACTTTTAGAGGGCTAATCCTCAGCAGCAGCTGATAATAAAGACTACAAAGTTTGTTTTAGTTTGCTTTCTGTGACAGGAGCCAGTTTGACAGCACGGAGGGTGTCCACTGAACAAGCACAAGCTGCTTTTGAAAGCAATCATCTGCCTTGGAAACCATTTGGGCCATCAACAATATCTGCAAGCAGCTCCTCACGAGGCACCACTTAGATGGTATCACTCCAAAATCAAAAGAAGCAAGAACTGTTTTTCATGTAATATAAAAATGACATGAAAGCTCACCATGGAGGTTACTGGCGTCTGTGATTCCACAAAGGCTCAAACCTTAGCAGTATAATCCTCCAAGTGCACCCCCAGTGCAGAAAACTGTGCCCTTGGGAGGCTCCTGCAGGAATGGGCCACAACTACTTTTGATTTAGCCCCACGCTGTGCTGGTGCTAAGCTGGAGTAGAGACCCCAGCCAGGCACACCTCAGCACTCCAAGTGATCGCTGAGCAATGCAACAGGTTGATCCATTCCCTTGGAACCATTTCCAGATAGGAATGCTGAGAAAGTCAAGTTAAATAAACAAATCTGCCTGCAGCCTGCCGGTGCCAGCACTGCATTAAACCTTAGACATAACAACCTTCTCCCCTGAGACAGTGAGAGTCCCAAAGCCTCAGCAGCAGCAGGCAGAGCTGGTGTGATTCTCCATGGTGCTGCTGCCACAGAGCTGGAGCTGGGAGTGGTGAGCAGCTGAGCAGGAGGCAGGTAGCCACTCAGGCAGGTAGCCACTCACTCAGGCAGGTAGCCACTCACTCGGGCAGGTAGCCACTCAGCTGAACTCTGCTCTCAGGAGCCTCCAACTCTTTGGCTTTCCCTTGGGTCTCATCCCCAGAAAAGAGAAGGAGCAGGAAGAGCCTCAGTGATTTCAGTAGGCTGCAGCATTGCTCTCCGTTGGAGAAATTGGATACCACAGAGCAAAGCTGGAAGCCTTTCATCTTCCCTGTTGCTGTGTGCCCTGCAATGATCAGGTTATAGACTAAGCTGCAGGATAAAATCTGTCTGTTCCTTCCTTCCTGGGCACCGCTGACCTCACTGCCTGTGCGTAGTACATAAAACATCATTCTGAAGTCCTCGGCAATGGCTGCTGGGATAATAATTCCAACAACAGGCACAATCTCCTCACAGTGTCTCCAGCCAAGTGGATTTCTCTCCACTGTTAGAAAAATTGCTTTGCTAAGCAGAGAATGGTGGAGATTTAAAGGACCCTCCAGAGATCCCCCACTCCAGTGCCTCTGCTAAAGCAGGCTCACCTAGGGCAGGTTGCACAGGAGTGTATCCAGGCAGCTTTTAAAAGCCTCCAGACTCCACAACTCCTCTGGGCAGCCTGGACCAGTGCTCTGTCACCCTCAAAGTGGAGATTTTTTTTTCCTTATGTTTAGCTGAAGCCTGCTGTGTTCCAGTCTGTACCCACTCTCCCTTGTCCTGTCAGTGGGAACCACAGAGAAGAGCCCAGCCCCATCCTGAGGACCTCTACCCTGTAACGATCAGCGTTGAGAAGGTCCTCTCCTGGTCTGCTCTTCTCCAAGTCGAAGAGCCCCAGGTCAGCACTTGCAGCAGTGTATATATAACATTTAAAAAGTAGAGCAGAGTGTAATGCACCTTTTCAAGTTCAGTTCTCACTTGAGGATTATCCGTGAGGAAGGATGTGTGAGCCAAATCCCAGCCGGCTGGAAGGCGAGTGGGAGACTGAGCCAATAATGCTGACTCAGCGCCTTCAGCCCTTCCCACCAGCCCCCCAGAAGACCCTCTCTTCCCTCCCTGCTCCTCTCTCCCTTCCTCTCCAGCAACCTCCACGCCAGCTCAGCTCCCCTCTCGCAAACCTGACCAAGCTAAGGAGCGTTTTGTTGGCTCAGAAAAGCTTCAGCTGCACTCCGAGACCCAGCTCCAGCCTCTGCAATCTGCTGCTCAGTCAGAGGCTCTCCTTCAGCTGCTTTGGAGAAAGCCAGCAGCCCTTCTGCTCCCTGCAACCCTCCAGCTGACCCTCTTTGCTAATCTTTAGCCCCAGGTTATTGTTTTAAATTCAGGAATGAAGAGCTGGACAGCCAGACCCTGTTTCTTCATCATTTCGTGTTTGCTTTGTACTCTGAGCACTGCACAAAGTGCTGCAGGGACCCACTGTGCTCAAATGCTTTCTGCCTTTTCTCTACTTTTCTTCTCCCTCTCTCTGGGAAAAAAAAAAAATTAAAATAATTTAAAAGGCTGCTTGGCATGGTGGAAGGAGAAGCTGAAAGGAAAATTTATTGTTTTGAGAGAGACAAAAAATAATAAAAATAAAAGAACAAGCAAAGAGAATTTATTAAATGAGCTATTTCCCCTTTCTGCCCCTCTTGTTCAAACCAGAGTTCCTGTAACTCCTGAGTTAGAGCTGTCTTTCTGGCCAAAGACCATGTCCTGCAGAGAGCCCTGTACGAGCCAACTCATCTGCTTCAGAACTAACACAGCCACCTCAGGGCAGTGCTGCCAGTCCTGCCTGGGGCTGAGCTGCTCAATATTCCACAGCTTCAGTGACTCTCTACAGGCTGCAGATAACAACACATCTCAAAGTCACTGTCTTGAAAACTTAAAATATGGGGTGCTGGCCAGACAATGTTTTCACAGGTGTTAAACTGATGTCCATATAGACTTCCCCCCTGCCTTGGAACAGCTGGGTTATTCATACTGGATTGCAAACATGCCCATGGGTCTGTATCCCATTCTCAGTGTCTGCCACCTCAAGCACACTCCAGTTTGTGAACATTATTTGATATGTACAATCCAGCTTGGTAAGATTAGCTTGGAGTGACAGAATTAAGTACTTTGGGACTACTATGCACATTTTTCCAGCTGACACAACAAAGCTCTGCACGCTTGCTCCAAGAGAACAGAAGGGTTTATAGGTTAAGCTGAACCATTTGGCTCCACCTGACCTGCATTTTCAGTATCTCTGACAAGGCTTAGCAGCTTTCTCGATGGTTCTGTTCACTGAAGTCAGCAGGAAATATCTCTGGACCCTCTTAGATTTTTCTTTACCCAAGTGACCATCCCATTTCCTTCTAAATGCATTTTTTTCTGCACCACCTTGCCAAACACTAACAGTTTCCCCCTTACACTGAAAACACAGGTGGCAAAACCCTGTCCAAGCCATCTGTGCTTACAAGCAAAATGTTTTGCCCCTTGGGTTTCATCTGAGTAGTAGCTAAGATGCTTCACCTAAGGCTGAACAGGGCTATCAGTGACATCAGCTGTACCTGTTCTTCACTGACTTTCTATCAAATGGTCAAGAGAATACTTCTTAAGGTACTTCAACGTGTCCAGAGGAGGGCAGCAAGGCTGGGGAGAGGCCTGGAGCACAGCCCCAAGAGGAGAGGCTGAGGGAGCTGGGGGTGTGCAGCCTGCAGAAGAGGAGGCTCAGGGCAGAGCTCATCGCTCTCTGCAGCTCCCTGAAAGGAGGTTGTGGCCAGCTGGGGTTGGGCTCTGCTGCCAGGCAGCCAGGGACAGAAGGAGGGGACAGAGGCTCAAGCTGTGCCAGGGCAGGTTCAGGCTGGCTGTTAGGAGGAAGTTGTTGGCAGAGAGAGTGATTGGCATTGGAATGGGCTGCCCGGGGAGGTGGTGGAGTCCCCATCCCTGGAGGTGTTGATGGATGGGCACTGAGTGCCATTGGCTAGGGCTGGGTGCTACGTTGGACTGGATGAGCTTGGAGGTCTCTTCCATCCTATTATTCTATTCTATTCTATTCTATTCTATTCTATTCTATTCTATTCTATTCTATTCTATTCTATTCTATTCTATTCTATTCTATTCTATTCTATTCTTTAATTTTCTGTTCTATTTTATTCTGTTCTATTTAATGCTAATAACCAGTTTTCATTGTTATTAACAATCTTTGCCTGGATATAAAAATTAATATAAATTGTTAATTTTGCATAATTCATAGCATCATAAAAGCATGGGAGAAATGCAGGAGCAGCTCCTAGCAAAACAGCTCCTCACTGCATTGGAATGATTGCCCCTTGTAGCAGATCTTCCACCATGCATTAATTGAGTGGTTGCCAAGCAGTGCTGCACAAGTGGTATCACTTTTTTTTTTTTCTCCTGAACAAAGATCCAGAACTGAAGACACTCAGCCAGCAAGTTTTGCTTCTGCCCCTGATCTTGCTGCAGTTATGCAAACAGTTGAGTCTGTAGAAACGAGATTGCACTGGGAACTGAGTTTGCTGACCACACTTGTCAGGAAAGATTTGGCGCTTCTCAGCTATCAGAGTTTGGTTTCATTTGAAGATAATCTCTGCCTGATAACACATTTCTGTATGAACATTTCTTTTTTTTTTTTTTTTTCCCATTACATTTTATCTGGCGTCAATTAAGGCCACTGAAATTTTATTAGCAATTTCTACAGGGTCTTGACAGAATAAATGCTTGTTAAAAGTTTTTTTTTTAAAAAAAAAAAAATTACCTTCAATATTGTAAAAAGTTTTTTTTTTTTTTTTTTTAAATTACCTTCAATATTGAAGCTTAAGCACAAATTGCTGCTACTGGAAAGCTTGAAAAGCAAAACATCCAAACGTTTCAGCTGAGATGGGTACAGTTCAGCTGCATTCAATATGAGACTCAGCTACGTGGAGTACACTTTACAGTCTTGTTGCCACACACACAGCTGCTGATGGCCTGAGTGCATAGGTAAAACAGAAAGCTCTTTGCTGTGCTAAACCATGGCAGCTCTGCTGAAGCACCAGGAGCCTGGATGGCCACACCACCAAGGGTGGGAAGGAGAAATTCCTGCAGCAGCCACTAAATACCGCAGGAAAAATGAAGCACTGCACCTCCAGAGGTTGCCAAGTATGGCAAAAGTATTTAGGCAATGCATCTGGAAGGCAAACTCCATACCTGTGTGTTAAACCCACACACAACACGGAAAGCTCTGTGCCAGCAGGAGGCAGGGAACAAAGAATGTGATTGTTTGGGTAACGACCACTCACATGTGGCACACAGAGGAATGAGAGCAGCCTGCTCCAACACTACAGGAGGAAAAAAAAAAAAGAGCTAAATAGGTGCCCCATCAATAAAGGGAGAAGCAGGTCACAGAGTGTCTCTTGATGTTCATTCGTTGTGCCCAGTTATGAAGCAAATATGATACCCCACAGGCTGCTTTGCTGGGAAAAGGGTGGGGGGGGGCGGGGAGGGGAGGGAGTCTGCTGAACATTTTTTAATATATTGTTATTAAAGTTAGCTCTGCAGAGCCCGTGGTTTATGTGCCAATGGCTGCGTGCCAGGCGAATGATTGCTGTAAATGTGTCAGTTAAATAGTCCAGTGACAGGTCCAGATGTGCTCTGGAAAGAGACCCCGATCGGATCACCCTGATCAAAACCAGAATGATTGACTCCAAATTCCAGGAGGACAGAAACACAGAGACTGCTTAGAGATCCAAAATAGCCCTAAGCAGATTCCCATCCCTGCTGTGCTTCCCTTTCTCTGCCCTGGACTGCATCTATGTGAAGGTTCTGAAGAACAGGTCTGATGGGGAGCAGCTGAGGGAGCTGTGGTTGTTTACTCTGGAGAAAAGGAGGCTGGGGGGAGACTTTCTCACTCCCTACAACTACTTGAAAGGAGGCTGGAGCCCGGTGGGTGTTGGTCTCTTCTCCTTAGTAACAAGTGATAGGACAAGGGGAAATGGCCCCAGGTTGCACCAGAGGAGATTTAGATTGGACCTAAGAAATTTCTTTACAGTGATCAGGCATTGCAGCAGGCTGCCCAGTGAGATGGTGGAGCCACCATCCCGGGGGCTCAAGAAACTTGTGCACATGGCACACTGGTACATGGTGATGTCAGGTTGATGGCTGGACTCAAAGAGCCTTTTCCAACCCAAAAATTCTGTGATTCTATGTACATATCCTTCAAACTTAGACACAAAAGCTCTGGACGCAGGAGCTCCTGGTCTCTTTGCAGATGACCAAAGCACCTGGAGGTGTGCCTGCTGCTGGGTTGCTGTATGACACTGCACCTGCTGTAGCTGCCAGTGGTGGGGACTGCAGGAACAGTCGGACAGAGAGCATTCTGCAGGCTTAGTGCAAACCCAGGCATCTCCAGCGTGGTGGGAATGGCACCAGCTGCTGCAGGAACACTCAGAGGGGATCTGTTCTGGAGTCATCTTGCCCTCTCAAAGAGCAGCAAGACCCAGGAGGATGGTCAAAGCAATGTCCCACAGGCACAAAAGGCTGCCAGCCAGACAAGTGTCCTCTTGGCACACCTGTACAAACAGTACCATCTGCTGTCAAATGCTTCAGAGTGCTTGCACCCCAAGGCTCCTGTGCTTCCCTCGACAGAACCCAGAGCCTTGCTTCCTATTCTCTGTCAGTTTGGGGTTCACTCTTTGAAGCAGAAGACAACGTCGACTGAAAACAGTTTCATGTTGGCTTCAGAGGTAATTAGCTCCCCTCATATCAGCTCCAAGAGCTTCAATATGTTACTAATTTCCAGCCCCAGAGAATGTCTTTTTTGAGCAACCAGAGGCTGGCAGAGCCTGTGTGTGCTGCTTTTGTACTACACCAGATCTGACTTTGATATACTCGAAGCCATTTGCACTGCACCATTCACTTCCCCAGCTTCAGACTTTGCTTTTTTTCAAATTGCAGTGATCACTGCAAGCTAAATGTTCTCTCCACTGCCAGAAGGTGCATACAGATAATTTCTGTGCGTTCTTAACACAACGGGGACAGGACACAGACTGACCCAATACTCTTCAGCTCTTTGCAGGCCTGTCTGGATGTGTTCCTGTGTGCCCTAAGCTAGATAGGATGCCCCTGCTCTGGCAGGGGGGCTGGATTTAATTTCTTTGGTCCCTTCCAACCCCTGACATCCTCTGATTCTGTGAGCCTGTGACTAGGCTCTACAAGGAGATGGTTGAAGGGGAAGATCCTGGAAGGCCACCAGAAGGTCCCCTGGGAGCCTCCTCTTCTCCAGCCTGCACAGCCCCAACTCCTTCAGGCTGTGCTCACAGCAGAGGTGCTGCAGCCCTCTGAGCATCCTTGTGGCCCTTCCCTGGACACCTCCAGCATCTCCACATCCCTCTTGTAATAAATGATGTTTGTGGCTGGCTTGCCCCAAGTAGTAGCTCCTATTAAAATATCTGTTTCAAGCAGCATCAATATTTCAATAAAGCCTTCTACCCATGTAATGATTAATAAGGTTACACCAAGCACCCTGGAGGCAGAAGTTTCCCTTCTGAAAAGCAGTAAATGATTTCCATAACAATATCTGTAATATCCTGAAGGCTGGGACTAAGACAGCAGAGTTCTACACACTGATCAAAGCAGTGAAGACAATGCTCACCCAGGTCATTTAGAATGAGGGCTGACAGGAAAGGAGTATCTGAGAGCCATAGGAAATATTATTTTTTTTTAAAAGCCTATTAATCACTTAAATTGTTTTTAACATGCTTTTGAAGAGGTAAAAAGGTAATTTTTTGCGCCAACGTTTCCAGCAGTTTCCACTCCTTCTGCTGGGCTCTGTAGTCTGTTTTTTTTTTTTTCTGGAACAGTCTGTATTTCATGCTTGGTAATTTTACAGAGTTCCTGTACCAATGGACAGGGGCACAGGAGGCCCTTTTGGCAATGATAAAGACATAAACTCATCTCAGCTGGGGACATAACTTCCCTAAATCCCAGCTCTAAGCTGTGAAAGCCCACACAGCAGCACAGCAGCCACAGCACAAAGCAGCATTGCCCCAGCATGATGAGCACTGCCTGAGACACAACATGGGAAACTCCAATTCTCAGACAAGACTTGCTCTGATCTTCTCCTTTTATAGCTTTAGCTTTGTCCCTTCACCACCCCCCCCCCAAAAAAAAAAAGGGACACTGTGTCAGCCTGCACAGCCCCAACTCTTCCAGTCTGTCCTCAGGGCAGAGGTGCTGCAGCCTCTGAGCACGATGCTGGAGGCAGCACTGGAAAAAAGCACTGGGGATGGGCAACTTCCAGTAAGTGGTTTACAAATGACTCCTCCTAATAGCGTAGTAGTTTATAACGATGGGTTCCTGACTGCATTCTTGTTATTTGAAACACTTTAAAACAATAGTTAAGATGGATGAGCACAAGGTTGTGGGGTAACTAGGAAATTACACTAACATTAATTAGAACAAAAGCAACTGGGACTGTTGTGACTGCTCTAATCTGTGATTGCAGTAGGCAGAGCCTCATGGCTCCAGTTCATGGCCAAATCTCAGTCCAACAGCTGCTTAATGAAGATTAAAATTATGAAGGAGACTATTGATGAAGCATGTTCCTACAGAGCACAGGTCACAAACAGACAAAGCGATCAAAAACAACATTAAAAGGTTCAAGTGCATGCACACCTTTTTTAAAGACCAAGTAAAACACACATTAGAGATGCTCCCCACTGTTCAGGAGCCCAACCTGAGGAGCTAGAAGATTGCTTCCCCCATCATAAATTAAAGAATGTGTTTCAGGTTAAAATAAATAAAGCTGTGGGCTGATAGCGAGCAACAGCCTTACCAAAACCCCAAATATGAGTGAGGAAGAGAAGTTGCAGAGGTTCAGGAAAGGAAACTGAAATGTTGTCGAGAAAAGCTGAAGGGAGAGATGCAAACTGGTACCTCTCTGCATTTCTCACCATGGCCTTGCATGTCTTAGAGTGGCCCAGGTTGGAAGGGATCTCAGAGATCCTCTGCTCCAAGCCCCCTGCTGTGGGTAAGGACACTTCTCACCAACACTTGACTGCCCAAGGTCTCATCCAATTTGGCCTTCAACACTTCCAGAGAGGGGGCATCCACAACCACTCTGGGCAACCTATTTAGGGTCTCATCACTCTTGTACTGAAGAACTTCTTCCTAAGATCCAGGCTAAATCTGCTCTCCCTCATCTTCAAACCTCTTCCTTTTGTCCTGTCGCTAGACACCCCTAGGGAAAGTCTCTCTCCAGCCTTCCTGAAACCTCCCTTCAAGGAACTGGAAGGCAGCTCTAAGGTCCCCCCCCAGGGTTTTCTCTTGTCTAGGCTGAACAAGCTCAGGTTCCTCATCCTAGCCTCATAGCAGAGGTGTTTGCCAATCAGAAGACATCTGCCAAGACCTCAGAGATAATTTCTGGATGTTTTTCCTCCTTGTCTGAGGAGAAGGTAAAGCTGCAGGAGCACTTAAGTTCAGCTATTGCATTTTCAATAAAGCAGGTTTACAGACCCAGAGAGAATAGGAGAAGTAGCAAGGGCTGGGTTTTGGGTAGCAAAGCAGAGACATCCAGGGGCCAGGGTTAACCTGAGAGACCATCCGTAAGTGTAGTTGTGTTCACTCTAATTCAGGCAAGGGCAATGCAGGGCTGTGCCGTTTCAAAGGCAACTTCGCAATCTCTGAAGTAGAGAAATGCTCCACAAATCCTAAGTTGTGCATTTTTAGGCCATCTGGAGAATTTTTTTGTCCTTTGCAGTTCCTGCTCCTCTCCTAAAGATGATTATTAAAGTGTCAAATAAAAACTGCTAGCAAGCCCTAAGCATTTCATAACAGATTTGTGCTTTTTTTGCCTATGGTAGTATCTTGTGAGGGTGTGGGACAACAAAAGGCAATGTGTGGGCAAACATCCAAAGCAAGGGAGCCAATGTGAAGCAGAATAAAAGAAGGAAAAGTGTTCTCTTTGCTGGTTTTGAGTGTCCGGACAAGTTCACACCGCCCAAAGGAAAGGGCAGGAGCCTCCTGGTGCAGAACAAAGCACTTGAAGAATACCCTGAGAGGAAGGAACAATCATGAGCTGAAGATAAACAGATGCCCAAGAGGAAAGAAAAGAACTGACCTAAGTTTCTCCAACTTTCATGGCAACTCTCAAAATATGAGCATCCATGACTTGCATCTAAAAAACAGCTCATTCCAGTCCCTGACCACTTTCTCCATGAAAAACTTTTTTTCCTAATGTCCAATCTAACCCTTCCCAGCCTCAGCTCGAGGCCATTCCCCCTCATTCTGTCTCCAATTACCTGTGAGCAGAGCCCAGCAGCAGCCTCTCCACAATGTCCCTTCAGGTAGCTGTAGACAGCAATGAGGTCTGCCCCCAGACTCCTCTTCCTCAAACTAAAAAATAGGCTGCATGTGGAAATGGAATCCAAGGACCTCAGCAATGCAATGCAATGATGTACAGAGGTGTGACAGCTTTGAGGTCTGCCCTCAACCATTAACAACAATTCCAGAAAAGGAGATCTTTAACTCTGGGTCCTTGGCAACACCATCCTAATGTAACCCAGGATGCATTTACCTTTGCCCTTTGACTAACAGTAGGAGGGAAGTGTCTAATGTAACTCAGAGTGACACCAACCTGTCTTTGCTTACAAAAAAGCCTAGGAAGGGCTTGTGGGGTTTCAGCCAATGAAGACCTTGCAGTGGGGGAATCTGAGCATCTGATGCAAAGAGGGGCCTGAGATCTCTGTCACAAAGGCCCCCGTGATAACTAATAGAAAAATAAGGAAAAGCAGAAAGTAAAAGAAAAGGCACCTTAAATTCTTTGGGAAATCAGGTAGCAAGCCTCAGCTTCCTGCACTCAGAAATCCCAGGCTGGTTTTGGAGGTCAGCACAGCATATCAGCATCCTAAGTGCAAATGAGCTCAGGTTGCCATCTCCAAGAGAAACAAACTCGTAGAAGGCTGCCAGCCAGGTGAATGTGTTTGCACTGGCTCCTGTGCTCTGTGCTACACTTTATACCAGAGCCTGGAAAGAAACCCCAGACAGATCCTGGCATGTGGAGTATCAGATCACAGCAGGAACCAAAGATGAAAATCTCTGGAGTCAGAGTTCACGACGAGCTCCAAGAATCCTTCCAGGTGCTTTCATGGAAATTGATACAATAGAGCACGGAGATGAAAGAGCACATATATATTATTTTAAATCATAGCTGCAGGGTTTAAAGCTAAGCTCAGCAGGTACTAGGGGACCCAGCACGGATTTCAAAGCAAATGCACATCTAAAGAAAGCAATTTTTCATTAGAATCATATTTTACACTTCACTGCCTTTTTGTTTTCTTCTTTTTCTTTCTTTTTTTTTTTCTTTTTCCCCCTCCCTGACAGTTTTATCTTCCTACACTATCACAACCTTTTCTTCTGCTACTTCTTGTCATGGGGAAAAAAGAAAAATCAAAACCAAACAAAAATCTTGGAGAAAATGACAATAAAGATTTCTGCCTCTGCAGCTGCTTCATTGTGGTGGTTTTGGGTGTTATCTGCCCCCACACATTTTTTAAATGACCCAGGCTAGACTCAGCCAGCTGGAAGTTGAGGAATGAAGCGTTATATTCACAGCTTTGCACAATATACAGTATATTTACAATATATTTTTTACAATATATTACAGATATTTACAGATTCACTTCATGTGTTGGCCTGTAAGCCACTTGCACCATTTCTCACCTTCCCTGTCACATCCAGACAGATTTCTGCAGGCTTCTCCAGAAGCAGAAGATGCTCTCACATCCAGACTGACTCCTGCAGGCTTCTCCAGAAGCAGAAGATGCTCTCACATCCAGACAGATTCCTGCAGGCTTCTCCAGAAGCAGAAGATGCTCTCACATCCAGACTGACTCCTGCAGGCTTCTCCAGAAGCAGAAGATGCTCTCACATCCAGACTGACACCTGCAGGCTTCTCCAGAAGCAGAAGATTCTGTCATGTCCAGACTGGCACCTGCAGGCTTCTCCAGAAGCAGAAGATGCTCTTTCCAAGGTGGGAGAGAAGCCTGTCACACTTGGTTTGGAAGCTCTTGTTTGGCAAAGATTCTATACACCAGAGCCTGGCACAATGTCGTTATGGGTCAAGTCAACTTCAGAGAGCACTTTAATGATACTTTTGGATCACACACTCTATGTCTCAGGTCACTATAAAAGACTTCCACGATACTTGATGGTTTTCATCTGCATGGGTAGTAGCTGTATATAGTTTTCATTTGTATTGCATAGAGGAAACTTGCATCCTCTAGCACTGTTTACAAACAAACACCTACACTTTATCTATCTATATATATACATATATATATATATTTCTTGTTTTAAAATTAGCCCTTTCTTTTTCTGTTATCAAAAAGACAAAAAGCTAACATTGATTTCACCTGAGTGGTTTAATACAACCCAGTCCCTTGTTCAGTTACCACAAACCCACTTTACAGCAGCTCCCTGGAATTTATAGGTTTTTCCACTCGCAAGTAAACTTTTTTAAAAGCTATTAAAAAAAACTTTCAATAATTAGAAATTGAATGCTTAAGAGAAAAACTTCTTTGAAAACACACTGAGGGTAGGCACTGTGATTTTATCAGGCTCTCCCCTGGGTTTCTGCAACCTTGGCTGCCAGAACTACAGGCACAGAAAGAGCAACACCAGGAAACATCAACTTTGCACGAGGGAACGTGGAGCAGTTCTCTCCAACTCCAGTTAGATGTGAGTAGAGAATCAATATGGGAAAATTTTTATTCATGCATAGCATTCAGCATAGAAATTATTTTTTTTTTGGTGCTCCAGTTGAATTCCAAGAGAACTTCCACTAGCATGTCCTGCTGCAAACAATTGCAAAGATAGGGGATTGCTTAAAGGATTATTTGGTTATAAGTGAAGAAATGCATAGAAACTCACTGGTGAAGAAATGTGCAGAAAACTCATTGGTGAAGAAATGCATAGAAACACATTGGTGAAGAAATGTGCAAAAACACATTGATTCCCCCTCAGGTGAGTGCTAACCCTCTTGTGCCAAGCAGTTGCCTACCAGAGCAAGAAGGTATCCAAACCCCCCTTTTGTTCCCCTTGTGAAGCTACCTTCAAAATGTACATGTGAACTGAGATACAGATTTCATAGAATCAGACTCATAGAATGGTTTAGGTTGGGAGGGACCTCACAGATGATCTCATTCCAGCCTCCCCACCCCCATAGGCAGGGACACCTCCCACTAGAACAGGTTGCTCAGAGTTAAATGAGTTCAGTAATTAGTTCATATTTAGATAGATACAGATCTGGTTTGAAGTTCCACACCAGTTAAGCTCTCACCTCTCTCCACTAAGCCTGTCTCACTGCTCACTCTCCCCTTTACTGTCCTGAGATGAATTACAAAAAAAAAACAAAAACCCAAAACCAAACAACTGAGAACAAGTTTAAGGCACAGAAGCAGAGGCTGCCACTGAGGCCCTGCAAGACGAGCACTGTTGCAGACACATTTAACCCAACAAACAAGGTCTGCTCAGAGGTAGTGCTGAGCAATCCAACCACATTAACCTTTTCTGCTGACTGCTGTTGACTGGGAGCACTGAACCACAGAGTTACCCCATGAGTGTGAGCAAGAGAAGCTGCATTCACCCACTGAGGACAGAGGGCTGCAGTAGCTGGCAGGGACTCAATGGTGAGGGTCAGGAATAAAAGCCTCAGAAAGTGCCACGTGTCTTGGAGGCTCACAGAATCATCAAGCCCTTTTCATGACCAAGAGAGCCAGATGAGTCTCCTAACTGCCTGTGGTTAGCCAGACATCATTTTCACATGTGCCACGACTGCTCTGTGAAATGTCACCCATTTGAAAAGCTAACCCCTTTATTAGGGTGCAAGCCTGCAGCACCCACAAGAAAGATCAGAATCTATTTTCATCCTTCCAGAGGCCCTCTCCTCTTGAACTGCTCACATTAAGCAGCAAGCACAAGAACTATCATTTGTTTGCTGTCTGTTGCCACGACCATCCTCAGAAACCCTTTGCAGCATATGAGAGAGCTGTGCTGCACGTACTGACATGTATCTGAGTTTTCAAAAGGCCTGTTAAAAGGCTAATTATCTTCAAAATGAAGGCATCGTGGCTAATTTAAGCACTCAGTGCCTCCTGGGTGCCCATTAGGGGACATGCCACAACACTGACAGATAATATTGGCTGCAATTTCCACGCTCAGGACTCTGCCTGAATCTAATTTGCTGGGGGCTTCTACACCAATGAACTGGCAAACTGCAGTGAGAGCCTTACTGTGTCCACTTCTGGGACCCTCCATTCAAGAGAGATGTTGAGGAGCTGGAAGGTGTCCAGAGAAGGGCAGCAAGGCTGGGGAGAGGCCTGGAGCACAGCCCCAAGAGGAGAGGCTGAGGGAGCTGGGGGTGTGCAGCCTGCAGAAGAGGAGGCTCAGGGCAGAGCTCATTGCTCTCTGCAGCTCCTTGAAGGGAGGTTGTGGCCAGCTGGGGTTGGGCTCTGCTGTCACACACCCAGGGACAGAAGGAGGGGACAGAGGCTCAAGCTGTGCCAGGGCAGGTTCAGGCTGGATGTTAGGAGGAACTTTCTGCACAGAGTGATTGGCATTGGGATGGGCTGCCCAGGGAGGTGGTGGAGTCCCCATCCCTGGAGGTGTTGATGCAAAGCCTGGATGGGCACTGAGTGCCATTGGCTAGGGCTGGGTGCTAGGTTGGGCTGGAGCTTGGAGTTCTCTTCCAGCCTGGCTGATTCTATGATTCTCTCAGGTCATGAGCAGTCCTGCACTCAGGACTGGTAATGTGTGCCAGCAGGTTTCATATTCTCCAGATTCTGAGCTCACTGATACTCCAAGCAGCTCCAGTGAAGTAATAGATTTACACTTGTCCCAGCAAATGAGATCAGCTCCAAATTTGTTTAACAGAGCAGGTCCCCAGCTGGATTTGCTGTCACAGCTCTGTAGTTCCCAGTCAGTGTTCTGCCTGCAGCTTCAGTCACAGTGTTAATTTGTTGCTCACTCTTTATCATTCAAATCATTTAGCTGATCAAGACAAAACTATTGATCCACTCAGTCCTCATCCTTAGAGAGCAATTCTTATTTCTGCTGGGGAGTGGAAACCAGGGACACCAGCACTGACAGGGACCCGGGTCACATGTCACATACCCATAGCTCAGCAAAGAACTGCTTCTTGTAAAAACACATCTTTACCTCTTCCCTCCTCCCACTTGGGTTTTTAAGAAGCAATGATGGAGTTTTGCACAATCAGGAATATTTCTTGAGGCTTGTCACCCCTGCAAGCTTACAGACAAGGTGTTCTGCTTCAAAAAAAAATATATATTTATTGTGGTTACTTGGATTACTGCCTGGAGAGGAAACAATGAAACAGATGTCAGGGAGCTGGATGAGTAATAGAATAATTTTGAAGAGCAATCTGAGCTGCTAAGAAGATGACACTTGAGAGGTCAGAGGCACAAAACATTTTCCCCCTTTTTTTTTTTCCTCTCTGAACTCAGAGCTCACAGCCTTGTTGAGCTGCTGTGCTCAGTGCAACTATTGCTTACATCTATTCAGACACTACAGAGGTCTTCAACCCATTTCAAGGTGAGGGGAATATCATTAGATAAAAAAAAGCAGAGGCAGGGAGATGCGTTGCAGCTAGAGAGGCTGCTCGGTATATCACGGTGCTGCTGCAGGCACACATTCAGCAGACACGACAAGAAAATGTTAGCAGCCAGCCTGGCCCCAGCTCTGCAAGCTTCTCCCTGCCTCCCGTTCAGTGAAGAGCTGCAGCCAGGACTGTCCTGGTGCTAAGCGGCTGCTGAATGATTATTTATGCTGCAGTGCTAAGGACGGCCCCGTTTGGTCCCCACGGGAACCTTCCCCGGTGCTAGCCCCTGGCCAAATGAGGAAGAGAAGCTTCTGCCCACAAAGGCAGCAGGGCACAAAGAGAAGGTGCATGGGCAGCACTGTTGCTGTCTCTCCTCCGCACTGCCGAGCGGAGCATCCAGACCTAAGGAAGTGGCCTGAACCCACAAGGGGTGGGTAGGACAGGAGGGCAAGGCAGAGGCGTCTCAGTGCTCAGCACCGGGTCACAACGCCCTGCACTGCTCAGAAGGCAGTGACACTGACAGCTCTTTACCCAGCTGTAACTGGCCCAGGTATCCTGGGGGCACAGGCAGACTCCCCCAGCCTCAACGTGCTGAGCAGCCAAGATCCAAAGAGCACTCCAGGTACAGCGCGGCTGAAAGGGGACCCCACGCTGAGAGGAGCCCTGCGGGTCTGCCACAGCAGGCACTGCACCAGGGGCGGGAGGTGGCTGCAGCCAGAGGACTTCCCCAGCAGCGCTGCCCTGGCACCGGCGTGCGGAGCGCACCGCGCTCGGCTGCTCTGCTGCGGTACCATGCGCTGCGAGGCACCCGCAGGCAACCATCAGCAGGCGTCCTGGGGGGGCATTTCCTCACGCCGGGGGCTCTCTGCTGCACAAGGCGAGGGCAGAATGCATCTTCATCTGCTCCGCTGCAAGAGCCCGGACAACTGCGGGCTGCAGCCTCAACGCTGGACGCTCTGCTGCAGTAAGATGCTGCCACCTTGGGATCAACCCGGGGCCCGCGGAGGGAAAACGAACCCTCAGACACTGGAAATTAGAAGAAAGGAAGAAAGGAAGGAAGAAAGGAAGAAAGAAAGGAAGAAAGGAGGAAAGGAGGAAAGGAAGGAAGAAAGGAAGAAAGGAAGGAAGAAAGGAGGAAAGGAGGAAAGGAAGGAAGGAAGGAAGGAAGGAAGGAAGGAAGGAGGGAAGGAAGGAAGGGAGGGA
>VWZI01000252.1:87651-105201 GCA_013396835.1 Psilopogon haemacephalus | reverse complement strand
GGAAGGAAAAGAAAGAAAATCTCAATGTCAGGCCAGTAATATTTAGTTACAGATTTTATTATTAATTTTTTTTTTCTTTTGGATAAAATAGATAATTTTCAATGGCAAGAAAGAGAACAAAAGGAATGGTGGCCATGCATCCTGGAGGGCTTAACACCTCTCAGGTGGTTTTTCCTGTTCTGTACTATGCTTTTTGCTCCTAAATAAAGGCTTGTGAACCCCTTCAGAGGAAGGACATGTAGGTTCCTGTGCTTGCTGCTCAGCACCAAGAAGTTTTTATCTTGTAGTCAAAGACAACAGAGATTAAAGGATTATGGAAAGGTAGAAATTAGTTGCTCAGGTCAGATTTGGGCTGATAGATGGAGTTTGGCATATTCTATTGGTCATTACAGAGGCAGCACGGATTTCTTAATACCTAAAATTTACACAAGCTGATCAAGGACAAGAAAATGTCCATTTTTTTCCTAAAGTAAACCATGGGAAAAGGACAGGCTGCTTTTACTTCTCACCCTCACCTCAGAGAAACTCCCTGGGTTCCTCCAGCATTTGTGCAGATTTTAGGGATCTGGCAGAAACTTGGCACTATCCCAGAGAAAGCCTTTCCCTCGGCTTTGGGACCTCAGTGCCCTTCTCTGCCAGCTTCTTGACAATGTGGCTTGACTGGAGTCAGGATGTCAGCAGCTCACCAGTCTAAACCTTCCAGAGCCATCTGCAGGGTGAGGTTCTGAAAAGGAGAGAGCAAACTCAAGGAACCTTCTGGCTGTGTGCTTAAGCACTTGCACAGAGTTGGGATGTCTAAATATGCTCTGCACATGACAGCTCAGAGAACTCTCACTTGTGCTTCCCACAGCAGAAAGAAATTCGTGGCACAGGTAGGGCTGTCACCTTCTGCAGATTAGGCCAAAAAAGCTCAATAAGATGCCAAAATTGTGGTGGTGCAGGCAAACAGAGCCAGAGGTGGTCAGGAGCTCAGAGTCCACAAGATGGTACTCATGGCACTGGCCAGGAAGGACCTTCTGCATCAGTGCCAAGCACTGCATCCCAACAGGTTAGCCCAGCGTGGTGCTCCCCTGTAAGATCAAAGCTCATCCTTCTGGGGCTCAGCCTGTGCCTTCCAAAGGAACACAGCCAAGTGGATTTCTTTATGAGAATCAGAAATAGATCTGCAGCCTCTCAAGCAGATCTTTGCAGAGAGAAAAAAAAAAAAAAAAAAAAGAGTAAAATATGTTTTTTATTATAAATACATTTCTGAAATACAGTATTTCATGTTAGCAGCATTTCTTAATGATGACTTGAACTTGTTCTCAGATCTCAGTTATGCTGAAAAAAAAAAAAACCAACCAAAACCCCAACAGTTAGCATAGCAAAGATCAGGCTGCATGAAAGTCTGCACCGGCCCTTTTTATGTGCAGGAACAGATCAAAGAGCTTCAAGGGGTTTAATAATGGAGCCATGACAGCCTGAAGAATAAACAGAATTTGAGTGGACAGATGCACAGGACTTAGAGCTTAACCTAGGAGCCAGCGACTTGCTGAAAGGAGCCAATATTAAAGCAATTATGCATTTAAAACAATTACTATTTATTCTTCAAAGGGTGGCACTCTGCTGAAGTAGTAACCCATTCAGAATGATTTCTGGTGATTGCATGGCATCCCCAAATTATATGTCTGCAGAATCTTTGAGCTGAGGTTCTCCCCCTAACCCCTAACCCCCCCAAAACAAAAAAAAAAAAATTAAAAATTACTCACTCCCACCCCAAAATTTTTGCTTAAAGATTAACCTCCCCACTCCTAACTTGAATCTTTCCCCTCTAGCTTATCATTTCCTGCGAGTGCCATGTAGGGTGTTGAGCCTGAGCAAACGCCACTGATTTTAGTTTCTGTGGCCAGGAGAGAAGTCAGCTGAGCAATGAACAGTTGCAAATGCTCAGACTGTTCACTTAACCATTGGCTTTCAATAATCTGGAGAATTCTAGGGGAAAGCATCAAGGCATTTCTATGAAGATTGTGGTTACTCACCAGCACATGGCTGCACTTAGCAAAATAACCAAACACAGACTGAGGGGAGATCATTTTCCTGCCTCAGACAGCCCACAGGACCTCTCCATCCAGAACCCCAGCATACAAAATCTGATTTTAAGTACTCCCCAGAGCATCCCCTATTTCTACTGAGATGTAATCCCCTTTAGTCTTGAGTAGCTGAACCTAGAGAGCAAACTCCACCATCTCTACCTCTTCCTACTCTCTAGCTGGGACAGCAGTGCAATTTTACTTCTAAGCATAATAAACACAGGTAATGGTCAGTTTGTGGGGAACGTTCCAGTGCTACCCTTAAGCATATTCCCTATTTGTGTATACATAACACAGCTGAGTTTAAATTGGCTGGCTGTAATATTGCTGGCCATGGACATGCAGCAGAGCAGGCTCAGCACCAATTCTCCTCCATGAATTAAGGTTGTTTTGGGCAGCTGATCTATGCAGAGATCCAGCTCACTGCCACCAGCGGTGCTAGCAGTAGCCACTTTGCTTTTCACAGCCTGACATCTCATTTTTCTCATTAAAATATTCCAATTAGCTTCAAAGCAGCACAGGTAGCCAGAAGGCTGGCTGGAGCTGGCTCCAGGTGTGTCTTAGACCATGAGCATCACACACAGTACAAAGGGAGAAGTTTGCTGAGAGGGGAGCTTCCTGCTAA
Organism: Psilopogon haemacephalus; assembly: GCA_013396835.1. Classification (NCBI taxonomy): domain Eukaryota; kingdom Metazoa; phylum Chordata; class Aves; order Piciformes; family Megalaimidae; genus Psilopogon; species Psilopogon haemacephalus. The sequence continues at coordinate 102,507 of VWZI01000252.1, read as the reverse complement.
AGCCTCCTGCTTAGGCTTCTCCTCAGTTTATTTCCCTTCTCTCTCCTGCCCTGGAGGACTCTGGATGTTGTGATTTCTCTGCTTTTGCTGGGCTTGAGTACAATTTTATATACTTCGTACTAATATAGGTATTAGTTTGGCTATTTTTTCATTCAGTCTGTTTTCATTTCAACCTGTGGGGCTCCTTTTTCTCCTGATCCCTTTCTCTGCTGGAAAGGTTCACTGGATAGCTGAGCAACTGCTGGAGTTCAGCTCCAGCTAAGGGATGTACCTAGGTGTGTTCAGGTGCCCAGTGAGTTCAGTGGGTCATGCTAGCATCCTCCTGCCTGAGGCCACCTCTGACCCTGGAGCAGCACAGCATTTCCAGCACTCCAGGCAAGTGGGTTGTAGCTTTCTTAGCTCTTTATAGCTCAAATTCCTTTCTCTCAACAGCTCTTTGAGCTGATCTTTCCTGTGCTGTTTATAACTCATGTTTTTTCCATTCTGTTTCTTCCTTCTGAAAAAGAATGCAATAAACCAAGCATGCTTCTCTTGCCTGTTCTTTCAGCAATACTGCTTTTTATTAGCATGGAGTTTTTTCCATTACTCAGTTTTTCATTTTCCTAGTTCTTGCTTTTACCCTCTCCAACTTGGGTGTCATGGTTAGAGCCCATGCTGGTGACAACTGCAGCAAAAAACATCACTGAGTGTCTCAGACTTCTCCTTATCCTGGGTCCCCTTCCAGAGTGGGCCCATCTTCTCCCTAGGTTTTTGGGTTTTTTTATCATTAACATCTATAGAAGGTTTTTCTTTCTGTCCTTAATGTCCCTGGTTAGATTAAATTCTGTCTAAGCTTTAGCTTGCCTGAACCTGCTGTCTGACTGCTAAGACAGCTTAAAAGGGACAGGGATCTGTTGGAGAGGGTCCAAGGGAGGGCTGTGAGGATGCTGAGAGGACTGCAGCACTGCCTGGGGAGGAGAGGCTGAGGGACCTGGGGCTGCTTAGGCTGCAGAAGACTGAGAGGGGATTGAATCAATGTTTGTAACTCTCTGGGGGCTGGGGGGACAGGCTCTGCTCACTGCTTCCTGCCATAGGCCAAGGAGCAATGGATGGAAGCTGCAGCACAGGAGGTTGCAGCTCAACACAAGAGGCAACTTCTTGCCTGTGTGGGTCCCAGAGCAGTGGCACAGGCTGCCCAGAGAGGCTGTGGAGTCTCCTTCTCTGGAGCCTTTCCAGGCCTGTGTGGATGTGTTGCTGTGTGCCCTGAGCTAGATTGTCTGTTCCTGCTGTGGCAGGAGGGTTGAACTCGTGGACTTCTTTGGATCCCTTCCACCCCTGACATGCTGTGAGCCTGTAACAGCAGTAGCTAACCTGTGAGCATATTCACAGCCCTTCACAGCCACCAGGAGCAGAGGTGCCATTGAGTACCTGACTAGATCATAGATGTATAATTAAATGCAGTGTGACTACAACATTCCTTCAGCCATGTGGCCAGCTGTATCCATCTCATCTACTCATGCACATTGAAATCACAACTCCCAGGAGTTTTCAAAAGTCACAAACGTCTTTATTTTGAAGGAGAAGATTTTAGCTGAGCTCTGCTGCACGTGTAATGAAATAACCACACTGCAAAGTGAAAAATAAAGCCCTTCAAAAGCACCCAGCTGTTCCCTGAAACTTTTCAACTGTAGTAAGAACTGAGGAATCTAATTTCGGGAGCATCTCAATTTTTTTTTCTTGTAGTTTGCTTATAAGCTTTGCAAAATTACTTGAGGAACTTCAGAGAAGAATCAATGCTAATAGCATCAGGGACTGCATTTTTTTTTTCCTTCCTTCATAGTCAGATAATAAGCACAAACTGACTTATTAATTATAGGGTAGTTATTATGCTGCTATCTCAGCTGAACAGATCAGAGTTCAGCCCCTGAACATGTCTCTACCAACCCAGTAGATATACAGAGCTGCTGAAAGCATTAAGTGAGATCAATGACATTGATCAATGATCCAAAACCGGAGTAATTAAATCATTATCTACCCAGGGCTGCAGCCTGAGAGAGCAATCTCATCACTGAGAGAGGCATCAGCAAGGAAACAGCCACAGATGGGAACTCTGGCTCGCTTTGCTACACCTGGATCAAAACACTCCACTCAGAGCTACTGCTTTCACTTGAATTTATCTCACGCACTCAGAGCTGCAGCAATCAGAACTGGAGTCCTTCACAGGGTGCCTGCACTTCGTGATTGCTCCAACTTCTTTTTTATTTGTTTGGTTTTTTTTCAGAACTGATATCTGACTTTCTAAGTGGATTCTCACTTTCATTTCCATTTCTTGCAACAAACAATTCAAATAATTAACAAGTTAAGGGCTTTGTGCTTTGTTTGAGTTCCTCTGTTTTATCTATCTGAGCAAAAGGACCTTTTGGGATGGTTTCAACCCAGCAGAACTAAACTTTGCCCCCATTGGTTGCTATTGCCTGCACCATCTTGAGCTCTGTAGTCAATGCTTGCATCAAAAGGTGGAGTGGGTGGGCTGGATGCCTTCTTCCCAGGGCTTTGCAGCAGTGCCACACACTGTGGCTGCAGGAATGCCAGATGAATGCTCTTTGAAAGCTTTTGCTTTGAATCTCTAACAAGGCACATCAATGGCTCCTTTCCAGCAGCTTCCTATGGCATTCCATTCCAACAGCCATTTTCCAGCTCTATCTACAGCTAGGATCTATAACTTGAGCAAGGGGTGGGGGGAAAGAACAAAAAAGGATGCTAGGAGATGAATGATCTCTGGAAGCATATCACCACAATCCCAGCTTCAGTCACCCTAAACAGAAACAGATGAACAAAATCAATGTATCCTGTTGGCCCCGACACGAATATGCTTTCTATAAACTTCAGAAGAATAGCAGCAGACTCACTCAGCCTCCAAGCACCATCCTGAAAATCAACTGCAGCAGAGCCAAGAATCTTCTCAGAAATGCCCTTTGTGGTGCAGAACTTCCTCCCCAATTAGCTGTTCCCACCAAGAGGAGTAAATTTTATTTGAGGAAAAAAAAAATTCATTGCCCACTTGGCTTTGCACCAGCTGCTGGGTCTGAGGGGTGCACACTTGTCCCAGTTCTGGTCCCCTCCATTTAAGAGAGATGTTGAAGTGCTGGAAGGTGTCCAGAGAAGGGCAGCAAGGCTGGGGAGGGGCCTGGAGCACAGCCCCAAGAGGAGAGGCTGAGGGAGCTGGGGGTGTGCAGCCTGCAGAAGAGGAGGCTCAGGGCAGATCTCATTGCTCTCTGCAGCTCCCTGAAGGGAGGTTGCGGCCAGCTGGGGTTGGGCTCTGCTCCCAGGCACCCAGCATTAGAACAAGGGGACAGTCTCAAGTTATCCTGCTCAGCTGCTCAGACCCTGGGTACATGATGCATGCACTGCTGTGTAGCTGCTCAGACTCAGGCCAAAAGCTCCTTTGGACGGACCTACCAGTGACAAAACTGCAGGCTAGGAAATTCCAAAGTATGCTTTACCAGTTGGAGATTTATTTCTTTTCTCCCATCAAAGATCTCAGTCCACAAAAGACAAGAGAAAAAGAAAGCCTAATTACATTGTGTGGGAAGGCAGAACATTAGGTGGCCTAATTATTTCCATTTAGTGGTGCCCAGCAGGTCACAGGCAAGGTGAGCATACACAAGCAAATCCTTGCCGTGGGTAGTTTCTTCCACTTAAACCAGGGGCAAATAACACAACAGAATTAAGTGGCAATTCTTTTTTTGGTGCTATAAGGTACAAATAGGTAGGCTAAATGTCCTCCAGACTTGCTCCTTGCCGTGAGTCACCTTCTCTGTTAACTTAAGCACCCAAATTTAAGGCTTCTCCCAAAGTCTGTTGCTTCTTGTGCCTGTCCTGTTAAGACTCCACTGTGCTTGGTGCACTTTGCATTTGAATGTTGATGTATCCTGATGTTAAACCACCGTGGGGTTTTTATGAACACCTTCCCACTGCACAAAAACCTATGACCAAAAAAACCCAAAACCCCAAACCTTTAATTTAAAAACCCCGACTTGGATGCTTTCTTTCCTGGGAAGGGATTTGGGCTGCACTCATTCATCTCCTCCGGGTCACTCTCTCAAGCCTGGGAAATTTTCTCATGACAATCCAGCACCATGATCCTACTTGATGGTAAGCACTGTAAAGTGGATAATCTGCACTGTGGGATGTGTGGGGCAGGATAGAGGAGAAGTTACAAGCTCCTTTCTTCATTTTCCCCTCTGACATCAGTGGCAGGAGGGCAGGCATTTTCTGCTGCCCTGCGAACAGACTTCTGTTGAGTTGTTTTAAAGGATACAGACTTTTAAAATGCTTGCAGCGTGGGCAGTCAGCTTGTGCTGGTGGTTCCTGGTGGTTCCAGTGCTGCTGATTCCAGTGCTGGTGGTTCCGGTGCTGCTAACTCCAGTGCTGGCAATTTCAGCGCTGCTGCCACCCACAGAGGTGCTCTGGCTGCTGCATTCCTCCAAGATCAGGAATAACTAAGAAGGTTGCACAGCCAAGCTGCTTCTGCCAGGTCCAAAGGCAGCTGCAGAGTTTGGTAAGCATTCAGGCAGAATTTTAGTGTTTACATTCTATTTTCCTTCTGCTGCACCGGTGAGGGATAATTCCATTTGTACTTGCCACCTAATGATGTGATTATGCATCGTATTTGCCCTTTTCTTCTGATGTCAAAGGAGCTAATGGGCATCCCCTCAGGATTAAACAAAGCAGGAAGGAAATCTCAAACCCAAGTAGCTGCTTCTCCAGGAATAAATTATATCCAAACACAAGACAAGTAGAAAAATGCAAATAATCAGGTATCCTATTTCCAGGGTGCTCAGACCCTGGCATGGGTTGCCCAGGGAGGTGGTGGAAGCCTCATCCCTGGAGGTGTTTAAGGCCAGGCTGGATGAGGCTCTGGACAGCCTGGGCAGTATGAGGTGTCCCTGCCCATGGCAGGGGGGATGGAACTGAATGAGCCTTAAGGCCCTTTCCAACCCTGACTGATTCTGTGATTCTATGATTCTGTGATTCTGTTATCCTATGATTCTGTGACCCTGTGGTTCTGTGATCCTATGATTCTGTGGTTCTATGATTCTGTGATCCTCTGATTCTGTGATCCTGTGATCCTCTGATTCTGTGATTCTGTGATTCTATGATTCTGTGATTCTGTTATCCTATGATTCTGTGACCCTGTGGTTCTGTGATCCTATGATTCTGTGGTTCTGTGATTCTGTGATCCTCTGATTCTGTGATTCTGTGATCCTATGATTCTGTGATTCTGTTATCCTATGATTTTGTGATTTTATGATTCTGTGACTCTGTGATTCCATGATTCTATGATTCCTCTAATGGAAATAAGTGAGTATTATGGATGCAGGGTCTGCTGAAGAGGGCTTTGTAGAGTGGAGGAGTTCCAATTTTACACACACATTTAAAACCTTTTTAAATGTATATATATATATATTTGGATAATAAATTAGTGATGCTTTGAAATACTGACAATGTGCAATTTTTTTTAAGGAAATTCCCTATTACTACCTATATTTGTAAATTGTAGAAGTTAATGATGGATTTTCAACCTGAAGAAGCACTGCTTCCAAATCACCACTCTGCCTTAACCTGCAGAATCTTCACATCTAATCTACATCTGCCCAAAGCTGACTATGTAACATTGGCTCTCCTTTTTCTTTCCCATATCAAGTGAGTCAGAGCCTGCATTTCTGTAGTAAAGGGTAACAGGAGTGCCTATTAAAGGGATTTTCAGTGCCTTGCCCTCACATGGAGGCAGCACAGCAGAGCTGAACAGCTTCAGAGCTGAGGGTTTGGGCTCTTTTGACATTAATGGCTTATTCTGCTTGAATTTTACTTTTTTTTTCAAGTGAACGGAAATTGACCTTCATTGTCTCTTTAAGTCAATTCAGCTCAGAATCAAAGAGCAAGTTAATTATAACCATTTAAAACTTAACAGTTGAAGCCTTTTGATGTAATATTGCATTCATTCCTAATTAACTGTACATATGTCTGGCCGAGTTATCCAATAACTCTTGAGACCTGTCAGCATGGAACCTTAATAAAAGCACGAACACTTCAGGATGAAGATTAGAAAACCTTTACACAAGAAGGAACAGAAGGTGAGAGGGAATAAGACTGCACATAGGAAGAATTCTCTGCCTAACTGCTTCTCCTAATGTTTTTTTTCCCTCTTACTTGTGGCAGCTCCCTAGTGCTGCATGGAGGCTCTGTGTCCTCAGAGTCTGGCTTGCCAACTTTAGTTTCAGAGGTAAACCCAAAATGCAGGTAGTTAACACATCTCAGGCTTTTCCATGACTCATTGTGTAAAGTTTTCATGTGGCCGAGCACAAACATTTACTTTCCATGGCTCTCTCCTAGAACCTGCTCATCACCATCAGGGAAAGCCACCCCAGCAGCCCAGTGGAGGAAGCTGGAGTCAGGAGACACTGCTCCTCTTCCAGTCTGCATTCACTGGGCATAGAGGCTGAGCTGGGGTTGGGCTTTGCAATGCAGCAGTGTGCTAGGAGAGTTTGGGATCTTACATTCTCTGCAGAGGAAGCTGCATTGTTTCCATTGTGTTTATCATCATAATTATTTTTAACATCATTGCTCCTAAAAATAGCTCATGTTAGAAAGAGACTTCACAGCTTGGTCCTAAATGTGATTTTCGTTCCATATGAACTCTTAAAACAGCAATGAGCTAAGCAGCAGGACTCAGAGCCAAAAACCACAGCGTGGCTGCTTCCTTTAGAGTTTCTTCTATCACTCAAGTGATAGATTTGGTTGAACACTTTTAATCTGGTGCAGGTTGATTCTCCACTCTGCTGCTTCAGCTTTGAACCCTCTCTTGGGTATAGCAATCAGAATGAAAGTAAACTGAGCAGTGTCCTCAGCGGGTTCACTCCACGAGGCACCTACCCACAATGTAACCCGAGTATGATCTCTCTGCTTGCAGTAGTGAAACTTGGGGGATGAAAGCCTTCATCAACAGTGGTATCAATAAATCAAGGTAAGAACATCATGTGGAGGAGTACAGAAACCAGAATCAAATGGCAGGAAACCCTTTGGAACCAGAACCAAGTGGCTGGAAACCCTTTGGAACCAGAACCAAATGGCTGGAAACCCTTTGGAACCAGAACCAAGTGGCTGGAAACCCTATGGAACCAGAACCAAGTGGCTGGAAACCCTTTGGAACCAGAACCAAATGGCTGGAAACCCTTTGGAACCAGAACCAAGTGGCTGGAAACCCTATGGAACCAGAACCAAATGGCTGGAAACACTATGGAACCAGAACCAAGTGGCTGGAAACCCTTTGGAACCAGAACCAAGTGGCTGGAAACCCTTTGGAACCAGAACCAAGAGGCTGGAAACCCTTTGGAACCAGAACCAAATGGCTGGAAACCCTTTGGAACCAGAACCAAGTGGCTGGAAACCCTTTGGAACCAGAACCAAATGGCTGGAAACCCTATGGAACCAGAACCAAATGGCTGGAAACCCTTTGGAACCAGAACCAAGAGGCTGGAAACCCTTTGGAACCAGAACCAAATGGCTGGAAACCCTTTGGAACCAGAACCAAGTGGCTGGAAACCCTTTGGAACCAGAACCAAGTGGCTGGAAACCCTTTGGAACCAGAACCAAGTGGCTGGAAACCCTTTGGAACCAGAACCAAGTGGCTGGAAACCCTTTGGAACCAGAACCAAGAGGCTGGAAACCCTTTGGAAAGAGTGGATGAATATATGGGGAAGGATGCTGGAAAGACACAAACATCAGGCTCAGCAGGAGAAGAAGCTGTGCTGGGTTTACTTAATTATAATTCCAAAGTTATTTGGAGGTTACTCTAGGAGAAAAGTTTTTTAAAGGCCTAGGGAAAATCCAGGACCACTGAGGAAAAAGGGATATTAATGGATGTAATTTATTATGGGTTATTGTTACCTTGAGAAGGATGAAAACTAATCTGTACTGGATAATTAGAAGAGTGAGGAATAAAGCAGATGTCCATTGGAGGAGATCTGTATCCTACAACATAGTGATAGATGAACATGTGGCACATCATGAGGCAGACCACGGCACTTTCTGCTCCCCTGAACTCCACTGAGTAACAGAATGGTAGAGGTTGGAAGGAGGTAGGAACAAAGAAATGCCAATCACACTCAAAGCATATTTTCAGTATTTTTTTCCCCTGAAAGGTGCTTGCTTGGTCTTATTGCTAAGCCATAGTAGGTAGGTGCAGTGAATAGCTTGCTGCATCTTGTTTTCACTTCCTTGGACTTTTTGCCCCACCAAAAGTTTGTAACCAGCAGACCTATTCCTGCCAAGGTCTGGGAAGAATCAGACAGAAGGTTGCATAATTCTGTCTCCAATTAAACTCAAAATAAAAGCATTTAATCGACCACAAAAATTAGTTTTGTCCTTGTAACATCTTTTTAAAAAAAAAAAAAAACAAAAAAAAAAAAAACTGAGAGGAAATGGTGTCACTGAGGATATTTTGTATTCAAACGCTTTTGTTTAGCTTCTGATGACAGCCAGCTAGCTGTCATGAAGGCACTTTGATATTTACAGTGTTCCTCAGTGTGAACGGTCCCAAAATGCTTTGGTTTGGTGTGCGTTGTGCTTTGTTTTGTTTCGTTTTCCAACGGGGAGATATTCAGCACTGAAATGCAGCCCCTTTGGCTGGGCTGAAGGCAGGCAGCTAAGCAAATGGGATATGAAAAGGCTATGCAGATGTAAGGTGGCCAGCTACAGACCCAGCTCAAACAGGTGCAGGTCTATGCTTTCCTTGATCACTACTGTGGAATCTCCTTCTCTGGAGCTTTTCCAGGCCTGTCTGGATGTGTTCCTCTGTGATCTGTGCTAGATTGTCTGGTCCTGCTCTGGCAGAGAGGTTGGACTCGATGGTCCCTTTGAGTCCCTTCCAACCTCTAACACCCTGTGAGCCTGTGAAGATTCAGGTCTTGCCCATCATTTTTCACATCCATGTGTGCCAAGAGTACACTGAAAAAAAAAAAAAAAAGAAGTGTGCAGGCTTACCACTTGTAGAATGTCATGGGCAGAAAAAGGCTAACCTCCAGCTGTAAGAAACTCTCTTGTTTTTGTTTTTTTTTTTTAAAAAAAAGAATCGTTGAGGCATAAAAGTGTAGAAGCAGAATCCAAGTTTCAGGTGTCACCTAAAGCTCAGGCTGTATCTAAAAGCTGCTTGAATTCGGAGCCTTGGATGGTGTCTGAAGGCACACTCCTGGCACTGCTTTATTCCTCCCAGAGAAGGGTATCTCTGGTTAGCTGAAGTGACAGCTGGCATCCACGTGGAAGGAAGGAGTTGCTTTTTTCACTGTTACCTCATTGCACACACCAAAACCTTGCCCTGAGACATGATCTGATTTGACACGAAGTGAGGCGGCGGAGAAAAGGCTTTTTTCAGGGCTTCTTTCAGCTTGGGTGATTCCTGTCAGATTACTGAACCGCCACAGAGCAAAATGCTTTGTGCATAATTAGCAGGTTAATTACCCATAAGCAGTGAGTAATTCGCATTACCTATGTGGGTAGCTCACCACACTCAGCCCCACGCTGGTTGCACATGTCTGGGTGGCCTCACAAATTAAAGGATCAGCCCTGCAAGGTACTGTCTGTCCTCCCGTCCTGTTGTCCTTCCAGCAGTGCACAACACCCAATGCAAAAGAGATTCCTGAGGGATGATGGATGGGTGGTGGAATGCAGATAGGATGACCTCAGACGATGTGCTTCAGAAAATAAAACAATCGAGAAAAGCAGAGAGACAAATTCAGGTCCTGAGCCCCCACCAGAGCAAAGTTAAACAGCTGCTGCTCTGCTCATCATCATTTTCCTTTACTGCTTGCTCATTATTTGTAACTCAACAGGAATCGAGGTAGGGCATGGCAGGGGGGTTGGAACTGGCTGATCCTTGTGGTCTCTTCCAACCTTGACTGATTCTATGATTCTCTGAATCAACTGCTGTTGGAGGAGCTGGGACAAACATTACTGCAGGACTGCTGACCATATACATGCCTGCTCCCTTCGTCTGCACCTACCCCATCCTGAGAATCTTGGAGAAATTTATCATTTTGCCCATTTCCAGAATCACCCTCAGCATTCTTTAGTACATCTCCGTGGTTTTCAGCCATACAAAGACTTCCACATTCCATTTGTAGGCCATCAGAATTGGCTACTCCTTATTAAATAGACTTAGTTCTGAGTACATTTGGAGAAAATTGTGGAATTTTACTATATTGGCTACATTGAACCAAACTTTCCTCCTAACATCCACTTTCAATCTCCCCTCTGACACTTCAAACCCATTCCTCCTCATCCTGTCATTACCAGGCCCTGTCAATAGTCCCTTTCCAGCCCTCCTGTAGCCCTCTTCAGACCCTGAAGACCTCTCCAAGGTCTGCTGGCAGCCTTCTCTTCTGCAGGCTGCAAAGCCCCAACTCTCTCAGCCTGTCCTTAGAGCAGAGCTGCTGCAGCCCTCTCAGCTGCATCTTGGTGGCCTTCTCTGCACTGGCTCCAACAGTTCCATCTCCTTCTTGAGCTGGGGGCTCCAGAACTGCACACAGGACCTCCAAATGAGGTGTGAAGAGAGCAGAGCCAAGGGGCAGAAGCCCCTCCCTTGCCCTGCTGCCCACAGCTGCTCTTGCTGCAGCCCAGGCTTGCATTCCATTTCTGAAGCCATTAGCTTCTGCGGACTCAAACGAGACCTTTAAACTTTACTGGAAGACAGATTTACGGACGATTCCTATAGCAGACATTGTGTGACTTGGCTCTCCGTTGCAAATCACCGAGATGTCGTAGAGCTGTGCTGCCTTGCACTCCAAAGCGGTGCCGAGGATGCTCCTCTCGCTGCTGCGTTGGCATCTGCCAGCGCTGCGGCTCCGAGCACTGCCATGACGTCAGCGCCACCTAGAGGCTCAGGGCCGAACTGCGCTCCGGTGCCTAACCCGCTGAGATGCTGACGCGCAAAGCTCTGCCCGAGCTGCTACACCTCTGCGCTTAAGGAGATTCCCTCTGGCCCACGGTTTTGAGCGTTATTCCCAGTACAAAATTCCCCTTCAACGACTCCATCGAATAGGAGATTTTAAATTGAAACAAAGGAGACTGGAAGAGTTGGGGCTGGGCAGGCTGGAGAAGAGGAGGCTCCCAGGTGAACTTCTCGTTGCCTTCCAGGATCTGAAGGGGGCTACAAAAAAGCTGGGGAGGGACTTTGGAGGCTGTGAGGGAGTGACAGGACTGGGGGGAATGGAGCAAACCTGGAGGTGAGGAGGAAGTTGTTGAGCATGAGAGTGGTGAGAGGCTGGAATGGGTTGCCCCTGCAGGGAGGTGTTTGGGGCCAGGCTGGATAAGGCTCTGGACAGTCTGATCTAGTGTGAGGTGTCCCTGCCCATGGCAGGGGGGTTGGAACTAGATGATCCTTGTGGTCCCTTCCAACCCTGACTCATTCTATGATTCTATGACATTTTCTTTGCTGTCTTCCACCCTAAAAGAAAGAACCCATGAATTGCTTTTTAATTATTATTTATTTTTACCTGATTCAGATGGACAAAATCTCCTTAGCAACGTAAGAACAGACAAAAAGGACAAAGAGGTTCTATTTTATTGTCTTTAGACAAATGAATAGATTCTATTAAAACTGCAGTGTTTGTATATCTGATTTTGAAGACAGCTGCTCAATCTGTTACATGAGCTCATTCACAGAATCACAGAATCAGGTTGGAAAAGACCTTCAGGATCATCCAGTCCAACCTAGAACCCAGCCCTAGCCAATCAACCAGACCATGGCACTCATATCACATTCCTCCTTAGTCTTAGGAGATCTCACAGGCAGAGATGGACCTTTGGTTAGTCATATTCACCTTGCAAGGTGTGAGAGGCCTTCAGCAAATGCTGATGGAGGGCATCAGGTAGTATTGCTGTTGCTAAGTTATTTTGCTTGCAGAATGACTAAATAGTAACTTAATATTATTAATAACTGTTGTGTGACCACAGCTTCTGTCCTTCTCAGCATCTACACTGTGGTACAGGAAATTGTTTCATAGTAAGCAACCCAATATATTTTCTTCCATTAAAAAATGTCAGAGGACTCAAAAGGCACAAACTGTGCTGCCTCAGAAGGCACAATTGTGCTGGCAGTTCTTACAAATCTAACATCTGTGTCTGAAAAGCTCTATAAACAGCACTCTCATTTGGGAATGTAAATATCTTATTTCAGCTAATGTGAACGTTAGAAGAGCACAAACTTCCTTGTTCTGCTGATTCAACCTCATTCTAGTTCATGGAATCATAGAATCAGCCAGGTTGGAAGAGAGCTCCAAGCTCATCCAGTCCAACCTAGCACCCAGCCCTAGCCAAATCAACCAGACCATGGCACTCAGTGCCCATCCAAGTTCTGCTCAAACACCTCCAGGGATGGGGACTCCACCACCTCCCTGGGCAGCCCATTCCAATGCCAATCACTCTCTCTGCCAACAACTTCCTCCTAACATCCAGCCTGAACCTGCCCTGGCACAGCTTGAGCCTGTGTCCCCTTGTTCTGTCCCTGGGTGCCTGGCAGCAGAGCCCAACTCCCCTGGCCACAACCTCCCTTCAGGTAGCTGCAGAGAGCGATGAGCTCTGCCCTGAGCCTCCTCTTCCCTGATTCTGTCACCCAATACTAAGGGCACACAGAGGTTCTTTTGGGGATTGTTTGGCACAGTGATACTTCGAATTGCTAGGTCTTGAATTCTTGCCTTGTGCAGGTAGACAACTCTCACTAAACCAGTACCCTGGTTGTCATTACTGTATCTCTGCAGAGACTGCGTGGCCTATAATAAAATATCTCAGATGGTGCTTGTGGAGGGAGGTAATTATCTTTTATTAGACTGGTTTATAATGAGGCGTGGTGTCATGCAAGCTTTTGGTCACACAGTGACCTCAGAGGGCTTATGTGCCTAGATGCACATCAGGTCTTTCTCCAGCTGTATCTGTCTAACAAAAGGTATTACCTCTCCTTAGAAACACTGCTTGACTTGCAGCCTTCATCATCATCTAATGGTGCAGGAGCACAGTAACCATTACTCAGTCTGCTCCTCTGTGTGCTGCTTCCAGATCCCTCCTCTCTTATTAGCCACATGCACTTCTCAGGTCTAGGGTTATTGTATTCAAGATGTGATGAAGTCCTCTTTACTCAGTGTGATCTCTGAGTGCATTGTGAGGCACATTTTAGTTTGTCTAAATCAAAAAGGATAATTTCACTTTGCAGTGCCCCTAGCATCTCTCAGCATCATTCTGCTGCACACTTTTAATAAATGAAAGCCAAGCTTATAAGCCTGGGAACATTCAGGTGGACATTTATCACTATGTCATGTTTGCTTTAGAACTCATTTGTGCTCATGAGCAATGATGACATCTATTGTTGCCTTTCAGTGACAAGGTGAAGGGTACTGGGAACTTGTTTGTGATGCCTGCTTTAGACAGGATGCATTTCCTGACTGAGGTAATAACTAAACTGAAAAGCAGCTTAACTAATAAGGTGTTCAGACCTGTTGGTAATGATCTCTACACTTGCCCTGATTTATCTCCAGAGGTCTCTCTGGCTTTGTGTAATAAGGTTTTACTTCACAACAAAGGAAGCAGCATTTGATGACTGTTTTGGGGAGTTTAGTGCTACCAACAAAATCCCAGTGTCTCCTCACCCTTACTGATATACCCCTGACCCAGAGGAGTATACTGTTATCCACCTGTAACTGACAGCTGGGTGGACTGGGATGTGTCCAGATAAAGGCAATAAAGTTGGTGAAGGGAGAACAGGTCTGGTGAGCAGTGGCTGAGAGAACTGTGGTTGTCTAGTCTGGAGAAAACAGGGCTGAGGGAAGGCATCACTCTCTATATCTCCCTGAATGGAGGTTGGAGCAAGCTGGGTGTTGGCCTCTTCTCCCTAGTAACAAATGATAGGATGAGAGGAAATGGCCTCACGTTGCACCAGGGGAGATTTAGGTTGGGTATTAGAAGAAAGTACTTCACTGCAAAGGTTCTCAAACGCTGGAACAGGCTGCCCAGGCTGCTGGTGAAGCCTCCATCCCTGGAGATGTTTAAAAGCTGCAATGATGTGGTGCTGAGGAACATGGTTTAGCACCTTGGTAGAGTTAGAGAACGTTAGGACTTGATCTTAAAAGTCTTTTCCGACTGAAATGATCCTGTAATTGTGTAACACAGAGGTTAAAGCAGGATCTGCTCCACAGACACTCTGAGGTGCAACACGAGTCAGTCATTCAAGTAAAAATAGTCATGAGCTGCATACAAACCAAGATTTGCTGCACCGTTTCCATTTCAGCTCCTGTCTGGCATGGTTAGTAAATCTGTTAAGCAGGAAAGCTCTTCAACTGGGTATGTGTTGTCCTAAGGTTTGTGTAAAATGCAAGATAGTGAATTGTTACATAAATCTCAGTTTTATTTTATGCAGTGAAACCTTTGGCTGACTCCAGTCACCTACGTTGGCTTTTTTTTTTGGTAGGTCTGAACTTTTGCCATCGTTGGATTTCAGTGGGACACTCTAAATAACACTATTTGCTGTGGCACAGCAGCATATGGTGTGTTAATGCTTTCTTTTTTATTTTTAGAATGCCAGAACTATGTGTTCCTCCCTCCAGCATGAGCTGGCTTTCCTTGTGCACATTCCTTGCAGTCCATCTGCCTATAAATGTTGGTTATTTTTTTTTTTTTCCCCTGAGTGCATCGAATGATGATGCTAAGCTACTGATGTGTGAAGTCATTAACAATAAAAATCAAACATCAGCTGCCGTGGTGGACTTGGCCAGCACACATCCCACTACCACCTCAAAAATCAAGTAGCCTCTGTTTTTTTAATTAAACTCT